>OV884012.1:95912493-96269672 GCA_930367205.1 Acanthosoma haemorrhoidale
TGTTGTATTAATACGTTAATTTTGACAGTAGTGTCGTTTTTTGTTTTGTTTTTTCTCTTTGTGTTCGTATTATAATTCTTCTGTGTACAATGGAAGAACGTTTTGGTTTTGCGTCTCTTTATCTTATCAGTGTCCACATTTCATTTCTTTTGTAAACAAAAAATATTTTTTTATTTGTTTTTATATGTATAAGTTTACGGGGAATGTCCGTAAACTGGTAGGGGGGGTGTTATGGCTAGTGGCAAGACATTGTTAAGCCTAATACCACAGGGCCTAATGTAAACAAAGCCTGGGTATTGGTATAGGATAAGAACAGAATAAAGCCAGTTAGCAATCGAACCTGTGTGCATTATGATCATCCATATTCTATCTTTTTCTTTGATCGTACAGCCGGGAGAAAATAACTTATATGCAGAACCACATAGAATGTTACACAATTTACAACACCAATCATGGGACGCTACCCCCCTTATTGTAT
This sequence comes from Acanthosoma haemorrhoidale, assembly GCA_930367205.1. Lineage (NCBI taxonomy): Eukaryota > Metazoa > Arthropoda > Insecta > Hemiptera > Acanthosomatidae > Acanthosoma > Acanthosoma haemorrhoidale. The sequence continues at coordinate 95,912,972 of OV884012.1, forward strand.
ATATTAGGCACAGCCATAGGACTTTACAAAGAGGCATGAACCACAGAGTATACAAATATAAATATTGATAACTAACAAACTGTTTCATTGTAGTGTATACGCTTTACCAACTATCTTGTCATGTTTATGAAAACAGACATATAGATACAAGATTCATCAAGATATAACCAAATCCTGCAAAAATGGAGAACTGCAGACCAAAACAAAACCCTTTTACTGCTAAGGACGATCTGATTGTTGATTTACTTGAATCTTTCAAAGAACTTATACTTGAGGCAATGACAAAAATCTGCCTTATCTCATTGGCACAACTGTAACCACCTTAGAAGAGGGTGATTCTTAGATAATTATTTTGACATTCATGAGAATAATTTTAACAGCCACATGTTAATGTATCTTTTAGGTGGAGCAGAAAAATATGATTGGGGGCCTCAGAAGAATTTAAAGAAGTATGGAACTTTATATCCCCCAAGCTACAATTTAACAAAAATCTCATCTCCAACCGCCGTTTATTATTCGAAAATTGACAAGCTAATAACATTTCCGGTAAGTTCCATATCATACGTTTAGCAATTTTCTGATATAGCCTCATCATACTAAGTGATTCTAATACAATAATCACAAAATAAAACATTAAAAATTAGTTTGCCTTAATTATTTCATTTACTTCTCTACCTCTAGCCATCCAGTTTTCATAGAAGCCTCTGTATGCTATTAGTATGTAAAAGATTATTGTAATGCTTAGTTATTGTGGAATCCACTGTTTCAAATATTTATTGATTGTTATGTTTCATTTATTTATATATGATTTATTGGTGATTTTTGTGGTAGTTGAGATGCACCACGCCAGAAATCACTTACGGGTAAGTATCCTTGTAGAATAGGGATGTTTATGACCTTAATAGAGCCATAAATTGTAAACCTGCATGGTCGAGTATGCTACAATAAAGAAAGAAATATGTAATTTCTATTTGTGATTGAGGGAACATGGAGGAGTTTTAGTTAAAAACATAAATGATTTATATATGATGATATGATAAAAATGGTGGCAGTGTCAATGGAAGGTGGATTGCATCCATTGTGGTGAATTGTAAACCTAATTCTTATACTATTACTTTTTTTTATTTTGTATATATACAATTTACCACTTTGTAAAGATGATAATACGAAGTGGCCTGTTCCAGGGTGAGCATTCACGACAGAACCGGTGTTGTGACAGCAATTGTCGAAAATTGGCATGTGGCTGTACGATTTCTTGGGTATGATGGAATTTCAAATGTGTAGAATAAACACATGAGTAAGCCATCACAAATAAGGAGTGAAATGGAGATGACAGCACGAAGCTGGTACAAATAATCAAAGGCGTAGACAATGGAGTTGAGCAGTTGTGCTCCCGGCCAGGAGTTCGAATGCTACAGTTGGATAAAGACTGACCCACATACAAATTGGCCTTAAAGCAAAAAAATAAGTAAAGGGTAACTCTTGAACTCTGAGCTCAGACAGTTAGGTCGACAAACTTAACTACTAGAAGGTCATAAACACATAGGTGCTAATATCAGCGACAGTATTCATCCGGTATCAGCTGGGCCAGGTAGAACACAGGTGGATATGCATGGAAACCAAATGAAAGGGGGGTTGCTTTACTTATAAAAGCATGGCCAAACTTACTTCAAGTGGTTTTTAGTTAATGTCAGAGTTCATCGCTCCAGAACTCCTCTGAGACTCAGGAGAGCTAGTCTCTCACTCAGTTCGGACAGCGTAAAACACGCCAATGATGATCCGTATCAATCTACATCAGAGCCAAGGAGTACCTCGCACAGGAACTCTACAATCAGCGGTACCAGTCTAGAAGTGTACTTCTGCATCATTGAGCTTATTTGAATATTAACTGCAGTTTTCATTTTAAAGAATCAAATAGCATATGTGTGATATGACTAACTAAGCAAAACTGCTCAAAAATCTATTTTTGATTGACAACAAATTACTTAATTACAAATTACAGATATTGCTACATCTAAAATAAGTGACAAATGGTTTTGAAGGGGGTTAAGCATGACGTATTCAGCAAAAATAGGGTGATGTAAACATTCAGCGTATTATAGGAAATTTCAAAAAACAAGTAAAATTAATAAACCTGTAATCTGAACTGACTTAAAAGGCAATTTTTACAATCTAATTTGTTACTTATTAATATGTAATATAAAGCAATAAGTTTCTTTATCAGTAGTATGAATATTAAAATCCTAAAAATACTAATTTTTTTTCAGGCAATGAAGATAGCACTTTCTAAAATTGGCAACTTAAACCGCGCTGTGGAACTTCTTGATCCAACCTATGGACATATAGAATTTGTTTTTGGCAAAGATCTATATAAATATGTGCTCCCAGATGCAATTAACTTTCTAGATAGCATTTCTGGAATAAGAAACAGCTCTATAAACTAAGAAATAGTGAATGATAACATTACAACCAGTAAAAAAAGTATCATAAATATATACATGAAAAAAGCGGTTCCAGTTTGACCTATAAGCCAAAAATTTACAATCTCAGTGGTGGGAGTTGTGAATGATTCGAAAACCAGTTCTTATTTTTTTCTGAACCCCTTCTCATTTATTTACTATAAACTAAAATATGTACATGTACATAATGGGCTAAAATGGGGCCCTTGTCAGAGATGAATTGAAAAAAAAACACTGTTTTCCCGAGCTTATATAAAACTACATGGTTCTACCTGGTGGTGGTGTGGCTTCCAACACTTTAAATATGCCCCCTTCAGATAAACTCTTCTTTTAATGTGTCTCGTTACAGTATGCTTGATCTCTGTCATCAAAGTCTGCCGTAAACTCGGGTGTTGGGATGGAATAATTCTATCGTGATAATTAGTAATTTGGATTACAGTATTTTTTTGAACAAAAATTTATAATGTTTATAAAATTGTACACACAAAAGACGTATATCATAATAAAAGTTAATGTACTAAAATCCATATATATTTGTTTTCTATACCAAATTCTTCTAAGGTTTAACATTTATTTAGTTAGTTTAATCTTTTACAGTGTTGATAAAATAACATTGGTGCTTGAAATGTTTTGGGGAGAAAAATTGAATAGAAATGGAAGGTGTTACATTATAGATAATCGGTAGTTGGTATAATTCACAATCATTTCTACTTCTTATAGCTTAATTAATGATGTTGTGCAAAGGTGATAGATGCATTTGTACAAAGTTATTTTAATATCCCAAAGAGACGCACCAAAAAGAGACACCTGTTGTTTTAACTTTAGTATTGAAGATGCCTGAATAGATGAAACGTTGACTAGTAATGTAAAAAAAGCGTTTTTGACTAATTAAATTTTTACACAATGTTAATTCGTGTGTTTACATAGTGTTATCGTTCCAGTTTTATGATCACTATCCAAGGAATTGGAACAGGAATTATTATTTCATATATAGCAAACCATTAAGCATCGATCTGCATTATCTTTTATGTAAACAGGACTATCAATTAAAATAACAATGATATTTCAGTGGAAAGTATGAGATTTATAGCTAACGACCAAGCTGATTGGAGTTTCTATATTGTGAATAATAGCTCTGGTTTTAAATTCTTTGGATTGGTAATCTTTCGAGTTAATGGCTGCGCTAAGGGGTCTGGTTATTTTTGCGTAGTTCTTGATAAATTTTCTATAATACCCAGTCATTCCCAAAAATCTTCTAAGAGATTTTTCGTCGTTGGGTTGTTTGAATTCTGCTATTGTTTTTATTTTATCTGGGTCCGTCTTTAACCCGTTTTGCGTTACTATGTACCCTAAGAACTTTAATTCCTTCTTGAAAAATTCTGTTTTATCCAGTTGAATACTCAAGTTTTTCCTTTTTAGTGTTTGTGACACCCTTTCGATATCTTCTAGATGCTCTCCCTCGCTTTTCGAATAGATTATAATGTCGTCTATATACGCCATAGTTCTTGGCAAATTTTCAATCGCCATGTTTATCATGCGCTGAAAGGTAGGTGGCGCATTACACAAACCGAAAGGCATTCTTTTTAAGTCGATTGTTGTGAAGTACTTCGAGTCTGTTTAGTACGTCTTCGATATTCGGTAAGGGGAATGTATCATTCGTGGTTTGCTGATTAAGTTTGCGGTAGTCTATGACCATTCTCACTTTCTTAATCCCACTAGCATCCACCTTGTTCGGCACTATCCATAGTGGCGAGTTGTAAGGTGAATTGCTTTTCCTGATTATTCCATCCCTTAACATTTTTCGTAATTCCTCTTTGATTTGAACCTTAAACTGCTCGGGGTACCTATAATTCCTTGTATATATTGGGTCATTATTCTTGGTACTAATCCGATGCTTTATCAGGTTGGTTGCTTGGAGCTTTTCGTCTTCTTTCTTTATTATTTCCCCATTATCGGAGATTATTTTTACTAATTTATTTTCTAATTCTATCGGTATATGTTTTGTTCTTAATGCATCCTTTATTTCTTTTTCGTTATGCATGAGGTTTAATTCGTTTTTTGAGTCCTTAAATTTGAATATGTTGTCCCCGATCACTATGTGATTTTCCGTACAGCATATATTCATTTTCAAGTCCCTCATTGTTTCGAATCCCAACAAGATGTCGAACCTATTTGAAAAGGGGTAGACCAAAAATTCGATCATTTGATCTATGCCCAATGCATTTTTAATGTTTATCTTTACGCTCGAATTACATTCGTCATAACCCGTAGGTGTCTTAATGGAAAATTCCTTTTTTATCAATTTGAACCCATGTTTCTTCACCGCTTCTGGGTGTATATAATTTTTCGTCGCCCCTGTATCAATTAGCCACCTGTTGTTCTTGAAGTCCAAGATATAAGGTAGGTCATTTGCATAATGCAATTCTTCACATTGCCTGGTCGCCTTATTTTGTTTGTTATCTGAACCTTTATTTTATATTAACTACAATTTTTTCGCTTTTGTCTAGAATTGTTCCCTGCCTTCTAAGGGGGGTGGATCGTCTTGTATCTGTCCTGGATCTAAAAAATGATTCTCTAGACGATTTATTCTCTGTTGGAGTTCTTGTATTACCCTATCCTTGTCATCCTCTACATGATGCGCTCTGTCACTAGATGTCCGCATGGACACCGTTTGCGGGTAATTCGGAATTTGTTGGTTGTTTGTTGGTTGATTTTGTTGCGGTTGGTTAAAATAGTTCTGTTGTGCCTGAGGCGTCCATTGTTGTTGGTAGTTATAATATTGTTGGGGTCGTTGCGCGTAGTTATTATAATTATAATTATAATGATCATTATAACGCGGTTGATATTGTGGTTGCGGCGCATATTGCTGTCTCTGATAGTTGGGATTGAAATTATTTCCCTTATAGTTGCCATGAGGTTTCTGTTGATATTGTGGCTGCGGTCTTTTAATTGGTCTATTATTATATTGTCTTTTTTCTTCGTTCGATTCTTTATTAAATACTTGATTTCCATAAACCGACTCCACCACAAACGAAGCTTCTTTTCTCAAGATGTTATCTACATCATTCAATGTCCGGTAACGAATGCTCTGTAGGAATATTGCTATTGTTGGGTGTAGGTTTTTTACAGCCTCCTGGCTTATATCATTATCATAACGCGCGATTTCTTGATCCTTGTCCCTTATCTCATTATCCGTATATATTCGGGAATACAGGTCGCACCGTTTTATCTGCAGTCTTTCTATATAGTCAATGGGGTTCTCATTATGTTTAGGTTTCATGTTGGATATTTCCCTTGCTAATTGACAAATGGACCGGTTATCCTGATAATGTAGCCTAAGAAATCCCAGCAATTCTGTAACCGAGGTGAATTGTTTATCGAACGTAGCGATTTTTGCGTTTCCCTCCAGTTTCGTTTTAGCACACATGAGTATGAGATCCTCATTTCTTAACCTATTCGGGTTGTCATATTGGCAAAACCTCGTCGTCAGGTAGGTTACATTATCGATATATAATATGAGGTTCTCTGTCTTTCCGTTATAGATCGGAATAAACGTACAATCGCTATTCTTTACCTTTTCGGGCTCCATTTCTGTGTTAGTCTCGTCAGAGTCAACTTGTCTAATGGTATTGAGTCTGTCGACTATAATCGAGACATAAATATATGTCAAAATAAAAATAAAAATTAAATAAAATACAAAGGTGTCTTCCTACCCTGATGTAGAGTCCTTTGTCCCAAGCGTCCTTTTAAGGCCTCTGTAGCTCTGGCAGATGACAACGTTCATTGACCTGAGCGTCGGATGTTTGGAAACACCAGCGGTTCCTCCTCTGCAGTCGGTATGATGTCAGTGACGTTCTTCTCGGAGTAAAAAGATGGTCGAATTCTACGGATTTTCTATAATCGGATAGAATTCGGTTATCTTGAACAGCCCTCAAGGTCCAAGTTCGGGTGCCAGTTAAATCACAAGCAAAGCAAGAGATGTTTTTAAAAAGTTTCTTTATTCAAAGTACACTACACTGGGTTTAGAAGAAATATAATTGAACTACTATGAATACTTAAGTGAATCGCATGACAGTAAGAGAAAGAAGAAAATGAGGGCGAGAGCCGTAGGCTCAGCTTATATATAGGGGGAGTCTAATCATGGATTAACCAATGTTTTGGATTAATTGTTGACCTTTAACTATAAAATATAAGTAATTTTTATTGAATTACAATCTAAGAAAGGTTGGTAATAAGAACACGTAGAACGTTGTTACAAGACAGCTTTATTTATTCCAAGATACCTCTATCTATCGGTATTACATGTAAACATATATACAGATAACATATGTTTGGAGATTAAGGATGGGCACTAGCGGCGCCTGGACTTAACTTATATATATTGTAACATTCATGATATTTGAGCAGCCCTCCCATCTGGTCCAGCATCTGCCCTTATGCTCTTAGGAGTGGGGATGAGATAAAGGGTCAGTCTTAGCCCAGCCGCGTAGAAAAGCGGACTCTTAGCAAGCTCCCGAACTGGCGGCACCATATAGAAAAAGAGGAAAGAAGAACCAACAGCAGACAGTAACGTTGATTGGATTATACGGAGATCATCGATTGGGTGATATTGATATTGTTTTTTTTTATTATGGATCCATTAAAAGAAATTGAGCTCAAATTTCATGTTTTATGTAATTAGTAGTAGTAACTATCCTTGTTCAAAAGGAATTGAATATTTTTTATATACTTTTTGTCAGCACTATATATAATTATAATTATTTGTTATAACCATTTTATTTGGAATATATTTCACAATTCCCCGTTTCAATTCAGGTAAAACGACCCCAGTAGAAAAAGGGAGTACAAAGGAACTAAAATATACGCTAAGGCCGGGGGAACAGGGCAATAAAACATGTTGAATTAAAGATCTCATGACGGACCTGCCAAATTAGTTAAGGTAAATTGATCAAATAAATTAGAAAAAGAAATGGTAAAAAATGAGGTAGGTTTCAATATATATATAAGTCAACTGAGCCTAAAAGTATTAGGACTTAGCATTGTAAATAACAACTCAGAGTGGGGTTAATCCCACTCGCAAATGTATATATAGAGGAGAGAGAAGAAGAATAAAATCAGTTTTGAGTTCTATGCCGTTGTATCATTTAACCCCCAACCATTTTTCATTCTTACTGTACGATCGAAGTTAAGTGGTGCCGAAACCCGGGAACTTTTTTGTATGCGCCTGAGATATAGACTTAAGCAGTTAGCGGTCTCAGGTGACGGGAAATAGTTTCGCGTCCAGATAAGACGAACCAGGAGAACACGGACAGGAGGGCCGAGGATGGCCTAGCGAGACTGAGGAAAGAGCTGACTCAGGTGAAAGAGGAACGGGCGAAATTCGAGTTTCAGATAAGCGAGTCAGCGAAGAATACACAGATCGAGCTGGCAAAGATCAGAACGCAGAACTGCGCGTTCATACATGACGTCATCAACCAATTAGAACCCTTTACGGGAGTACTGGGAGAACTGGACCACTTCCTAAAAGGGGGGGATCAGATCAAAGAACTGATCTTGACCAGGAAGGAAGCAGGGACTCTAGCCGATGGAGATGTGAAATTACTGGAAGCATCGTTAGTGGGAAGAATTTCCCGCCGCGTGTTAAATGCGATTTAAGATGACGCGTCACAACCGTGGGAGGGGTTGAAGAACAGATTAAAAAAATTATATGGAAGCGGCCGATGGACTCCGGAAGAGGATGCATTTTTCCTGTTACAGGAGCACAAGAAGCCAGGCCAGACGGAGGGAGAATTCGCAGAAAGGCTCTTTGTCCTCTACAATCGTCTTAACGAGAAAATGGTAGAAACAGACCGAGGCGTTAATGCGTTTGATTTTCATACGAGAAATTATGAAGGTGCAACTAAACCAGAACATAGATCGACGGGGCTCGCTGGCAGAAGATAAGGATGTGCTGGATTGCGCACACGAACTCATCGATGCACGCTAAGAATCCAGAACCTGACTGGATAGAGGTCAGGACACCGAGCAGGGAGAGAAGAACGACATTCCAACGAGGTGACTGAACGAGAGGTGCAGGTGCACCAAGAAGGCCATTTCGGACGCCAGACGTACGACCACGGTGAACGGAGCGACGTTGCTACGAGTGCAACAAGACGGGCCATTTGGAGTCTCAATGGAATATAACGCGGTGCTACGAGTAGCGCGGGAATGTCCGAGACGCGCAAGCGAGAATAGGAGGAGAGGGCACCGGCCCGAACCTATGGAGGTCAACTGCCAGAGATGGGACAGCAGGAGGACAAACCGGCGGAATGACAGGTGGTCCAACAGCGAAGGATCGTCGGAGGAGGAGAGTCAGAGCGCAGCAGTCCGGCTGGGGACAGACTTGAGGTAAGTGGGAGGGTCCCATGGAAGGGGAGGCCGTCAGGTGTAGAAGTGGAAACGGGTTGAGGGAGAAGCGATTGAGGGTACGGCGATGGGCAGGGCAACCGGGAGGAAGAAGGGACGATACGGGTAAATAATATTGCGAGAGCTAGGGATAATAGGTTGCCCTTGGCGAGGTGGGGGGGGACAAATTCAGATTTTTTATTGATACGAGGAGCACGCATTCCTTAATCAGTGAAAAGGGGGCGTCTGAAAGAAGAAAAAAAAAAAAGGATGAAAGAATTAGGCGTCTGGACGAACCGTAGAAGGTGCGAATGCGTAGTAGCTACGGTCAGCGGGCGGTGTCAGACGGAGGGGGAAACTGGAGTAAACTTGAGTGAACTCGCGAAGATGCACATTATGAGAGAAGTCGGTGCCGACTACGACATAATCGTGGGGTGAGACGCGCTGAGAGTGGCGGTACTTGAATTACGATGCAACGAGGACGCATGGGTCTTCGCGTTAGGGGCAGGAGAGTACACAGTCAGGGGCGGGGATCCGGGTAGGAGCAGCCCGTTGCCCTAAGGAATGGCTGAGTCGAATTTTAGAAGAAAACCGCGATTTATTCTATCGAGAGGGCGAAGTTCTGCCGACCACAGGGAGGACAGTGCATAGGATTAACCTGATAACAAACACGCCTGTATACCTATATGTATAAAAGTATAATTTGGTATAACTCCACGTTAGTGGAATGCCCTAAGAACTTGATAGAGGTATCAAATATGTTAGTAATTGAATAGTTAGGTGATTGTAAATCAAATATTCGGCGTTTGCGGGTAAGTTCGGTAAATCTATATAAGGATACATTTATCCGGAGAAAAGATTATATATATAAGTAAATCGTCGGCGGTTAAACTTAAAGAAAGAATAGAAAAGAGGGAAACGAGCTACACTCTCGAACATCTGTAAAGAGACTGCTTTATTGTCTTTAGTAATCCAACCTACATAGGATCATGGGTTGTTTACCTCCCATGATCGTATTAGTTTACAACTATGTTATCTTTTATCGTGAACAGATTGTACTCATATATATATGTATAAGTTATCGTCTCCCGGCTTTAGACGATCAAGAAAAAAGAATGAATAAGGAGGTAGATGATATAACGTGATGGTTTGGTTTATAACTGGCTTTATTCTCCTGATCCTCCTGGTCCTCTATACACACGTTACGGGTCTGTTTGGCTTAGGCTATGTGGTATTAGGCTTAACATTACCGTACCGCTAGCCATAACTTATATATATATGAGCACAATCTGTTCACGATAAAAGACGTAACCTTCCCCTTTCCGAACCGCACCATCCATCGCAACGAACTCCGGGTACCGCGGTCGCGAACAATTCTCGGGCCGGACGGCGGTGCTCGTACGCATACTCCAATCCGCCCTAACTCAAGACTATTGTAAATTGTTATCACTATTATTATTATGTTGTCACCTCAGACGACGAAGCTGAGGCAAGTTACTTTATATTGTATTCCTGATAATTATGTCACTATGTATTTGACCCAGACGTATGATGGGTTACGAAAGCCAATTTATATTTATCCTTTTCGCGCACTGGTATCGACTAAAACGCCGAATTTACATACAATTTTGAAATTTTTTTACAGTTTCTGGCGCGTACTGTCAGATCATCAATCCTAGGAAACGGTTGACTTTTTGGCACAATTATTTTATTTAGTTCCTTAAAGTCAATACAAAAGCTTGATCTTTTTCCTTCTTTATTCTTAAATACCATAGTGACAGGAGCTGCATAAGGGCTGCTTGATTCTTCAATTAAACCCGCTTTTAATAATTCATCAACTTGCGTTTCAATTTCAATTTTGTCTCGAAACGAGCATCTGTATGGTTTCTTCGAAATATATCTATTTTGTATTAATTTTACTGTTGCTTCGTAACCTTTTATTTTTCCTATGTCGAATTTTGAGTTAGCAAAAATTTCCTTATTTTTTTGTATAATATTTTCTATCTTGTTTATATCTGATATTTCAGGCTTGTTAATTTGCTGATCTTTTTGTTTTGTTATCTCTTTTTGTGTTATTATTAAGTTTTCATCTTGACATAGTTTGAATTTTTTTATTAAATCTAATCCTAATAGAAAATCATCTTTAAAATTAATACTTTTCACAGTAAAAATTTCAACTAAACTGGAAATTTCTTCCATATTACCGATTTTAATTCTTAATACAATCGTACCCTCTGTTTTTGCTACTCCTGTTACCCCTTTTATATTATCTCTCCCACTTATTATTTTTTTAATATCTTTATTATTATTTAAAAATTCATAATTTATCAAAGAAATATTAGATCCAGAGTCATAAAGACCAATAGCTGGATTTCGATTAGCGAGAATTTTGATTTTAATAAGTGGGAGGCCTACTCGTTTTTTGCCCCTTCAGAGCTTGCTATCATGTCTTGAACTTCTACATTATTTGTAATCTTAATATTCTCATTTTTTTCAATTGTTTATCTTTTAAACGACACAAACTCTCTAAATGAAATCTTTGAAAACCTAATTTTTCTCATATTGTACATGGTTTTTTCTCGCTTGAACATTTTTGTGTTTCTTTCTCTTTTTTTCTTTCATTTAACTTACCAAATTGTTTTAATTTTGCCATTAAATTTTCTTTCTAATTTATTTTGTATAAAATTTGGTAAGTTAATTACAATCAGATTAATTTGAGTATTTAGTGAGATAGTTTCATCTTTTTCTAACAATAAACTTCTTTTCTTTAATGCATATTCTAACAGGGAACCATTTAAATACTTAAAATTATATGCATATGCTATATCGGTCCAGGACTGTGCTGAGAAGGTTTCAATAAAGGAATTATTCCAAGCTTCCCAATTAAACATTGAGTTCTGTTTCCAGAATATATTATACCAATCTAATGCAGACTTTTCTAGGAATAATCTTATAGCTTCTGCATATTTGTCTTGAGTAATCCCCACTCTAGCACACTCCTGAACGAATAAATTTAGCCATACATTAGCATTTAAATTTTCACCATTAAATTTTTCAATAACCATATCTTTAACCCGAGAACACATATGTTTTTCTATGGTACCTGTAATAGCATTGTTTGTGTTAGGTATAACCTCTTCTAAATATTCATCATAAAATGTTACATTACCTTCTACATCCAAATAAATCTTGCTGAGCTCATCAGTCATTGTTATCACTATTTTTCGAAATTTGTTTCGAATTCTCAAACGCTTCACCACATTCTTCACTACTGTAGTATCAAAGAGTTGTTTGTGCTGAGCGCTAGACTGTTTATCTTTTGGAAATACAAAAATTTCCGTTTGGTCAACCAGCTGAATCGTCGTAACTTTCACTACAGTGCTTCTGGAATCTTCACCAACTTCTGAGATGAAATAAAATTTCACCTTTGTCTCCATTGTATTGATTTTAAGTTTCGAATTCAGAAACTTAAAGGAGGTGGAGGTTCTCAGGTTATAAATCGAACACTTGCAGATGCAGTTTAGAACTGTAATATTAAACATATTTACACATTAGCTAGCGCTACAAATATTACAATAAACAAATAAAACTTATAACTAACCTGAATCAATACAATTGCCGATAATAAGTGTTGACCATTGTCTTAACAAGAGTACCCATATTCAGGAGGTTACAACTCGGAGCGTCATTCGATCCTCGCGCGCTCTGTAGGGACCTCTAGCATATGTGCCGAAGTTTGGCGGTAACGTTCAAACTTACATATATATAATCTTTTCTCCGGATAAATGTATCCTTATATATATTTACCGAACTTACCCGCAAACGCCACACTGTTATGCTTGAGTTAGATAATTAGAATATTTGATTTACAGTCACCTAACTATTCAATTACTAACATATTTGATACCTCTATCAAGTTCTTAGGGCATTCCACTAACGTGGAGTTATACCAAATTATACTTTTCAAAAAATACTCAATTAATTTTCTGCTTCGTTTGCCCAAAACGAAGTCCCCGTGCTGCCTCTCTGTCCTCAATCCTCTTGGACCTAGTCTCTATCCCTAAAGAAGAAGGTTTGTTATTCTTTATAACCCTTTGTGCGAGTGGATATATATTCACACTATGTTGTGACTAAGTTAGAACGTGTCGTAATATAAGATTCAGGGCCACCCGGGCCGGTACTCCCTGCTTATGGCAACACAAAAAAAGTTGCAACTTCTCCTCGAATTGGTCTTGATGAGGAAAAGAATAATCTCAATGACAAAGGCCAGAATAGACTGCCAGAAACATGGGGAGAAAACATAAAGGTTTTCCAATTTTGATAAAACCATCAAAACCCTACCACCAGGCAGCCACTGCTATTTTTAATCACTCTTTGGTAGGTGATATTATTTTACGATAAAATGCCATGGATGGATGTTAAAAAATGATGCCTATCTGAATCCTAAAGCCATGGCATAAATGATCATTGACAAAACCAGAAATGGTACAAAAAAAAAATATATGCATGTAAAATAACGAATCTTCGTGAAAAAAAACAATACATCATTTAACATAACCTAATTAATTGTTCTTCACTTTTGAGATAAGAAAGGTTATCAGCGTAGCGTTGTGTTTAAATGCCGTTTTTACCACGAGGCATGGTATTAAAACATTATATGGTATTACAAATTGTTACAATTTATGTTGTAAAAACCTATGTTCATTATCGTTAAGATTAGGGATCGCAATTGCAGAAATAAAATTAGCGGGGAAACAAAATTTCTTGGTTTATGTTAATCAGAGATTATTTATGTCCACTTATAAAAGCCAACTGTATAAAATGATTCAACAGTAAGGGGTGCTGGGAGAGCAAGTATGACCATGGTTAACCACAGAAAAATACCCTGACCTGCGCTATTATTTAAATAATCCCTAATTTTATTGATTTTCACAAATGAATTATATACTAATTATTCAGGCCAAACGACGAATACTTGAGATTATATTTTTTTTATTTGTTGACATTTTCTTATCATTCATTCTTATCTTAATATCTTATTATCAAGCTCATGAGCACTTTTGAGTATTTTCAATGTGTTTGAACTTTGTTCTAGGTTGGATATGGATAGGTTGTTCTAATAATGGATATTTAATATTTAATAATCGATACTGCTCGAAATCATCCTCCATTTACGATATTGATTATTCTAAGACATAGCCAATATCATGTAGCAAATATATGCTGGGCGTGAAGGAGCGTTCCATTACAAAAATAAACAACCTCGATGCTGTTTGGTGTTAAATGAATGATATCCAATGGAGTGAAAGGAAGAATAATATGGAATCAGAAATGGATTTATTAATAGGGCTGTTATTGCGGTCTTATGACGTGATGCAGATAAATATCCATTTGTTTGGTTAGCTCGTATTACCCGAATGTGTACCGTTGACTGTGTAGCTAGCTTGGTTATCTAGCCGACCCTGGCATTCCAATTAGAAGTAGCCTCTAATCAGAAGTGAAGCAGACGGCACGGCCAACTACGAATTTACATATAGTCTTCAGGCAGTTTCATCGGCTCATCACCATTTCCATCTCTTCAGGAATGTATATTGAATACGCAAAAAGCTTTAAAATCTTTGAAGGGTTAATTAATGAAGCTCATAAATTTATTTCTTGTATCATGCTCGAAGTACATCAGTGAGTCCTAAAGTAATTCCTTTCTTTCCTTTAATTCCACCTCTTCCTTTTATACTCATTTATAACATTTTAATATTATTCTATTTTTAATATTTCATTTTATAGTTATTTATAACTTCATAAATGATTTATAAACAATTGTCTCAAACAATTATTATGCATTTATTTATTTTTACAGATAATTCCTTCATGTCGATCTATTTTTAAGTTTTGGGCTATTTTTACGTAAGGAGCATTTGTTTTTTCTTTAATAATTATTTCATGAATATCTTCACTTCTTTATTCTGGTTTTGTTAAAAGTAAAGGATGACATTTTAAAGATTAAAACATTTTTACTAATAAATTGAATAATCGTCTTACCACATAAGTTTTATTTCTTTGAATCATGTTAAATGCTGCCAGCATATTTACAGATGCACAATGAATTATGACTTCATTTTTCAAAGCTCTCACTGGTGCTTCTTATGTAGAGAGAAAAGTATAAGTACTAATTGCCTCAGCTGTGGATTGAAATAAATTATTAGGTTATAAATGATTCATGATTGTAGAGATTGGTGCATTAGGACAGAGGAACATAGTGTATCCATCATTTACATGATTTTTACTGCGCATATCTGTTTAAGCGTTTTTCGTTGGTGAGAGATAAGTCAATGTTAATTTCATGTGATATTGCTGTCAGCTCATTAGTTTGCTTTCCAATACCGGGATTTAATGGAGAATTCATAAAATATTTGAAAATGGCATTTATTTGATTAATTGTTACAAAATTATAGATGAGACGAGGTTATGTATAAGACGCGGGTATGAAAGCTAATTCTATGTATTTATGAAAGTGAACCCGTTGCTTGGTGTGCCGTCGGTGGGTGAGTTCATCCGCCGGAGACACATTAAGTTTTTGACTCGTTGCAGCACCTGACAAACCCAGTGTTTAACACTATGACCCCACCACCCCTCCCGCATAGATGGCAACAGACTGTCGGGGGGAAATTAGGTGAAGAGTTAATATGTAATTAGTTTTAAGGTTGATCAAAAAGGTGAGCCTCATCACCTTTATTAGTCAGTTTAGTCCAGTCCCGTATAATTCGTATCATTATACTTGTTTATTCATTATATAATTTTTATAAAATAACAAAACCTGTATGCAATGAAGCGATGCTACAGGAAATACAAAAATAATTTGTAAAAAGATTCACTTGAGATTCTATAATTATATGTAAATTTAAAGGGGCTATGAAAGAAAAAAATTATAAAAGTGTTGTTAAATTCAATTCTCTACCCAGATCAAACCATCATGACACCATCATCAAACCATTATGACAGCCCCATTTCCCATACGAATTTTCGTTTTCAATGACTTTTTTTTTTCCTCTGAAAACTGTACGCGTATTGTTATAATGCAATTCACAGAGTTGGTAATTATTTTTCAAAAACTCTTCAGTTTTATAGTGGCTAATATGATAACTCAGTTTACAGATTGAATACGTCGATAAATAGAATTCGCAAATTTTATCGTGTTTTGACGTAGATTAGCGATCAATATCAATAATTTATTATCTCAGGAGCCTTCACGCATTTAGCTTACGTACACTTATATGGACTTGATACATTGCAGTAGAGGTTATTACAACTTTGTTCAGTTTAGATGGAGTTGGCTATTGTAGTTGCAGCATTCTTATTCTGCTTGCCAACTTTATTGGATGGTCGTAGGCTCAGCCCAACCACTGTAAGGACCATTCAGTCCCCGCCACCACAATTGTTAAATACAGTGAGTGTTTATTAATATTTTTTTTTTAAATCTCCATACAAAGTTTATCTTTTTTAAATTAGTGACGCTCTTGTGACTATTCCATTTACCTCAGGAATGGCGTGTTGTTATATCAGAGGCCACCTCTTTTTAAAAATTAATTGAGATAGGCAGAACTAATTTGGTAGGTTTGATTTGCGGTCCTTCTAAATTTGGATTCATTCTGACACTAGATCCCTAGAGAGTACATTACTTGGTTTTACCCAACAGCCACTGCATACCCAGGCCAGTGCAATGGTCGGACACCAAGCAGATTCCTTGAGCCATTGGAAAGACATTGAAGCCTGGATAGAAAATTATGTTTTAGAAGCCAACAAAGAAATTTAAATTTAAATTTGATCGACCCTGCTTTAATAGGTTTCGTAAAGTTCTTTTTTTTGTAATAACGTATTCATGTTTAGTGTATTTTTCTTTCCTTCATTCGTATATTATCACTTAATAATATATGCCTGTTTTTTGCTATATACATCTGCACATTGGATACAATTGTTTTTTTATTATTTACATATTCCACTGTTTATTTATTTACAAGTACTTTGTATTTACATAGAAAATAATCGCGAAACCTATACCAAAACGAACCCAATCTTGAAACATTGTTATTTTTTCTCAATTATTGCCTGATTCTCTTGTTGAATCGTATTTGACAAGTTCTAATGTCTTACATTTTTTCTCTGATGAACCTCTGATGCAGTACTCCCCATGGTCTAGTCTGCTTCTCTCCGGTTCACACTCACCCTTAGAATCTGGTAGGTTTTCACCTACCCATAGATACCGAGTGTGAAATTGTCATTCCTCTTGCATCATCATGCAATGGGGGGGGGGAAGACCCATGTATGGACTTTCATACAAACTGTCTCTACCTCTTCTCCTGATCACAGTGGACTATCAGAGCACACCTTTTTCGATAACACAGGCCAACGGGTATTTTAATGATAGGGTGATTTGGATCTGATTTCCTAGGGTTTTGATGCTCTGAATTAAAATATGGCATTAGTTTTTGCCTAGGAATTCAAATTTTTAAGATATAATATTTTAGTGAAATATATGTTACACTATATTGAGTTAAATCCAAGGATCAAATAAAAAACTAAACACGGAATTTTTAATATTATATTATATATTTTTAATATTTTATTATATATGCAAATATTATTATATACAAATTTAAATGAAAAATTCATGGATGAAACCAACTAGTCAATGAACACTTCAGGAGCTTCGTTTCCATGGCATTATTAAATGTATTTTGGAACAGACTCTTTTTAAACTCAAACTGTAATCTGCCATCATGTAGGTAGCGGGGGGCCTCCATAGTTATAATATCCTTGTGAAATCTTTCACTTTGGTCTTCACTGGCGTCTCCTAAATTTTCAGTAAGTCGGTATAAGTAGCTGCGTAAATAGTACTTGTATATGTGATTTAAAACTCCACAAAATTGAGTTAAAACTGCACGTTAAAAAAAACTCTGATCTAAAAAAGTAGAGCTGAAAGAAAAAACTGGTTTCATATTTAGATTCAGCGCCGCAAATATAGCTAAAATCAGTTCTAAACTCCTAGGCACCAAAACAAAATGTTTTTCTTGTAGATACATCTTCTGGTTTTTTTGTGGTTTCTTTGAATTTATACATTGTAACTAGGTAAAGCTGCGATGTTCTTGGTTTATTTTCTTGTACTGGAGTGGGCTCGCATTCATGTAGCTCACTTCGCTCGTTTTGCCTATCAACGTGGAATAAAAAATATAGCATTTCATAAATATGTAATATTTTAATACCATGGTCAATGTTTAATGAATTCTTTCAGTCAGAAGTAATCGCTTATTATGGTTACGTCCCTGAGGATCATGTAGTAAAGACAGAAGACGGGTATATCTTGTCCGTGACACGAATACTCAATAAACCAGGACCACCAGTGTTACTAGTTCAAGGTTTCGGGATTGGATCTGAAATGTGGCTGGTGAACGGTCCACAGTTTGGTATAGGTAAGTTAAGTCTTACATAATATCCTAATAAATTTATTTATTTTTTAGATACACCTCAAAGCAGTGCACGCTTTGAATACGTTGAATAACGCAATCCGAATTGCCTCACTCGGTTGAACACAGTTTTCAGGTGCACTTCGTGTTGGGCCTCATCCGCGCTAAATACTAGGAGGTCGTCCATATAAATTTGGCACATGGACTCATCGATACCCCTGAGTAACTCGTCCATAAGTCTCTGGTGCGTTTTTGAGACCGAATGGCATCCGTGTGAATTCATAATGCCCTCGTTTGAAGGTGAAGGCTGTTTTGTGGCGATCCTTTGGGTCCATCTGTATTTGGTGGTACCCCGCTTTGAGGTCTAACGTGCTAAAGATCCGCGCCCCACTCAGTCGGTCTTAGATGTCATCGAATCTGGGGATCGGGTATTTCTCGTCCACTGTGTTGTCGTTGAGTCGCCTATAGTCTACGACAACTCTATATTTTTCGGGTCCCCCGTCTTCAGCACTCTTCTTCTTGACTGCCCACAAAGGGCTATTGTACGGTGACGTGCTGTCCTCAATGATCCCCTGCCTTTTTAAGTCGTCCAGCTCTACTTTAATATGGTGCCTCAAAGCTTGCGGGTATCGGCGCTCCTTCACGTAACTTACTACCTCCCGTTTGAGTGGGATTTCATGCACTGTTCTACCCGTGACCCCCAATCTCTCGCCTTCTCTAAATAATATATCCACATATTCCCTTCGGAGCTCATCTTTCCAGTCCTGCGCTCGCCTAATTGCTCCTATCCACGCTCCGCCGTCGTTCCCGACGTCACTCCCTCGTTTCGAGCACCTATTTCTCTTCCCTCCTATACGAATATCCAATCTTCCCTTTTCGTTCCTCACCCTTGCTCCTACCTTCGCTAGCAGGTCACATCCGATGATCCCCCCGTATTCCTTGGGCATTTTTCCCACTATACGAACTCTGAGTTCCTCCCCACCTCGACCCCATCTTTCTAGACGTATTACCGTTTCCCCTTCTACTTTACAGGCCCCCCCCCAGGGTAATCAAGCTACAAGAACATACCTGTATTTGGGGTATCCTCACTCCCACACACATCCTCTCCAGGGTCTCCCGACACATTATCGTGTTGGTACTCCCAGTATCCACCAGGCACTGCACTCCGCACGCTACTCAAATAATTGGCAGACCGCTGTATGTCCCGCTCACGCTATTAATTATTAGTGCGCGGTCGCCTCGCCTCAGCCACACTTCTCAGATCTCTCGTTCGTTCCTCTCTTCAGGCCTGTCGTCGACCGCTTTTTTTAACACTGCTGCTACCCCAGCCCACTCCGCTTCCTGGTTCCTCCCTCTCATTTTCGGTATCGGATATTTCAGAGGTTTCTGACGCCATTGACTGCGGCCTCTCCCTCCTCCGCACCCTCAGAGCGTTTACCTCCATTGGCTCTGGTCGATTTCCATTTCGTCAACGGCTCATGTACGGGCACTGCTTGGCTACGTGCCCCTCCGTGCCACACTTGAAACACCTTGTGCGTGGACACTCTGCTGCCAAGTGTCCTATTTTCCCGCACTCGTAGCATTTTCTTTCCTCGCGTCTCCTGGGACAGCCTGCAATTGCTCGGTTCCTGTCTCCCACCACCGTTGCCTCTCTTCCGCCGTATCCCATCTCCTTTCTCCTCCAGGCGACCGGTGTGGTTTTGATCCTTCTGTAAGATACCTTTTTCCAGCCCTCTTCTTCATAGCCTGTAACTTTCTCTTCTCTGGCACTAGTGTCCACCCTCTCCTGGGCACATTCTAGGAACGTGCGCTCTCTAGGAAGTCCCTCTTTTCTTCCTGTTTCCTTTGCCAACTGCACTTTTAAAATCGTCGACAGGAACGCCATCCTTGCTTCAACCTCGGCCGCGCTCACGGACTCCCTCATCTTCTCGGTGATACTATTGTATCTCGCCAAGAGTGTTCCCGCATACTGGCCGTTCGTCTGGTGGGGCTTTTTTATCTCCCGGAACATCTTGAAGATATCCTCTTCCGGTTTCCATCTTCCCCCTCCGAACGCTTTCTTTAACCGTTCTTTTACGGTACTCCATGGGGTCTCTTCGCCCACCTTAATCATATTGAGGGTGCTTCGCTTCACCCTACACACGAGCACTGCTCTCAGCGACTCAGCGTCTCCTTCGGTGATAAGGTCTTCCACTCGTTTTCCTTCTATTCGCGTCATCAGCCATTCACCTCCCTTCAGGAAGCGGTTCAGTTCCCCGGTCTCTCCAGATCGGAGATCGATTTTCTCCCATCTTGAGCCGTAATTGCCTGAATTTTCATCCAGGCCATAGTATTGGCATGAGCGGCTGCCATAGTTGTTTGGGGGAGCTGTGGTATATCCGCTACTGCGTTGAGCACCCCTGGTCTAAGTACACCCTCCGGCATTCCCGTAAAATAAGAGAACAAAAAAGAAGGAGAGAAAAAAACGAGTGAAAAAAAACGAGAGACGAAATAAGAGAGAAAAAAAAACGATAGCTTCCCGGGTTTCGGCACCAGCTATTCGCCACCGGGTAGAATGTGATAAAGAGAATGAAAACGGGAACGTAAGACTAACTTAGTTCTCGAAATAGACTGACTTTATTTCTCTTTGTAATCCGACATATACGGGATCATGGGATGTTTACGTCCCATGATCGCATTAGTTTATAATACAGAGCTACCTCTGACTTTAACTTATATATTTCAGGGGAAAGGTGTTCAATATACGTTGTTAATTGATAAAGGTTTCTGGGAAATGTTAACTGTTTTTTCTCCTTGTCTATGTCTTGTAAGTTAATTTTCAAGCGTCTAATCCACATTCGTCCCAGTAGGGGGGAATAACCATCAGGTACCACATAAAGGTCTTCATAAGATACTGTAACGGCCTTATTGATCGCTGTGGTTTCGTCCGTCCAGTGCTGACGAATTAACTTAACCTGGACGGATTAACGTAACTGAAGCTTTTGTGAGATTGTGTTTGTTGTAGATAATCAAGTGGTGAGTGGAGAGAGAGGACTTATAAAACCCTTCTTACCGATAGTTATGTGTTGTATATTGTTTCTTTTCTAACCAAATAAAGAAGTGTTCCTTAGAACGGTGAATGTTAAAATCTATCATTTAATTACCCTGAACCTAACCTAAAATACTACAGTACATAAATGGCGCCCCGAACTCGGACATAATTGAAGATTGATAACGTACGTAATTCATTGGTAAATATTACTTTAATTTAGATCATATTTCTACAGAGATAATAATTAATTAGTAAAAATGATAAGTACTTAGTATAGAATACTGTTTATGTTTCTGCTGATTACCATTACAAGAGGAATAACTTAATTAATTATCGTCATGAGTGATCCAGAAAGATTATTATTAGAGAGGGAGGATATGTTTGCTGCTGTGCAGTCAATTTTTGAGAGGTCTAAAAAGTTAAGTGCCGATACCGTAATAAACTTTAAGCCGTTCTATGAACGGTTAAGTAAATATGAAGCACTTTTTGATGAAATACAGTCAAAGATTAGGGATTATAATGTGACGGTTCAACAACCAAAGGAAAAGATAAACACTTCTTCAGTACAGATCTCCTTTATGGAACTAATCGATACAGCTAAAGGTAATTATTATAAAGCGGTGCAAGCGAGCAGCCCTCCTGAACTACAACCAGTCATGGCTCATAAGGCGTGTCACTTTGTTCCTCAGGAACTTCCGAAAATTGATCTTCCATTGTTCACGGGTAAATTGGAAGAATGGAGTGCTTTATATTCTCTTTTTGACTCTATGGTTCACAGAGAAAATTCCTTACCTACCATAAGGAAATTCCATTACTTACGTAGTTGTTTACGTGAGGAGGCTTTATCTCTTGTTTCGGTATTTGCACTAGATGAAAGGAATTACACTCTGGCTTACGACACTCTTGTTTCACGATATCAAAGTAGGAGACGTCTGGCCAGATTTTATATAAAGAAGGTAATGGACTTTGCCCCACTGAATAATTCATCGTCTACCAATTTGCAGACATTTTTATCGGAGCATGAAAATAACTTTTCTGCCCTATCGGCTCTTGGCATAGAGGACATGGGTGATTTTATTAAATTACACATGGCCCTCTCTAATTTAGATCCCGGTACCAGGAGAGCATTTGAGGAGCGATACAACTCCAAAGAAATTCCGTCATATCGAGAATTAATTGATTTTGTCACAGATCGGTGCAGAGTTTTCGAGATGAGGGCAGAGAACAAAACACAAGAGCTAAAGATAAATCGAGATCTCCGAACACCACTAGGCGTGGCAGCGGTCCAAATTATAAACGATTATCTAGTATCTCACAAATAAAATGTGAAGATTCATGCGATAGTAAGACAGCAACCGAGATTACCGAGAACACTGCCTCAGTGGCACAAAAATTACAAATTAAGACTACAAAGCAGTTCGATCGAACAGACCGGAAACTAAAGTGTTGGAATTGTGGGGGGCCTCACGTTTATTCCCGATGCTCTCTACCACGAAAACAGTTTTGTTATCGCTGCGGAACCTCTGGGGTATCTATCGATACATGTCCTCGATGTCAGGAAAACTACCAAGGGGATTGGAAGTAAGGGTCATTCCCATTCCCATAATCTCAGTTGACCCAGTTACCATGTCACTTTCTACCGAACCAAATACCGTACCGTCACCACCGTCACATAAAATATATAAGCAATTATATGTGGCTGTGAAATTAGTGAAACGCGGCCAATCTGGTAAACGCACCTACTTGGCTCTCTTTGACTCCGGCGCTACAATATCCTTGGTTGGCCAGAAGGGGTGAAAATCTTTAACCAATTGGGGTATGTCGCAGAGTCTGTCCCGGAATCCCAGGTCTATGTCGCTGATGGAAGTAAACATGTAGTGAATCAGCGATATATTGTGCCGATTACCGTAGAAGAGAGAACTTTCCACACCGAATTCTATGTACTAGTCCCGCTTCCGTTTTCTTTTATTTTGGGGCTAGACTTTCTATCGAATTGTAATATGTGCACGTACTTCCAGGAAGAAACCTGGTGGTTTCATGATGACCCTAAACATCTATATCGCTTGATGTTTCATCACTTGCCGTGAGATTGCATTGAAAGACGGTGAGACTCCAGGCCTATGCGGTATAGGCATGCTTTGTTCTTCGGAACGGAGTGTTTTGGAAAGGGTCGTGAAAGAAGGTTTGGCTACCATTGAAAGTTCTCCAGGTTTAAAAACCTGTATAAGTCATAAAATTGATGTAAAAGATGCCCAACCTATCAAGCAACGATCCTACCACTACTCAACTAAAGTACTTGAGGCAATGTACAGCGAATTAGACCAAATGTTGGGGGAGAACTTGGTAGAGCCCTGTCAATCTCCATGGTCTTCACCAGTGGTCATGGTACGAAAAGGAACAGGCTACCGTTTTTGTATCGACTTTCGCAAAGTAAATCAAGTGACTTGTAAAGATTCGTATCCAATGCCCCACATGACATCTCTACTAGACGGACTTCGACAAGCAAGATATCTATCAAAATTTGACCTCAAGCAAGCATTTTTCCAAGTGCCACTTGCAGATGAAAATAGTAAAGAGGTCACTGCCTTTACAGTACCAGGTAGAGGTTTATTTCGATTTAAAGTAATGCCATTTGGGCTAACCAATTCTCCCGCAACATTTCAAAGATTAGCAGATTCAATATTTGGACCCGAGCTTTACCCGTATGTGGTAGTGTTCCTGGATGATATCTTAGTATGTACTCCAACGTTGAAGTTACATCTGGATATGCTCAAAGAAGTATTCCGAAGACTTCATGATTCAGGCTTGCGTGTCAACCCGGAGAAATGTGACTTTGGATGCACAGAAGTTAGATATTTGGGATATCTAATAAATAGGAATGGCATAAAGTGTTGACCCTGACAAGGTTAACGCTGTTACATCGATTCCACCTCCAGACAATGTAGCGCAGCTTAGACGGTTCCTTGGAATGGCTGGCTGGTACCGGCGATTCATAAAGGATTTTTCCACAGTCGTATCCCCGCTTACATCATTGCTCAAACGGAAAACTAATTGGGTTTGGTCAGGAGAACAAGACAAATCTTTCAAGACTCTGAAGACTGCTTTGACTGAAGCCCCAATACTAGCTAGACCTGATTTTGAGCAACCTTTTCAATTACAAACGGACGCCAGTGAAACAGGTCTTGGAGCTGTATTAACTACATACAGATACAAGATGACGAAGAAAGAGTAATCGCCTTTTGTTCTCGTACATTAAATGCCGCCGAAAGAAATTATTCCGTTACCGAAAAGGAATGTCTTGCTGTATTATTTGGGATAGAGAAGAATCGCCACTATTTAAAAGGATACCCATTTAATGTCATTACCGACCACGCTAGTCTCAAGTGGCTGTTGAATCTGAAAAACCCCTCAGGACGTTTGGGCAGATGGGCTCTTAGATTACAACCATACGAGCTTAAAATCGAATATCGCAAAGGGAAATTTAACACCGTAGCAGACGCGTTATCACGCATAAATAGACTTTCCGTTTTATCAACCCCAGTTCCTATTACATCTATCAAAACGTCTTTCGGGGACATACCGCCATCTGGTGATGCATGGTATGATCAGAAACGCTATCGAGTCCACCAGAACCCAGAAAATCACCCTAGATGGAGTATAAAAGAGGGACAGTTATTATACCATCGGAAGAACCCATTAAAAGAAGACCTAGAAGACCCCAGTGAAGAGTGGAAAGTTGTCGTACCGCAACACCTTCGAAAACAAATATTACATATTAGGGTTACGACAGTTTGGCTGCATACTACAGAGCTGGCCGGGGGGCTCATTTATATATCATCAGTTTAAGACGAAGTGACAAGTTGGGTGGTCAATAAGTGCGACTTGTGTCGTACATTTTCTATTTTGTTCCTTAAATGGGTAGAGCATTGGAGGCTTATCCATCGTTATACCCAAATAGTACATTGAGAAAGCCGGTGAGTTCTGTTTCTCTCCTATAGTATAAGATTTTGGTAAGGCTTTTTTCCCCTTTTGGAGGAAGAAGATTACGCAGTCCGTCTTTCTGGCACTCACACTGATGTTTAATTAACCCAGTCTGTCACTGAATACGTTGCAAACTGATTCGCAATGTCGTCAGCGAAAGCGATCACAGTAAATTTTTTATAGTTTGTCCCAACAATGTCAGAAGTCTATATATCACCCACCTTTCTGCCTTCAGGAAGGAAACCAACATGATATATAAGTGCTCTGGGTGGTCGCAGAGCTTCGGCACAGTATCCCGTTGGACACTGAGTGGATGAAGTCCAATGAGATCATAGCTATTGCTGTGTTTCTATTGGTACCGAGGGAAGTTGACCATTTTCTTTGTTTGACGATTCCTTGTTTAGTGCCAGCTATTCTTCCAATTATTGCGTAGTGCAATAAGTTGGAGAATACGGTCTGACGGTTTCCACAGCGTTGGATCTTCGGGATGGCTGTGTCAGCTGCATCGACGATAACCTTGGTTAGGAAATCCACCTATTGATGTACTTAGTGCAGATAACAGGGTCTGTGTACAATTGGTTGCATAGTTGGGTCGACTATAGTCACATAGCAAATAAAGGTGAACAAAAGAGAAAACACCATTTAAAGATCTGAATAAAGAACTCAATACAATTATGTAGATCAATATGGAAGCTGGGCTCATTAGAATTATGATGAATAATAAACATGTCTCGTTATTTGAGAATTTAGCAATGCTTAGTCCATTTTTTATTCCAGTTGAAAATTAACATTGTCAAATCACAGGGGAAAAATATATATCATAAGTTATGATGTCAATGTTTAAGATGTCCCAATATTAATAGAAATCACTTTACACATATTTAAACAAATGCTTACACTAATAAAACAAGTAAACTAAATAACAACATAAATGTAAATGTAAAGATATAGCATTACATGTATAAAATGAATGCTGTAGAGATATCCTATTTTGAAATATCTGTTTAGAATGAAAATGTAACTGAGCAATGAAATGCAGATTAATTATTTGAAAACAATTTTAAAGTCTGAATTATTTGGGGGTGATAATGCTAGTAACTTCCAGATGTGAAATTATTAATTTAAGTCTGTATTGTATTTATCAGAGATAAATGCATTACACTCTTCTTATTTTTAGCCATCATTGCACTAGTTTATGGCAGATCTTTGAGGATCAATAAATTTATTTAAACTATGCTCATGCTTGACTCATTTGATATATGTGTTTATTTTGACAGCTTGTTTTAATTTGATGATATTTCAGGTTACCTAAACCATTTGGTGACCCTGCATAATATAAGGTTCTGTCCCAATCGTCAAACCACTAAATTGAAGTACAGTGGTCCAGGTTTATTCAGTATTCTGATCAGTGGAAAGATTTGCCCCTCATCTGTCTGTACTTGATAAGTTTCTGATTTGTAATCATAATAAGCAATAAGTTGAGCTTGGAAACAGCAACAATCATAACAAATTTTTTTTATTGCTAAATGACTCCATGAAATGTAAATATACTCTCTAACTCAATTACACTCAATTATATGTTATTGAACATTTCAACAATTAAAAACCACTGTTGTATTATAAAAAGATGATGATTTTATTAAAATGTATTTCAAATATTTTGCCAGGGCTTTCCTAAGGTATAGTAATTAGCGGAACTGTTTCATTTATGAAGGTTCTGGGTAGCAACCCCTGACTAGACTTGATACCAGGTTTCCACCCTTGATGGGGAAGACAAACCTGTGGAAACCTATTTATCTCACCCACCTTGTATAAGAGACTGAGGGTATCTCTCCAAGAGTTCTCAGCCATTCTTAAAGAATGTGCTAAGAAAAACAATCACTGGGTTGTCGGAGAATTGACCACATGGCATCCACTATAGGACAATACTAATGACAACCCAACTGGGAAACTATTGGTAAAGGCACCCTTTACTGTTGTTCACCCCTAGCACTTTACATTTCGCATTGGAAAAAGAGTCAAATGACTTCCCAGTCGCAGCCCAGCCACAAAGGGTAAATAATTGTGAGACCCTGGACTGAGTCATACTTTGTGGGATGTGGGATCAGAACCATTAATTGAATACTTGACTCACAATCCAGTATGACTCAGTCCAGGGTCTCACAATTATTTACCCTTTGTGGCTGGGCTGCGACTGGGAAGTCATTTGACTCTTTTTCCAATGCGAAATGTAAAGTGCTAGGGGTGAACAACAGTAAAGGGTGCCTTTACCAATAGTTTCCCAGTTGGGTTGTCATTAGTATTGTCCTATAGTGGATGCCATGTGGTCAATTCTCCGACAACCCAGTGATTGTTTTTCTTAGCACATTCTTTAAGAATGGCTGAGAACTCTTGGAGAGATACCCTCAGTCTCTTATACAAGGTGGGTGAGATAAATAGGTTTCCACAGGTTTGTCTTCCCCATCAAGGGTGGAAACCTGGTATCAAGTCTAGTCAGGGGTTGCTACCCAGAACCTTCATAAATGAAACAGTTCCGCTAATTACTATACCTTAGGAAAGCCCTGGCAAAATATTTGAAATACATTTTAATAAAATCATCATCTTTTTATAATACAACAGTGGTTTTTAATTGTTGAAATGTTCAATAACATATAATTGAGTGTAATTGAGTTAGAGAGTATATTTACATTTCATGGAGTCATTTAGCAATAAAAAAAATTTGTTATGATTGTTGCTGTTTCCAAGCTCAACTTATTGCTTATTATGATTACAAATCAGAAACTTATCAAGTACAGACAGATGAGGGGCAAATCTTTCCACTGATCAGAATACTGAATAAACCTGGACCACTGTACTTCAATTTAGTGGTTTGACGATTGGGACAGAACCTTATATTATGCAGGGTCACCAAATGGTTTAGGTAACCTGAAATATCATCAAATTAAAACAAGCTGTCAAAATAAACACATATATCAAATGAGTCAAGCATGAGCATAGTTTAAATAAATTTATTGATCCTCAAAGATCTGCCATAAACTAGTGCAATGATGGCTAAAAATAAGAAGAGTGTAATGCATTTATCTCTGATAAATACAATACAGACTTAAATTAATAATTTCACATCTGGAAGTTACTAGCATTATCACCCCCAAATAATTCAGACTTTAAAATTGTTTTCAAATAATTAATCTGCATTTCATTGCTCAGTTACATTTTCATTCTAAACAGATATTTCAAAATAGGATATCTCTACAGCATTCATTTTATACATGTAATGCTATATCTTTACATTTACATTTATGTTGTTATTTAGTTTACTTGTTTTATTAGTGTAAGCATTTGTTTAAATATGTGTAAAGTGATTTCTATTAATATTGGGACATCTTAAACATTGACATCATAACTTATGATATATATTTTTCCCCTGTGATTTGACAATGTTAATTTTCAACTGGAATAAAAAATGGACTAAGCATTGCTAAATTCTCAAATAACGAGACATGTTTATTATTCATCATAATTCTAATGAGCCCAGCTTCCATATTGATCTACATAATTGTATTGAGTTCTTTATTCAGATCTTTAAATGGTGTTTTCTCTTTTGTTCACCTTTATTTGCTATGTGATTAATTTTGTTCAATTTTACTAACCTACTGATTAGAACTATTTTAATTTTTTTAACAAACTGTTAATATTCATTGTCTTTAAGAAAATTCTACATTTAAAACAGTTCCATTAGTCATTGATATCTCAGGTATCACAATACTTTGTATGATCAGTTCAAAGTTCTATTGTATGCGCACCATCTGATCTGTCTACTTGTTATCAACTATTATTATAAAAATTAAATTCAAAAATTAACTTATTTACTATGTCTAAATAGTGCAAGCCTATTCCTTTTACTTCTGTTTTTATGTGAATCAATTCTAAAAGTTTACAAGATATGCTATTATTTTCTTTTCCAATAACTTTTAGAGAGCCAAAGTCAAAAGTATACTGTTGAATAATACTGTGGCTGGCTAAAGCTGGGACATTTTCTCTGTGGTGAGTTTCGAATAATAATAAAATATTGACGAAACCTCACAAATTTTAATATATAGCCTGACTAATGGATACACACTATTCAACAATTTATATATAGTGTATAATTTATTGATCTATTTCAATATTTATTATTTTAATTTGTAAGAGTACAACATGTGAGTATTAAAAGTTGTTTTGAAATTCTTGAAACAATATTGTTTTAATGTAAAAATAAGTTTTACTTATTTTGATTATTCCAAAATTTATCTTCTTATTGTATAGGGATTGCTTGATAATTGACTAAGTCCTAAACCTCGCATTATTATATGATACTGGAAGGCTATTATGCACATTGGCAAAATTTATTCTACATGTAAACATTCTTCAAAATCACAAATAAGTATTACTATTTTTAAATTAATTGTTCTTTTTTATTCTATAGTAGTAAATAAGCAGTTTTAGCATAGACAGTAGAAATTTAAAAAATCAAGTCAAGTGACTAAAGACAAGGTATTTATTGTTTGGTACCTGTGTTCGACAAAATCTTCAAACGAATATACTTTTTTGCGGAAACATTTTTTTGGAGCCAACAAACTTTGATTAAATTCTGCAATAATATAATTTATTTGGTCATTCAATAAAAACAATTAAAGAATGGTTTTATTAAAAAATGTATATACATTTTTCTCACATTATAGTCTGAGAAACATTTTCAATGCACAGGTTTATAATCATTTTAATTATTGATAATGATAGTGAGGTAGCAACATCAATATCATGGTAGGTTTAACATAGTTTTTCCAGGTTGGAGTTAGCTCTCCAATATAGGTATTTATTGTTTACTACATGATTTATAGTCTGGATTGCGTACACATGTGAAAGTGCAAACAATATTTAAACTATTTCATTTCATTTTACTACGAATTTATACAAGTATAAATATAGTGGAGTTGGCTGTCTCTAAATCATTACAGAAGTTAATTATTATATAGATAAAGTACTAATTATTACTTATCTTTCATTTTTTTTTGCATAAAATTAATTTTAGATGCAAATAAATTTCTTTACTTAAAAATTGTCTTATTATTCTATACCTAGGTGTTCCCTACAGGCATAATAAAATTATGAAGATAAACGTTTATAATATTTGATAATGTACACATCACAATATAAGTATACAAGAATAACATTGGATTTTATAGGCAATAGTTTTAAGTTTATGTTGTTTGATAGTTACTTAAGTAATAGGTTCAAGAAAATTAATTTAATAAAGTATCTATGTTCACAATCATGATGACAGAATCGTTTCATTTGTGTACTTAACATGGTTCCTTTAATTAATTTATATCAATTTTTGTGGTAGTTATCCCACTATTTTTATGAGTATTAACAAAAAAAAAATGTTTACAGGGAAATTAATAGTCAAATAGTTCAGTAAAATAATATTTTCTACAACAGGTTTTCTTCTATCTGATATGGGGTATGATGTCTGGCTTGGAAGACAGCGAGGACTTTATGGAACCTCACATGTTTCCTTAAATTTATCTCAAAGCGAATTCTGGGATTTCAGGTAATCAGTTATCAGATCAAATTTTCAATATAATTGTTAATATATCAATACATGTCAAGTTAATTTGACAATTAAGTAACTTTTCTGGTTGTACATAAGTAAATAAAGGTTTATTTCAATAGGAAATGAGAAGTAAAAGATGAAAATATACTTCAAAGATTTTGAAAATATTTTAAAAGCATTAATAGAGTTGTCAATGTGGTCTTTAACATTAAAAGCATGAAAACAGTTTATGCAGTTTTGTTCTTTTATTATTTTTATCGTGCTTTTCTCTTTTCTTTTATCACAAACTCAAATTAAAACAAAGTTAAATCTTTAAAAAAAATACTTTATGAAGTCTCGTCAGATTTTTTTTTGTAGTTAAGAAAAAAAATGAATTCAAATTTCTTGTTTAAAAAAGACCTAAGCAATAAAACTCTAAAAATCTTTGCCTCCAAATCTTGTTTGAAAGCAAAAATTATACACGATCTAACTCTCTAACCGAGTTTATCTCTTAAAAATTTGCTTTAGAATTATATAATTTTAATATAAAAAAAATATTGGTCTTCACAAATAAATGACTAATAACCGTAACCTATAATAAAGTATTCACAACTTTAATATCTATCACCATATCTACTAGTCTTGTTTCTAATGTAACTTTATTTGGTGGTGGGCATTGAGAGTGAACCGTGATTTAGGGAACTTCTTCCGAGTTCTGGTACAAGACAACCATAAACAATGGCTGAAATTCGCTAAGCCAATAAATTGTCTAATAAATAATAACTTTCAGACAGTTACCAGAACAGCTTCAGTTGAACTGCATTTTGTATGGAAAAGATAAAGGCTTAATTAATAACACATTGGAGAGAAAAGAACAAGACTTCTCTATAGAAAATATATCTGTACCTCGGAGGGATACAACACGAGCTCCTTTGGATTCGTCCCACATGGACTGACGA
Source organism: Acanthosoma haemorrhoidale (assembly GCA_930367205.1). NCBI lineage: Eukaryota > Metazoa > Arthropoda > Insecta > Hemiptera > Acanthosomatidae > Acanthosoma > Acanthosoma haemorrhoidale. The sequence goes on from OV884012.1 coordinate 95,944,819, forward strand.
ATCAGAAGAATCAAAAAGGGTGTAATTCAACGTCCAAAGTTTTCTCTTGTAAAAGCTTATGCAATTTGTTATAAGGGGTGACGGCAAACATTTTTGAAGATCACCCGTTAATACCTTAAGTGTTGTATCCCTCCGAGGTACAGATATCTAAAATGAGAACACAGGCCTTGGAGAGGATGGAGAGATCAGGACGAAAATACATCAAGTCGTTTAATAACTCTCACAAGAGCTCTGAATTTAAAATTGGTAAGAAGGTTCTAGACAGATCCATGTTGACCCCTCAGGATTTCATGAAACAAAACCCAAAATTCATGAAGCTCCATACTTCATTGTCAGAAAGTATGGCAAAATATCTTATCTACTATCTGGCCTAGATGAAATGATTGAATCATCTCAAGAAACCCCAACAAGAATTAAAAAAGTTCCACCAAAGTTTGACCAATCTATGTCGATTCCATTCAAAGAATATTTTTATTTTATACTGGGCAGCTGTACCTTATCATAGGGTATAGGAGAAACTATTTGACTTTCCCCTAGCTAGAAACAAAATTTTGCATATTACTTTATTAAAGTCTTAGCCAGGTTTGCACATATATATCAATAAGTGTAAATCATTAAAGGAGTATAGATAAGTGTTAGGCTATAATTAGAAGAACCATGTAGAGTATGTGGTGCTTAGATATAGGTTCTTTCTTATTATATAAAGATTTTTTTATGTTTTTATATAGAATATGGTTGTAATGATGAGGGAAAATTGGTATTTTTTTGCTACATTGGATAGTAATGATGGTACTATCTAAAGACAATTAAAATGTTTTGAAACTTTTGTGATAAAACATTGTTATGTTGCTGAGACAAGCAGTGAGGAGCTAAACAAATTCATAGACACTATGAAAGTGGGTTGATTTTCTTTTACTTTTGTTAGCCATCATAATTAAAAATACGGAGTGTCTGCCATCATAAGTTATGGTAAATTTAATGTGTCGGGCAATTAATAAACCTTTAATAATGATTTACATTTGGTTTACCAAAATACCAATCCCAATCTAACTTATCTTCTTTTTCTTTTAATTTATTTCTAAATTATTATAAATATTAAAAGGGCTTTTGACGCTGGTGGCTATACCAAGTCGTCAGCTGGCTTCATGACGCCCTTCAGAGCATAGGTTCTTTACAACTGTATAGCCAAGGCCACAATATAATATTGCTCCAGGCCATGTCCATTTATGTATTTCTTATAGACCAATCTAGTTTTGCCTCAATGTCGCTTAAATTCATGTCTAGCTTCAAACAACCTCTTCACATTTTTTTTGTCTTTCCTATGGTACATATGTTTAAAACACTTCAATTGGCAATCCTTCTACCATTGCACACACGATCTCTTCATGTCGTACGCTTATTTTTGTAAGGTACCTCTTTTCGACTGATGTAATTCTATACACATGTTTATCAAGGCCTGCTCACTTTTCACAACCCAAAAAAAATTGGAGGAACACAGTCTTCAATGTCCTCAGTTGAGCTGAGGTGCTTATTTCATGTATGCCAATTAAAGTTGATAAGATATGGCACAACTCTCTATTAGACTTCTTCATCAATTTTATCTTCTCTGCTAATAATAGTGCCCAGGTAATATATTCCTATAAAACAACTGTATTTGTGGTGACAAACTCACAAATAAAGTATCAAACAATGGGGCCTGTTAAAGAAACTTTTTGAATATGAATGTTAACAAAAATTAATTTTTGATGAAAATCAAATGAAAAGTGGCAGTTTTTTTTTGTATTTGTAACTCCTATTTAATGAACTACAATTGAATATAACGCAATAATATATTACAATATTTTTTAAATGCAGTTTCCTACATACAATATCTATAATAAATCACACAACACAACTAGGCTTCCTTGACTGCCTTTTGAAAAATGCCAGTTCCTTAGTTTAACTGTAATGATTACTTACATCTCAACTATTTTGTAGGATTTTATACCATGATTTTAATATGGCATGTAATTAAATTATTATTAATGATAAAAAAATAATGTGGTGGCTAGCCATGACGAGAGTGGATATTATGACCTGCCAGCTATGATAGATCTCATCCTCTCCAAAAGTAGCTACAAGAAGATCTTCTACGGAGGGACATCACTAGGCAGTACCTTTTACATGGTGCTGTGCTCCGAGAGGCCTGAGTACGAGTTGTTGTTCGCGGGATCAATGCATTTTGCTCCAGCTATGTGGATACCTTCTTTCAACCAATTTGATGGTGGAATGAAGTTTCTGCTTACATGTTTAAACTTTTTAGTGGTAAGAATTCCCAGAATTATTATTATACTTTTTTTTATAATTTTTTTTTTGTATTTGTAACTCTTATTTAATGCATTTAATGAACTGCAATTGAATATAACGCAATAATATATCACAATATTTTTTAAATGCAGTTTTCTACATATACAATATCTATAATGAATCACACAACACAACTAGGCTTCCTTGACTGCCTTATGAAAATTGCCAGTTCCTCAGTTTAAGTGTAATTATATTTTATATTCTTTTCAAGACCAGCAACCAACTATAATTTAGACATGCGGACAATGTAGTAACTGATGCTTTAAAATTTAAAACAAGAGCAATTACTACTAAGAAACGTTTATAACAGATTGAAAAGTATAAGACTCAGAAAAATGTTGGTTAGCTTAAAACATGATAATTTAACACAAGTAAATAATTTCAAAAGCCAAGTAGTATAACAAACAGAAAGCAAAAATACCAACTTCTTACCACAATTAAAGCATTTTCTTTTCTTTATCAGCATAACAATTCTTTAAGACGTAACAAATTGACTTTTTTTAAGACTTCCTTATCTCTTAAGTCATGTCTAAATTAAAATTGACATGCACCATTTATCACAATTATATTAACGTTATATAAACTAAATTATTAATAATATATTCATGTTTACAGAGAATTCTTGATTCCTTTGGCAATATCCATGCATTCTATTTTAATCCTGCCTTACAAAAGGTGCTCAAATATTTATGTGATGGCCCTTTAACTCAAGATTTCTGCTTCAGGTTTCTTAAAATTGGTGGTCTCCATAAAAAAAATGTTGCTCCTGTAAGTTTTTATTTTCACCTTCTGTTATTATTCAAATTTTAGAAATTTACCTGAATGTTTCTGATTAGCTTTGGTACACAAATAATGGTATTGCAAAAGTTTTAAATGCCCACTTTTAGGATTTTATTGTTTTTTTACCAGAAACCTTTATGTTGCCAACAGTCTATATGTTTATTTAGATCTTTGTAAGTGTCATGTCTGAATTAGAGACAAGAAATTTTACATAGTAGTTTCATTTGAATAATTAAAAAAATGAAAAATCTAATCAACAGATTATTTAGATTCATTAATTAATCATTCTTGGCAATCAAAAGTATTTGTCATAAGAACAAAAATAGTGATGTGACTTAAATTTCTTTGCTTGTTTTATTACTGTAATTAATTGAATTGATTTTATGGCGATTGATTTATTCTCAATTGATGGATGACTGATTAAATTCCCAGTTTTTCTTCAACCATTAAAAAAATTAAAATTAAAAAAGTATTTATTAAATTGGTTTGTGTCCATCACTGCTGATGATTAATATATTATGAAATTAGATTCACTAAATGTTAGTTATGAATTTTTAATCTTGTTTGTTGGGCATGCCCACCAGGGGAGGTCTTGGGGACAGAGCAAGAGGTCTGCTCTACTTTCTTATATCATAGGATTTTTTAAGGACCAGTTCTACACGAAATGTGAAGTTCTAAATCACATATTCAAGTAATGGTCCCCTCCATCTATTGTGTTCTAACAGGGTATGTTACCCTTCTTCTCTCAAGAAGACAATCTTGTACTTTGTCTCAAAGCTAGAGGAATCCTGGAAAAAATAGGCCTGATTATTTTCCAGATGATTGGTGCCTATTTATTTACAGCTCAAAGCAAAGCTTCAAACGTGTCCTCCTACACAATTGGAATAAATATAGTTCAATACCAATTGTTCACTCTACAAAAATGAAAGATGTTATATTGATCATAGATCTTGGAGAAGATAAAGTATCATGAACATGAATAGGTGATTTGTGTGGACTTAAAAATGGTAAATTTTTTCCTTGGACAGCAAAGTGGCCACACCAAATATCCTTGCTTCAAATGCCTTCGAAATAGCAACATTGGGTAAGAAAAGTGTGGCCTAAGAGAAAAACCATAAACGATGGGTTAAAGAATCTCATTAGCGACCATTGAACAAGAGAAAATCCTCTTTCTTCCACTCCATATAAAGCTGAGCTTTATGAGGCAGTTTGTAAAGGCTCTTGATAATAACGGATCATGCTTTGCATATATAGAGGGAAAATGCCTTTTAACTGAGTTGAACTGTTAAAAGAGATGTATAACATATCCAAACCCCTTGGGTGTAACATGAGTATTAAAGTGCACTATTTACACAGCAACCTAAATTTAGCAGACACCAGTGAGGAACAAAGTGAAAGATTTCACCAGGTTATTAAAACTATGGAGGCCCGCTACCAAGGAAGATGGAATACCCATATGATGCAGATTACAGCTGGAGTTTAAAAAGGGACTGTTCCTAAATGCATTCAATAATGTCACGGAAAGGTCCTTCCGAAGTGTTCAGTGACTAGTTGGTTTCATCGATGAATTGTTCCTCTATCTTTGTAAATAATAATATTTGCATATTATAATAATAAAAATTCTGTGTTTAGTTTTTTTATTTGGTCCTTGGATTTAACTGGATCTGGATCCTGGAATTAAATATAGTGTAATGTATATTTCATTAAAATATTACATCTTAAAAGTTTGAGTGTCTATGTAAAAACTAATGCCATAATTGAATTAAGGGCATCAAATTCCTATGAAATCCGCACCAAACACATCAGCACAAAAACTCCTGTTAGCATATGTTATCTAAAAAGGTGTGCTCTGATAGTCCACTGTGATCAGAAACAGAGGAAGAGACAGTTTGAATGGTCTTGGAATTATTACAATTTCACACTCGTTATCTAAGAGTAGGTGAAAACCTGCCAGAATCCAAGGTTGACTGTGAAATGGAGAGAAGCCGACTAGACCACCAGGGTTATGATACAGGCCAGCAGTTATCTTAAAATTGTCATCAAGGCTTCCATCCTTCATTCTTTGTACACGCAGGGCTTGGGGGGGGGGGCGTTGTTCTGGGCTTCCTCACTGCCAGTGCTGGTTTCCCTCTGTGGATTTTCTGTAGTCTGGTCAGGCCTCCTTGGCTACTCGATTCTTGAGCATCTCCTGTCTGTAAGGGCAGTCGTGGGGTGATTCCACATGTGGTCACTGGCAGTTCTCAATCAGTACCACAAAAATAATATTATATTTTTATGTTTCTCAAATGATGATAATCATAATTCAGCTTTAATTACGCTGACAATAATAAGACATGAACATAATTAAGAATGGAAGATATTATTGTATTTTAGCATGTTTATATAACTGTGAGTAGAAAAGTCCAACTTGATATCAATAAATTAATACTTAAGAATTAACAGTTTTTCGCTTATTTGTTAAGGATTGGTTTGGTTACTCGATAGCTGAGTGTTCTTCAGGAACTTCATTAAGGTCTTTGGCACATTTAGTCCAATTGACTAGACGAGGTATAATATATAATTATAGTAATATTGTTTTAATGCAAGAAACGTTATAAAATATAGTTACGGCTTTTAAAGTAAAATGTAGCGTACTCATTTGGTGAGAGCTACAACCACATGACGATGGTACTGTCACTAGTACTACCTTTCTTCAAAGGATAGTGAGCACCGCTCTCTCTCTCTCTCTACTCATTTGTGGGTTTGACATCCGTGAGTTTTGCAGCTTGAATTCCACAACATCGAATCACGTATTTGACTATACCCGGATAAACAGAAAAAAACGATATATAGTAAAAGATTGAACATAGGCACTTATTATTTATACACTCATAGAATGCATGCAACAAAAACCCACTGAAAAAAATCATTTATTTTTGAAAAAATTATAAGAATATAATTGAGGTATTCAAAAGTGAATATGGGTCACTTCTTGTTCAAAGTTTGAAGTTTAAGAGTAAAATCGAGGCCGCGACGATCTCATACATTGAACTTCGACGGCACCAACACAATCAGCCAAGCAATTTATAACCATATACGAGCAAAAGTTATACTGCTCACCTCTGAACTTTTATTTCCAGCAGCACTAATGTTTCTAATTCTTGCCTTATCATTTATGAAACCATCTACACTTCTATATCCTTAATCCTGTTATCTTTTGTCCGGTGTTGTCATACTAGTGGACACTAGTGGGATTCTCTGGATTCGTCTCGCTAAAAGCGCTTCCTAGGAAGGAATTCCTTTCATACAGACGACGATCTCTAGGGTCATACCAAATGTACCTAGTAGCGTCTTTCCCAGCGGTCCAGTCTGCCTCTTTCCGGCTAACACTCGCCTTTGCGATCCACACGGTTTTCGCCTATCCTCAGATACCGAGTGTGAACTCGTGGTCATTCCAAGACCATGTAAAACTACCTAATACCTACCCTGTACCTCTTTTCATAAACATAGTGCACTGCCAGGGCACCTACATATCAGATGTAGAGTCAGATAGTTCAATAGAAAGACCCGCCACCAAGCAATTGTCCAGGCCATAGAGTACTCAACTCTCCCCGTTACCAGGACTAGGACAACTAGACCTCCTCGTGACGACCCAACACTTAGAAATCACATTTTACACTGTTCCGTCACTTTAACTCTAGAGGAAAGTGTTACAAAGTTTTCTTAATAAAAACAGATGTTTCCCTATGTTCCGTTATGACATGTAAAACTTTTAAATTACTCAAGATCACCTTAACTTTGAGTTTTAGAAGAAGGCAATAAAACAACGCATTGGTTGATTGAAACATAGACAGATAATTTTAGAAATTCTTATTCTTTATTGTCAAGCTTGATTCAAAAAACAAAATAAACACTTAAAGTAATACATACATGTATATGTTTTTATTGGACACACACGCCTTCCAAAAATATACAGAAAACTGGCGTTGGACAGAATTTATAACCAAACAAAACTTCTGACAAGATTATAGAATTCAGCTGTTAAAGTTATATATGTAATATACATAAAACCTTCAAGAGTACCTAGGTATTAAGTTTCCTTCTTGATTTTATTTCTGCAAAACATTGCACTAACTTCCGCTTAAACGGTTTTGAGACTTCTGCATGGTTTATAAACCTTATCTAAGAACTTGGCTAATAATATTATTTGCAATTACTTTTCAAGCCAAATGCTCATGGGTCCTTGTCGCGCCTCGGTGGGCCTCTAAATGGTTTAGAATCAAAACTACATAATTATTGATTATTCTAATTTTGATTAGAGTTTGCTAGTGTAATATACTTAACTTTCTTTTGCTTCAATACTCCTGTTCTAAAATAAAATTCAGGGAAAATAAAATGGATAGAAAGTATTATATAGAATATAGACCTATTCAGATATTAAAGTATATAGAATGACTTTTCAACTGTTTTAAATTATTATTACATTGTTCTTATATTAGACACCAAGATAAATATGCGACATTATATTATAATGATATTATTGAACTAGGGACAATATTTACTTCCCTGCCAATGATTAATTTAATGTAAATTGTTATTAATTTTTTAATAACCCAAATTGTGTTCAAATCAATTATAAACTAATTTTTATGTTTATCAGCCTTTAATCGATGCAAGAATTTTAAAATGATAAAACCCTTAGTATAAAATACGTCATGTTTTTTTTGGACACTTTTATAATGCTAAAAACAAGTGGAAGGGGCTTTGGCAGAACTGTATACTTGCCTCGTGACTTTATGGAAGTCGCTGGTTTCCTGTTATTTTTAAGTAAGCAACCCCATCCCTCCAAGACCTCCCTACTTCCCAGAATCTTATCCTTTTCTTATACATATATGTCTCAGCTTTAGCCCTAGACCACACTCACTAAACATTTCATCCAGTATGTAGTAACGTAACTCATAATATTTGTATATACCTGTGTTTTGCTCGTATTTCATAATAAAGATTTTCTTTTCTTTTAAAATACTCTTCTCTAAAAAGATTATTTAACTGGCACCCCGAACATGCACCTAGCAGTAAACTTAGTAAATTCACGGTAGTCCACCATCTAGAGATCCCTCATTCAGCAACGGACAGTGAGACCACTCCAATAGCGTGCGAAGGCCGATGCATATACCTCTGTAAAGATATCCCACAGGACAGGACTTCACCGATATTGGGTATTGATCTATTTCAATAGGTTTTCACCAAGTAATCACCTAAAGAAATGTGATATATATCTGAGGAAGTTAAAGGAAGAAAGAAAGCTGGACTGACATCATTCACTTGGGACCTGCGAACTTCAAGTCAGGAGAGAAGACGGTTCGTCATCAACCCAAGAAGATCCGAAGAAATATTCTCAGCATCTGTGAGTAATTCCTGAATTATAAGATTGCTTAGATAACAGGATCTCGGATTGTTTGGCTACCACTCTAATGGACAGGCTAAGAAGACTTGAGGCGATATTAACAGAGCCTGGGACTGTTCACTTAAAGGTGCGTTTCAACGTTTTATGCTGGTTATACAGATACAATGAATTCAATATATACCGCACGGAAGACTTCATCAACAACAATAAAGACTTTAAGGTATTATTTTTGCATAGTGTAATTTTATATAAAAATTTTTTTATGACAAGAACAGGTATAAGAGATATTTTGGATAGAAACAGACACATTAACGAATTAGAAATGGCTCTTAACGACTATCATAACTAAAGAAGACTATGGACACCTTCCACGCTATAATGGTGATACGACTAATAATTTAATAACATTCATTAAGCCACTAGAAAAATATATTCGACACTATGTAAGGAAACAATCACAACAGAATACATAACGAACAGACACATTCAAATAGCTCTTTCTAGACTCACTAGTGACGTGCAGCAATTATGCATGTATGAAGACACCCTATCTATAAACGACTTAAAATTACATTTAGTAAATCACTTTAAGGACAGTCGGACAACATCACACCTACAACATGAAATCTCTCAGATTCATAAGTATAGAAACGAACACCCGATTGACTTTATTAACACAATTATCCCACATCAAATTCTAAATGAGAACCTATAATGATTGACACCTCTATCTAACGTACAAGAAATATTATTACAAAAGATACTAATTGTAGACCACGTTCTCAGAAATTTACCATCAACACTTAAGGATGCACTCAACCATCTTATTATTAACGACTTGATTCAAATGAAAACCGTTTTGTATAATAACTGTAGGATTATAATGGAAGACATGTATCCTCAAGGAAACACTAACAGCAGTCAACGAAATACCGACCTAAACAAAACTTCAGAGAAAACAATTATAAGAGAAATGACTATAATGGGCAACAATTTCAACCCCGACAGTACCAAAATAACTATAGACATAATTTTAAACTAAATAATGACTTTCAACATCGCAATAACCACCGATAACTATAATCATAATTTTCAACAAAACAATGATTTTCAACATAGCAATAACTAGCAGCAACGTTATGAACCCCGACAGAACTTTAGAAACAATCAACAATGACTTAACTTTCAAACAGCTCAACAAACATCATTCCCATCACAACCCTTCAATCCACATTCACAAAACACTGTGTCAACGCGAACTGTTCGAAGTAACGAAGTGCATCGCTTAGATGAACCTCACTAGAACAAGAGAACGAAAAATTAAAACAGAAGACTTGGAGGACAAACTTGAACATTTTTTTAGGACTAGGCAAACCACAACCGTCCCCCAACACTAACTAAAACTAGTGAAGCAAACTCCATCATTTACTGACTTACTTGGAGATAATTGGTTACTAGACACAGGATAAGCAATTAACTACATACACCCATGTTCCGTACACATAGAAATTGAAATGAAGTCGGAAGATTTCATAGTGGTAACACCAGCTGGTAGCGAAAAAGGCAATGGGTCAGTTATTCTAAATTTGGCACCAAGATTGGGTTTGACCCATGATCTATTAGATAAGTTTAACATCTACAACTTTACTAACAAATACGAAATATTATTAGGGATGGAAACAATGCAAACCATGACATTAAATTGGGAACGAATAATGAAATTAAAATTAATAAAATAAACATTAAAATTAATAACCATCAATTAATAAAGAATGAAAAAGAACTAGAAACTCTTGTGAGACGAACGAAAGAAAATAACACATCACATGACTTAACCTTTCTAGAACTAGACGATATGGAAACAGAAGACATTAATTAATAGAAGATTAATAGAAGCAACACCTAATGACTCAGAAGAATACAACCAAGCTTTACAAGAAACTAACCCAGGAGCCATGGAAAGCGAAATTAGTGTAGTAGCTCCCACATCACTCCCAAGACTCTAGTAACGAACAAACTTTTATTGCCCCAAACGTCAAAGCAATAAATTTGGAAAAAAATCAAATATTTATACAGCGAGGAGAAAAGAACATTGTTACCACAAAACCTTTTCAAAAAACAAGACACGTTATAGATACAGCATAATACTATGGAATTAGACGAAACCCTGTTAGAAATTTTAAGACCAAATACTACTTATGGAATTTATTGTGATCCAAATGTTGAAACCATCAGAAGTGAATTTGAAGGAATTTATAACAAAATACAAGAATTAATAAGGGAAAAATTACCGACTTTAAAGATAAAACGTTACAAGAAAAAACTTTTATACGTACTTGACGCAAACGAACAAAGAGAAATGCTTGAAAATTATAATACTGGTAAATCATTTCACGAGGCCACTGCCGTTTCAGTCTCCGAGGAGGATTATAGGGATGAGTGGTGCAGTGACTGTGCTACAGGATTAGGATGGTTGGAAAGGCTACTGTGGAATTTCATAAACTTGGAAGGGATGAGTTCAAAAATGTAGGGTATATTAAGATTGTTATGAAGGGTTTTGTTGCTGACGCAATAAGGGGCATTTACTATTGTTCTCAGGACTTTTGATTGAAAGGATTGGATACGCTTGATGTTCGACTTAGTTGCTATCCCCCATAGCTCTATTCCGTATGTCCAGATTGGCTTAAGAATGTATAACTTTGTAGATTAGTAATTTATTTTCTATTGAGAGATGGGATGTCCTTTGAAGTAGTCTGTACAGGTTGTCCAAAGCGTCTGTTCAGTTCTTGTCTTTTTAGTCTCGTATGTGGGTTCCAGGTCAGTCGTTTGTCGAGATTGAAGCCTAAGTACCGTACTGTCTCGGATACAGGGAGAGGAATAGAATTAAAATAAACTAGTGGACAAGACTTGCGACAAACGGTAAAGGTAATGTGGGAACCTTTTGCTTCATTAACTTTGATCCGCCATTGGTTGCACCAAAACTCGATCTCGTCAAGGTGTTTTTGAAGGTTATGGAATGCTATGTCGGGGTCAAGACTGCAGTGTCATCTGCAAATGTGGCCAAGAAGGTATTGGGAGTAGAGGGGACATCAGCGGTGTATAGGTTATAGAGGATGGGACCCAGGACACTGCCCTGTGGAACTCCTGCATTTATGTGATAGTAGTTAGAATATTCTAAACCACAGCGGACTTGGAAGAAGCGGTTTGAAAAGTAGGGCTGTAGGATTAGGAAAAGGGTCTGTGGTAAATATCTTTTGAGCTTGTAGAGCAAACCTGCGTGCCAAACCCTGTCAAAAGCTTGAGTTATATCAAGAAAGGCAGAAGTGCAATACTGTTTGGTTTCAAGGACTGAGGAGATGTCGTTGGCGGAAGCCAAACTGGTGTGTAGGAAAGAGGTTTTTGGATTTAATAATTGGAAGTAGACGTTTTAGTAGGAGTTTCTCAAATATTTTTGAGAGGATAGGGAGTAGGCTAATTGGACGGTAAGATGATGCGTCATTGGGTGTTTTGCCGGGTTTGGCGAATAGGACAATAATGGAATGTTTCCAGAGGAGTGGAAAGTGCGTCGTTCGGATAATGCAATTATATATGTAGGTTAGGAAGATTATGGCTTTAGAAGGAAGTTGTTTGAGAATTTGAGGAGTAAGGAGATCATAACCAGGAGATTTTCGGTAAGGTAAGTTTTTCAGAAGGTATTTGACCTCAGAGGGGTTAACGGCTTTTGGTGGAAGAGAAAGTGGAATAGGTGAAGTGAGGAAATCTTCCACAGTTGTGCTGTGAGTATGGTTTTGATGAGAAAGGTGAGGTGTGAAAGTATGGGTGAGATGCAGAGCAAATTCCTCCGACCTATCCCCATCCAAAGCAGCCCAGGACCCATCATCACGACGGAGTGGGTGTGAAACAGGATGATACTTCAGGATTTTTTTGGTTACATTTCACAGGGAGTTATCCCTGGTAGACAGAGAGGAGAGGTAGGAATTGAAAGAATCGGAACGGGAGGATGCCAATAGCCGCTTTACCGATCGGCAGTACTGATTGTACGAGCGGCGATCAGCCGGATGCCGGAATCTTTGCCACACACTGGAGCGGCGTTTGGATTAGATTAGATCTTTGAGATGCTGAGGTAAACGATTATGATTGTGAATTTTTGGGTGACGATGGGGCGACGATGCTTCCCAAGTCGACCTCTGGACCAGAGTAGTGAAAGAATGCACTGCATCGTCTAGGTCTTGGGATGTTTTCAGGTACACTTTGAGGTCTACGGAATCTGTAAGAAGCTGGTGGAAGTGGTCCCAGTCAACTGGGCCCCTAATAAATGAAGGAAGAGGCAGTTTGTGAATTGGTCCTAGGAAAATGGTTAATAATAAAGGACTATGGTCAGAGGAGAGGTCATCGAAGCGCATGAGTGAATAGTTTAGTGTTCCTAAACTATTATAGAAAAAGAAGTCAAGAAGATCAGGATTTCGATTGGGATCAGATGGCCAATAGGTGGCTGTGTCAGGAGAGATAGTGGAGCAACGTATTCATGGATCTTGACCCCCAATGCTGGTCCTTCGCATTAAAGTCCCCACCCACAAGGAAACGATGTCCGATGGAGTCTAGAAAGGAGATGAATTGGGAGTCGGAAATGGATTTATTGGGAGGGCAGTAGACTGATGCTAGAGTAAGGGGAAAAGTGAAGGTGGTGATTGACACTGCAGTAGATTGAAGGAAATCATGTGCTACCAAATGAACTATGTGGTGGGAAATGGAGTTATGGACAATGACAGCGGTACCTGCATGAGCTCTTCCATCTGTGTGATGAGTTCGATAACGGTAAATAGTCGTTAACTCGTACGTCTTGTTTCAGTAATAAGAGCTACGTCGATGTTTTTGTCGTGGAGCAGTGCTGTCAGCTCGTTAGTGTGGGTGCGAACACCATTCTTATTCCAAAGGAGAATGGATAAGGAGTCAGAAGGATCCACTTATGGGTTTTGGTACCGGGATAAGGTAGGAGATAAGATTTGTAAGAAGGGAAATGAGAGGGGTAATTAGGGTTCTGAACTCTGTAAGGAATGATGTTAATAGGCTAGTGAGATCTGAAGAGCTTGAAGTTGGAGGAATATGTCAGATGTGTGGTTGAGGATGGGATTGGGTTTGCTGGTTGACGGGATGTGCGGAATGGAATGGGGAAGAGAAACTTGCGGACGAGTAGTGGGCAGTGCCTGTGACTTCTCTCTGTTCCGAACGGCATTAGCAAAAAAGACTAAAGGCCTAAAATTTCTGGCGGGGGCGCTTCTTGAGCTACCTTTGACTGGCTTCTCTTCTTCTGATTTCACAGAGAAATAACTAAAACGTACGAAACACTAAAACGGACTTACTATTGGCCTAACATGAGAGACCACATTCCAAACTTTATCAAGAACTGCCCTGTATGTAAAACAGTGAAATATGAACGCAACCTATCAAAAGAAAATTTCAAGTTACCCCAACGATAAACAGACCATTCGAAGAACTAATGATGGACACCCTTAGCCATAAAGGAAAACAAATTTTCACAATAGTAGACACCTTTTCAAAAAGAATGTTCGCCAGAACTGGAAAAGCCTATAACGCTATCAATGTATTTGAGGTTTTGACAGAGTACTTGGCTCATTTCCCCAGCCCTATTTGTATTAAAATGGACAACGGGCGAGGATACAATAAAAACCTTATAAAGAACTTACTGACATCCCTAGGGATCGAACCATACTACATAACACCTAATCACCTCAATTCACTAGGACTACTTAATAAAGCCCAATCCACTTAAATTATAGAAATTTTACGAACCATTAGGGAAGAAAAAAAAGAAAAATCTCTAGAAACAAACTTAAAACTATCATTAATCACATTTAATAATTCTTTAAATCAAAATTTAAAAATGTCCCCCAAATGAGATTAATTTTGGTATAATAAAAGATCCTAGTAAAGAAGAGGCAATAATACAACAGAACAACTTGTTAGCAATTATCACGAAAAGCTCAAAATAATACAAAATAAAATTAGGGAAAGCATTACTAACGAAAAAGAGCAAAGAACCGACAAATGAATAAAAATCGTGAAGAACCCGAAATAGAAAAAGACAAACCCTACGTCAAACGAATAACAAGAACAGATACTCAGGTACACAGATACAAAACTGTTATACCTTTTATTGACAAACGAAACAAAATAATAAAAGTACACACAAATAATGTAGTTAGAAAAAGCAAAAGCAAAAAGAGGCCTTTTATACCACAAGAACAAAATGTTTCAGATGGAGTTTGATACTGACAATGACACTCACAATAGCTGCTAATAATAATAATAATAAAATCATGGAAGTATAGACAGGACCCAATATGCTATGCACCTAACCAAACTGTACGAAATATTAAATTACTTAACTGTACAAATACTAGACATAGAACAGTCTTTGGAAACATGTAGAATGGGAATCCCTCATGCTAACGTGATAAAACATACAGACTTAATTGATGACCAACTTATATCACAAGACCTGGAAATCATTTGGTTAACAAGTAAAATTTCCATGTGCTATACGAAACGGACTCATTCATTACATCATACAATTACTAATGAAAGGACCAAACCTAAGTTCAATCTATCTTTTACCTGTGCCTGTACGAAAGGACAATCATGTAATAACTACTATAATACCAAAAAATTTAATTCTGTACAATATAGAAGACAACTTTTTTGGAACATATAACTATATAAAACCAAACTAATTTGGTATTAACGTAAAGAATATTAGCAATGATTGAATATCTAACGCATTGCATAAAAACTTAGATGAATGTATCATCACAACTATTGTAACTCCTACTCCTTTCATTAGTATTATGATTTTATAGATATAATATTACCTTTTGTGTTGACGTGTGATGTTAACTTTTAATATTCATTGTAAGCAGTAGTACCTTACCTATACACTTACCCTTTTCCTTTATTATTAAGTTAGATACTAAGTAAATTATTTATAACCAAATTGAGAAAAAATTTAGAAACGAATCTATTGTCTATAAAACATATTATTTCTTAATATCATCATCCTGCCCAGGAGTTCAGGAATTAAAAACGGGTTAAGTTTTATAATGCTAAGAACAAGTAGAAGGGGCTTGAGCAGAACTGTATACTTGCCTTACTGCCAGTACTTCAAGGAAGTCACTGATGGTTCCCTGTTATTTTTAAGTAAGCAACCCCATCCCTCCATGACCTCCCCAATTCCCAGAATCTTATCTTTTTCTTATACATATATGTCTCAGCTTTAGCCCAAGACCCCACTTGTGCCTAGACATTCCACCCAATATGTAGTAACGTAACTCTTAATATTTGTATATACCAGTGTTTTGATTGTACTTCATAATAAAGCTTTTCTTTATTTTCTTTTAAAAGACTCTCCTCTGCAAAAATTATTTAACTAATAATAAAGGATATTTTCTGTTTAAATAATTTTTGTTCGCTTGTTTAATGTTCACACTGTGTTAAATTGTGAAGGAAACTGTATTTATACATTACAACCTCGGGATACACGTTTATATGTTATGGCTAGTGACAAGACATTGTTAAACCTAATACCACAGGGCCTAATGTAAACAAAGCCTGGGTATTGATAGAGGATGAGAACAGAATAAAGCCAGTTAACAATCGAACCTGTGTGCATTATTACCATCCATATTCTATCTTTTTCTTTGATCGTCTACAGCCGGGAGACGATAACTGGTGCCGAAACCTGGGAGGTAACGAGTGTTAAGATAAAACGACACGTTAGACAACCAATTTTTTTTTGCTTTTGCTTTACTTTCTGCTTCTTACTCTCTTTCCGTTTTTTTCTGTTTCATCCTTTTAATTAGGAAAAATGGTAGAGTTACGGCCGGCAGCCTTCGAAGTGCCGCCTCCGTTACCGAGCGAAACGTTGCCGGAAGTTCATGCAAACTCTCTCGCCTGGATGAAGGGGCGAGCAGCGACGTCCTAGGACCTGAGAAGGACGATATTTGACCTAGAGAAATTCTCTGGAGAGCTGGGTGAGTTAAATCACTTCATTAAAAGCGGTGATAAAATTATAGAGAGAGTAAAAGCGAAGACAAACGAAGGCCTACTAGACCCAGGGGCGAAATCGATTATAGCAGACCTGGTGTGTTGTAAAAAAAGAACTTTATTGAACCTGATACAGGCTGATGAGGACACCCCATGGACAATGGTGAAGGAACGATTGAAGAAGGCTTACGGAGGAGGCCGTTGGACACCGGGAGACGATATCTTTCAAATGTTTAGGGAAACGCGACATGCGGGTCAAACGAAATGCCAATACGCCGGGAAACTGTTGGCACGGTTCAACAATATTACCCAAAAGATGAGGGAAACGATTAACCTGGCGGAAGTAGAAGCCAGGATGGCCTTCTTTCTTGTCAACCATTCTAAAAGTACAGCTAACCAGGGAGACGGGCAAGCGGGATAACTTAACGGGGGGCCGATCGTTCGTGGAGTGCGCCCAAGATATGATGGATGCTAGCGCCCGTGAAGAGGAAGTCAAGCAGGGAGATGAGAGAGGTTGGTCCAAAGTGACATACCGTAGACCTAGAATGCTGCTGCAGATTTGGAAAAGAAGGGAGACACCGAACGTTGAAAGAAAAAGGACGATGGCAAAACGGAGGAGGCCAGGCCAAGGAATACCTAGAACCGGAGTAAGGAGGGAGGAACGGCGATCCCACGGATGTGGGAGAGTCAGACACCTGATGGCGCAGTGTCCGCGCACGAAATGCTTCGAATGTGGGATGGAAGGGCACCTCGCCAGGCAGTGTCCGTACCTTTACCGAAGAGCGGAGAGGTATCGGCCATAATCTATGGAAGTAAATGCACAGGGGGTGTGGGGGAGAAATAGGGCCCCCTTCCGAATCATCGAAAACGTCGGTAGCCTCAGAGACGGAGGAAGAAGAGGATGAACCCGGGTTCAGCTAAGGCGACAGAGGAGAGGATAGCAGGGGCCACGGAAGGGGCAGGTGGCAAAGCGCGGACGTGGAAAGAAAAAGACAAGCGGTGGTCTGAGGAGCAAGCTGGCAGAAGGGTGACCGCACGTTAACAAATTATAGTGTGAGTGGAAATTACGGCGGTATACCCATTATCCGGGTGGCGAGAGGGGTGAGGTGTCTGGTTGACAAAGGGAGCTTCTGTACTATCCTAAGCAGAACGGCGGCGAGAAAATTATGCGCCGAGGGGAGGGTGTCGCAGATCCAATCATGCGCCTGTAAACTAGTCACCCTGGGAGGGCCTTGCGAAGTTGAACGACGTATGAGGACCCTAGAGGTCGGAAAGGAGCAAATCGGAGCAGTCAAGCGAGAGGAAGACTGGGAAAAGCAAATTAGGCAAGAGTATGCCGACATTTTCTTCAAAGAGTGGGATGAACTTGGCATAACGGGGGAGGCAGTACACGAGATACCGCTCAAACAGGATCGTGTAACGTATGTCAAGGAAAGGAGATACCCGCAAGCGCTGAGACAGCATATCAGGGGGGAGATAGAGGAGTTGAAGAGGCAGGGAATCGTAGTTGACAGCACATCTCCATACAATAGCCTTCTGTGGGCCGTAAAAAAGAAAGGAGTAGTCGGAGAAGAAAAGTACCACGTAGTCGTCGACTACAAGAAACTGAATGAGAATACACTCAACGAAAAATACCCCATTCCGCGATTCAAGGACATTCTTGACCGACTAAGTGGAGCAACTATATTCAGCACACTCGATCTGAAGGCGGGATATCATAAAATACGGATGCATCAGAGAGATCAGCTCAAGACGGCATTCACATTTGAACGCGGGCACTATGAGTTCACCAGAATGCCTTTCGGGCGTTCTATAAAAAATGCGCCGATAACTTTCCAAAGATTAATGGACGAACTCTTGAGAGGCATCGAGGAATCTTACTGCCAGATATATATGGACGATCTCCTAGTTTTCAGCCGAAGCAAGGCAGAACATCAAGAGCACTTGAGACAGGTATTTCAAAGGATCAGGAAATTCGGGCTGAAATTATCGGTGGAAAAATTACTTGTTGGCCAAGCACATGTGAGATTTTTGAGCCATATCGTCTCAAGAGAGGGAGTGCAACCCGATCGGAGCAAGGTCGAGGCGATCCAGGGGATGACCATTCCGAAGGATGTCAAAGGAATCCGGCGCCTTCTCGGATCACTGAACTATTACCGAAGGTTCGTACCGGAAATGGCGGAATGCCTCGTCCCGATCAATAGTCTACTCCGGAAGGGACTGAAGGTCAATATCACCCCAGAGATGGAGAACAACATTCGGCGGTTACAGTCCTCGCCTTCCCGGATTTCGCACTCCCGTTCACCATTACCACGGACGCCAGTGAATATGCGTTGGGGACGGTACTCTTACAAGATCACGACGCAGACCGACATCTTACAAGAGACCGATCGCATATGCTAGCAGGCGCCTTAACAACCCCGAGAGCAGGTATAGCGCGCTTGAACGGGAACTTCTGGGAATTGTATGTACTTTCGTCCCTACGTCTTTGGAAGGCGGCTTAGGGTCCAAACGGACCATCGACCCCTACAATGGGTGGGGAAGCTGAAGGAGTCGTCGGCGGGCATAACCCGATGGAAGGAATTCCTTATCCAGAATACGATGGATATCGTATACAAGCCAGGGCGAGAGAATGTGGTAGCGGATTGGCTGTCGCGTCCAATCATCGTCAATACCATCGAACAAGAGCCGGCTGCACAATCACAAGATATTAGGCAATTCGTGCAGGAATGGTCACCCGGTGAAGAAGGAGCGCGAGACAGGCCCGAGGAGATCGATACAGAAGACGTCACGGGAGACGGCAGCTCAGCAGAAGACCGGCCGTCGGATATCGTATAAATCGAGGACATAATTAATGATAAGAAGCGCCAAATCATTTGGATCACAAAGATGTGAGGGCTGCTTAAGAAACTTAAGTATGGCAAGTACGGCCGTTGTAACATCGTGAAGATATGGTCCTCGCCAGGAATTTCGAACGACATGCTCTGTCGAGCCCTGAAGGATGCGTCCACGCCATGAAAGACGCACCACCTTTACGTGGGCAATGCCACTATTTGGGACCGCATCAAACGACTATGGCAGACGGAGAGGATTGGGGTTGACCGCACGTTCATTCGGTGTACCCGGCAGGTGAACACCATCAAGGAAGAAGAGCGTCAACGGGAGGTTACCCTTGCCTTTCACCAGGGTAAAACGAACCACCGCGGGATCGAAGCAACCCTGCAGGCCCCCAAGCACAGATATTTTTGGTGGGGCATGAAGAACACAATCGCGAGCGTTATTGGCGCCTGTGACGCATGCCTCGCCACAAAATATGACCAACACCCACCTAGAGCAATGCAAGACGTGACCCCGACATCAGACAGACCACTGGAAGATCTACAAGTGGACTATACCTGGAGGAGGTACAAGTGGCTAACCGTTATAGACAGGTTTAGCAAAATGGCAATGGCTAAAGTTATAGCAGACCAAATGACGAAAACGGTTGTGCAGGCATTACGCACATGGTGCCATTTTTATGGCGTTCCAGAAACTATCGCTTCCAACGAAGGACGGGAGTTTGATAATGCAGAGATGAAGGCCGAGGCGGTGGCTTTAGAGATACGTTGGCACTTCAACACCCCAGGACACCCGAAGAGTCAGGGGGACATTGAAAGACTAGATAGTACGCTCAGTGACCACCTGCGTATCTACCACGGGGGAAAATGGATAGAACCGGGAGCGGCGATAGAGAAGGCCGTCATCGCATACAACCACTCGGTACATTCCACCGCGGGGTTCTCCCCAGTCGAGACACTTTTCGGACTCAGAGGATATCGGATAGATGACAGGAGCACTGTAGTAGATGACGACATGGCAGTACAATCGTATCACACTGGGGAAGCAGTGGGCGACCGTTCGGATCAAACTTGAAGAGAAGAAACGCCGACGAGTGGCGCGAGACAACCTCCAGGTCCGCGATATCACGGGGAAACTCAAAATTGGCACAGTCGTATATCGCCGAAAGAGCTCCAACAGAGGGAAAGAATTAGCACGATACGAGGGGCCTTTCCGGGTGATCGCCCTCCGCGAACAACGTGGTCACCATCGATAGCCATCACACCCCCGATAAAACGAAGGACGGTGCACTTGGAGCAGCTGAAATTTCTAGCGGCGGAATCAGAGTGAAGGGTCTAAAAAAGTCGGCGTGTCACGCACTCGAGTCCAATGTTGTATTTATACGTTAATTTTGACAGTAGTGTCGTTTTTTGTTTTGTTTTTTTCTCTTTGTGTTCGTATTATAATTCTTCTGTGTAAAATGGAAGAACGTTTTTGTTTTGCGTCTCTTTATCTTATCAGTCTCCACATTTCATTTCTTTTGTAAACAAAAGATTTTTTTGATTTTTTTTTATATGTATAAGTTTACGGGGAATGTCCATAAACTGGTAGGGGGGTGTTATGGCTAGTGGCAAGACATTGTTAAGCCTAATACCACAGGGCCTAATGTAAACAAAGCCTGGGTATTGGTATAGGATAAGAACAGAATAAAGCCAGTTAGCAATCGAACCTGTGTGCATTATGATCATCCATATTCTATCTTTTTCTTTGATCGTACAGCCGGGAGAAAATAACTTATATGCAGAACCACATAGAATGTTACACAATTTACAACACCAATCATGGGACGCTACCCCCTTATTGTATATATTAGGCACAGCCATAGGACTTTACAAAGAGGCATGAACCACAGAGTATACAAATATAAATATTGATAACTAACAAACTGTTTCATTGTAGTGTATACGCTTTACCAACTATCTTGTCATGTTTATGAAAACAGACATATAGATACAAGATTCATCAAGATATAACCAAATCCTGCAAAAATGGAGAACTGCAGACCAAAACAAAACCCTTTTACTGCTAAGGACGATCTGATTGTTGATTTACTTGAATCTTTCAAAGAACTTATACTTGAGGCAATGACAAAAATCTGCCTTATCTCATTGGCACAACTGTAACCACCTTAGAAGAGGGTGATTCTTAGATAATTATTTTGACATTCATGAGAATAATTTTAACAGCCACATGTTAATGTATCTTTTAGGTGGAGCAGAAAAATATGATTGGGGGCCTCAGAAGAATTTAAAGAAGTATGGAACTTTATATCCCCCAAGCTACAATTTAACAAAAATCTCATCTCCAACCGCCGTTTATTATTCGAAAATTGACAAGCTAATAACATTTCCGGTAAGTTCCATATCATACGTTTAGCAATTTTCTGATATAGCCTCATCATACTAAGTGATTCTAATACAATAATCACAAAATAAAACATTAAAAATTAGTTTGCCTTAATTATTTCATTTACTTCTCTACCTCTAGCCATCCAGTTTTCATAGAAGCCTCTGTATGCTATTAGTATGTAAAAGATTATTGTAATGCTTAGTTATTGTGGAATCCACTGTTTCAAATATTTATTGATTGTTATGTTTCATTTATTTATATATGATTTATTGGTGATTTTTGTGGTAGTTGAGATGCACCACGCCAGAAATCACTTACGGGTAAGTATCCTTGTAGAATAGGGATGTTTATGACCTTAATAGAGCCATAAATTGTAAACCTGCATGGTCGAGTATGCTACAATAAAGAAAGAAATATGTAATTTCTATTTGTGATTGAGGGAACATGGAGGAGTTTTAGTTAAAAACATAAATGATTTATATATGATGATATGATAAAAATGGTGGCAGTGTCAATGGAAGGTGGATTGCATCCATTGTGGTGAATTGTAAACCTAATTCTTATACTATTACTTTTTTTTATTTTGTATATATACAATTTACCACTTTGTAAAGATGATAATACGAAGTGGCCTGTTCCAGGGTGAGCATTCACGACAGAACCGGTGTTATGACAGCAAATGTCGAAAATTGACATGGGCTGTACGATTTCTTGGGTATGATGGAATTTCAAATGTGTAGAATAAACACATGAGTAAGCCATCACAAATAAGGAGTGAAATGGAGATGACAGCACGAAGCCGGTACAAATAATCAAAGGCGTAGACAATGGAGTTGAGCAGTTGTGCTCCCGGCCAGGAGTTCGAGTGCTACAGTTGGATAAAGACTGACCCACGTACAAATTGGCCTTAAAGCGAAAAATTAAGTTAAGGGTAGCTCTTGGACTCTGAGCTCAGACAGTTAGGTCGACAAACTTAACTACTAGAAGGTCATAAACACATAGGTGCTAATATAAGCGACAGTATTCATCCGGTATCAGCTGGGCCAGGTAGAACACAGGTGGATATGCATGGAAACCAAATGAAAGGGGGGTTGCTTTACTTATAAAAGCATGGCCAAACTTACTTCAAGTGGTTTTTAGTTAATGTCAGAGTTCATCGCTCCAGAACTCCTCTGAGACTCAGGAGAGCTAGTCTCTCACTCAGTTCGGACAGCGTAAAACACGCCAATGATGATCCGTATCAATCTACATCAGAGCCAAGGAGTACCTCGCACAGGAACTCTACAATCAGCGGTACCAGTCTAGAAGTGTACTTCTGCATCATTGAGCTTATTTGAATATTAACTGCAGTTTTCATTTTAAAGAATCAATTAGCATATGTGTGATATGACTAACTAAGCAAAACTGCTCAAAAATCTATTTTTGATTGACAACAAATTACTTAATTACAAATTACAGATATTGCTACATCTAAAATAAGTGACAAATGGTTTTGAAGGAGGTTAAGCATGACGTATTCAGCAAAAATAGGGTGATGTAAACATTCAGCGTATTTTAGGAAATTTCAAAAAACAAGTAAAATTAATAAACCTGTAATCTGAACTAACTTAAAAGGCAATTTTTACAATCTAATTTATTACTTATTAATATGTAATATAAAGCAATAAGTTTCTTTATCAGATGTATGAATATTAAAATCCTAAAAATACTAATTTTTTTTCAGGCAATGAAGATAGCACTTTCTAAAATTGGCAACTTAAACCACGCCGCGGAACCTCTTGATCCAACCTATGGACATATAGAATTAGTTTTTGGCAAAGATTTAAATAAATATGTGCTCGAAGATGCAATAAACTTTCTAGATAGCATTTCTGGAATAAGAAACAGCTCTATAAACTAAGAAATAGTGAATGATAAAATTACAACCAGTAAAAAAAGTATCATAAATGTATGCATGAAAAAAGCGGTTCCAGTTTTACCTATAAGCCAAAAATTTACAATCTCTCTGAAATAAGCAATCATGACAATAAATAGCACCTTATCGTTTGTGCTTAATCAGCGATATTGTATTCTATAATTAACGATATAAAAACATTGAAGATTTAAGAAGCATTTACTAAAAATGTAACAAAAAGAACTCATAATAATGCAGAATTTATAGTGAAGTATATTAAAACAAAAAGGCAAGTACGAGCTACGAGTGAAGTAAGGGCTGAGGAAGAAACTCAAGAGAGAGTTGGAGTCTAGGTGGGAGTTCTGAATGATTCGAAAACCAGTTCTTATTTTTTTCTGTACCCCTTCTCATTTATTTACTATAAACTAAAATACGTACATGTACATAATGGGCTAAAATGGGGCCCTTGTCAGAGATGAATTGAAAAAAAACACTGTTTTCCCGAGCTTATATAAAACTACATGGTTCTACCTGGTGGTGGTGTGGCTTCCAACACTAAATATGCCCCCTTCAGATAAACTCTTCTTTTAATGTGTCTCGTTATAGTATGCTTGATCTCTGTCATCAAAGTCTGCCGTAAACTCGGGTGTTGGGGCGGAGGGATGGAATAATTCTATCGTGATAATTGGTAATTTGGATTACAGTATTTTTTTGAACAAAAATTTATAATGTTTATAAAATTGCACACACAAAAGACGTATATCATAATAAAATTTAATGTACTAAAATCCATATATATTTGTTTTCTATACCAAATTCTTCTAAGGTTTAACATTTATTTAGTTAGTTTAATCTTCTAGAGTGTTGATAAAATAACATTGGTGCTTGAAATGTTTTGAGGAGAAAAATTGGATAGAAATGGAAGGTGTTACATTATAGATAATCGGTAGTTGGTTATAATTCACAATCATTTCTCCTTCTTATAGCTTAATTAATGATGTTGTGCAAAGGTGATAGATACATTTGTACAAAGTTATTTTTAATATCCCAAAGAGACGCACCAAAAAGAGACACCTGTTGTTTTAACTTTAGTATTGAAGATGCCTGAATAGATGAAACGTTGACTAGTTATGTAATAATAAATAAGAGCTATTTGGGGAGAGCTCAAAAGCGTTTTTGACTAATTAAATTTTTACACAATGTTATTTCATGTGTTTACATAGTGTTATCGTTCCAGTTTTAAGTTCACTATCCAAGGAATTGGAACAAGAATTATTATTTCATATATAGCAAACCATTAAACATCGATCTGCATTATCTTTTATGTAAACAGGACTATCAATTAAAATAATAATGATATTTCAGTGGAAAGTATAAGATTTATAGCTAACGACCAAGCTGATTGGAGTTTCTATATTGTGAATAATAACTCACAATTTTCAGGAAAGACTATATTAATACAGGAGGGGTGACCTGGTAAGATGGATATAAAAAAGTTTGAAGATTTTCTATGATCTTTTGTAATCATAGTCGATGAAAAATTATATGCCAACTAATTATACATATTATTAATCATGAAGTTAAATTAATTTGATTACCTACTCAATATTTGAGGAATTTTTTTTTAAATTACTAAAGAAATTGTTTTATAACCTTTATAATTTTTCATGGGATCGCTTTTATTTTTTAGTATCATTGAGGCCTCTAAGTCAAACACGGTTTGTGTTAAAGTTGTGCACATGATTTTAGTGACATTTTTAATGATTTATGTAATTATTTATAAAGAGAAAACAATGACGACATGGAATTTGATACCTTACTCAACAGGATAGAGTTTTTGTTTTTACTAACTAATTAATTATTAAATACCTCATGTATTAATAAATGTTTTATGGAGATGGATTATTAAGTATTTTTTATGATCAAGTTGGACTGTCAAGTATAAAATCTTTTTTACTTTAAATTTACTTAGTCATTTAAAGAGAGGACTCACTAATCACAAAGAGAAGATAAAAAAGACACATGGGGGGAAATACCAGTTTTTATGGGTTTGAAATGACCAACAGTACCCTAAAAACATAAAAATATTATAAAACTTATTTATTTTTTAAGCCAAGTTACTAAGAAATTTAATTTTACAGTCTTTTGATTAACTTAACACTTTAATTTTACACTGTTTGTACTATATTTTCCTATAAATTAACCATTTACATTGATAAAAGTTTTAAATTAACTTATTCTATGCTCTTAATTAACTTTGAACAAATATCCAGTTGATTTAATACTTTGATATTATGTTGAATATATCCTGGTACACTAGCTCTCTTGCATGTATCCCCACCACATAGTCCATATGATTAAAACTTGGTGAAGAGACGACAAATGTCCCAATGAATTTTGGCAATTTTTTAGCAAGTTTGCTTATAACCTGAAACAAAAAGTTATAAAGAAATCTTGTGAATTACAGCTTGAACATGACATTCATTGGAATAGTCAGTGTTACAATTAATGTGTTTCTTTAGCTTTTGATTGATAACACTTTTACGGCTTACGTTAGTATAGACATACTTTTCAATAATAAATAAAATAGTGTGTGCATGCTGACATGTAGTATGTAGAAGAAATGATACGGACAATGATGTAGAGCATACATATGAATGACATTTTTCAGGAAATACTAAAGAAAATCTACTGTCTAGTTTCATTACATCACAAAATACAATAAAAGTAGATTTAGATTGTTATTCCAGGTGTAGGTTATATCTGGATACAAGCCTTGTGTGGTGAGAGGCAGATAACTGGTGTATGATTATATAAAATTCACTGAACCCACAAAGCTCCAAACATCATCCAAATTTTTTTTTTTCATTTATCCACAGGTTAACCAGAGAATAAGCTACAGTTTACTATGTCATGCTTGGGAACAACAATACTCTTATATTTGGAAAGAAGTATGTACTTTTTAATTAAGATACAATCTTCTGAATCAAATATCTTAAGATTGTAGTATAGTATACATTTCACTATGTCTACCTCTACCTTTCCTTCCACCAAAAATTTGAATCACAACCTCATGATGAAATGACACATTTTTGTCTTGGGGTTCGCTTCATTTTTAGCATATTTTTTTTAAATATTAGGAAAAATTTTAGGCTCAAACAAGTGTTGAGGATCACAAGGACACGAAAATTACGTAAGTTTTAACGTGTTTTTTATTATAGTATGCCCCAACAAATATAACACGTTATTATAGGTGTGGGTCAAACATACGATGTAAAAGGTTTCCAATTATATTATTGGCATTTGAACGTCTAATTTTGATTCGTATCTATTTGGACCAAATTATGTCCGATTTCCTAAATCAGATCGGTACTACCACAGCTCAAAGGTCGGTTTGCAAGATGTGGCATGCGGTAACCAATTTTTTAAAACTTAACACATCTATCTTTCATAAATTTGAGCAGATTCCCGACTGACACTTAGTCATTATCCTTTATTTTATCTATTGTAATTTAAATGTAAAGGGGAGGGGGAAACCTGTTCTAAATCCACTTTCACTGCTGCAAATGCAACTCCTTCAACATAGAAATATAAAAGGGTCCAGGAACAAAGAAGAATCTTCCTTCTCCTAATAGAGAGTTTTCCTGAATTTCCTGACAAAAAAAAAATGCAATTAAAAAAACGAAACTATACAAAATCCTTTTTTAACAGCGAAAAAATTTCCTCATTTCCTCCTCCAACTTCTTATTAGCCGTTCATTTATCCAAGATTGATAACTGAAGATCTGTTTGTCTTTGTAAATTATAATTGTTTCTTTATGAAAATAAAACCCAAATCGCCCTTATAATGACGGACAAATAATAAAAAGACCGAATCGATACCACTGTAAAAAAAAAAAAAAGTAAAAGATATCTCAGAGAAGAAATTTAAGAAATAAAATATTTCTAATTAATTTTGTGGTGGTTTAAATATAAACTATGGATTTAGGTGCATTCGAACTAGTCACCTGTTTACATAGTTATATTCTGGAAAAGGTCTATTTTAATTTTCATATCTAACTACGCTAATTTTTGAGTTGGAGTTTTCTTCTTCTACGACTTACATCATCCCAGATTTATCAAAACTTCTTTATGCTGGTTAACTATGTGCTTATACCGGTTGATAGTGACTTATTATGATAATTTCTTTGAATTTTTACTCGCTTTGAAGTATTTTTTTCATTCTTAGTAATGACGCACAGTCTTTAATTATTGGATTACAGGACGGAAGCTTATATTATTGTTTTTTGTTTTTTTTTTTGTTTTTTCCCCACTATTAATGAAATTCTCAATTCAACTAGCCACAATCGGATAATAACAAACAATGCTGTTAATGAGAAAAAAAGTTTCTATTTCTCAGCTGATTCTCGTATTTCTTTTTTTTCATTATCGTAATCTTCTTCTTCCCCTCATTTTATTCCTGTCCAGGTTCGGTAAGAAACAATACTTTGGCCTGACTGAAATCCTCAGCTTAGGTCTTAAAAATGATATCCCTGGATCTAAAGTAATGAGCAAATTATTCCACAATCCTACCCATCCTTTGTTGAATTGAAAATGATCTTTAGAGATTTCCTAGCATGCAACTCTCAGTGAGCTCTTGAGCATCTACGCACGGTTGCCGGTCCTATAGTCCCTAATGGCCAGCAGCTTTGCCATTCTCAGCGCCTGCATTAGCAAATGCACTTGCCCTTAGTGAAGTGTGCTAACCACGAATGAGAGGTTTACCTGATGATCCCTGGCATCACAGCCTGGTATAGCGTCGATGAGACCAGGCATTAGGATGCCTTATCTATATTTCACAAGCATATCCTAATGAAGCTGTTTGGGATCGAAATTCACACTTCGGCGAGGATCCTGTTCATCCGTCACCTTCAGTTTGATATAGATACCTCATTCAACCTCCAGAACTGTTCGATGCTTGTGCTTTCATCTTGACGAAATACCTGGAACGCTCATAAGACTTAAGTGGTAGTCGTTTTGGAGAACTCTACCGACTCCTAAATACATAGAAATTCTAACCCCTCACTAGACAGTAAACTGCACATGCGCCCGATTTGGACCTGGGTACTATGATTGTGGTGATCATCCAAACCCAAACATTAGACGGATCCAAAATTTCTAACCTAAATTTTCACAACTACTGTCAACGATCTTTTTTTCATTATAAGCTTACCCGTTCACAATGTTATCCATGTCCCTACTTTCCTCGACTTGATACCCTTAAGATTTTCCTAGCCGAGAAGAAAACCTACTCGTTCATGTACCTTTCCATCAGCTCACTCACTTGTGAAGTTCCATGGCGCTCCTGGACGGAATATGCATATATATATTGTATGAATGTGAACTGTTAATTTTGAGTGAGTAGATTGTAAAAAAGGTATGAATGCATACTTATATCATAATTATTACTTACAAGCAAATAGTAATTTTACAAATAAAGTAAAAAAGAACATTTAAAGAAGACCTTATTACCATAATACCATATAGAAAGAAATCTGTTCGTTCATGAAAAAGCTACTAACCTTCGGGTCCACGAAAGAGTCCTGTAAACTGTAGTGGATGGAAACGGGTGATGTTATTTTTGTTAAATTATACTCTGGTGGAATGACATCTCCATACTTTTTCATATTATCTTCGCTTTCATAATCATAATATCTTAAAGAATCTGTAATTAACAACAATCAAAATTAATATTCTGTATATCTTAAGATATACTAAAAATGTAAATCTTTAAAATTTAAGAGCAAAGTTTTTCTTAGATCTATCTCGCTTCTTATTTTCGTTTTGAATGTTTACTTTTTCTAAATAGTACATTATCAATTTATAAATGAGGGGTTGAGAAATATAGTGACTGTTGAACAAATTTGGATAAAAGACACTTTTATATAACTCAAGTTTCCTTGTATTTTTTTTTCTCTCTCTGTTTCACCCCCATATGTTTCACTATTTTTTTAAGGGCGCAACTTGACTTACACCAATTATTTCCTAAACAGATGCATGATATTCATGAATCAACCCTCCCACATGGTAACATTGTAAAGAAACATACATTCCAGCGAAATTCAACCGAACAATGATTTAATTTACTTTGATTCTAAACAGAGTATGTTTTTCTATTGCTAAATTAAGGCATAACTCACTTTTTCAATGTTTCCGACTTGCTCCACTATAATTCTCGACCCTTCATATGTTTCAGCCTGAATATATAAACGTTTAGTTCATGGAAAAAATAATGTCCGCGCTATAATTTCACCATGGAAAGGAATAAAAATTTGAAATTTCACTAAGAAATTTCTAAGGAGCTAAGTCAAAATAAAAAAAAATTCAACAAATTTGGGAAGTGGTTATCTTACAAACTACCTGTTATAAGAGCAACATATTTTGAATATTATAATCTTTTCAGGCGTTCCTAAATATTTGTAATATGAAATTATTAGAAAAAAACATTATATCCTCATCTATTAACATACATACTTGCATACATAACCTGAGCACAATGGTTCAATGTTTTCGCTGATGACCCTGCTCTAAAGGTGCTGACAACGTCCAACAGCACATCCTGGAAAACAGAAATATACTAAATTGTAATGAAAACTATATTTCCAACATAGTATTTCTGTTGAAATACTCGATGATACGATCCTGGCAACACTGCGTTCAGAACGAAGGTTCTACTATGTTTTTATCCTAGACACACATTGTGTGTGTTTTCTTTTATGTTTTCAATGTTTAATAATCGTGCAATAAATTCATTATGTCTATTATACAGTGTTTTATTTTACTTAATCAAAACACAACAGTTTTATATTAGTTATTTCTGAAACGTTTTCAATATGGATGGATACAACCCTGTTAATACGGCACCAATTCCTCATAAAAAGCTCAGCTATAATAATAATGACAAATATTCCATACCTGAAGGCAGTTGGCAGCTGGTTATTTGCTTCTCACAACCAGAAAGGCCGGACCTTTCATTTGCATTGTGCATTTGTGTGAGTCGTTTTAACAGAAATCTAGAATAAGCACTTTGGGCTGTTGTCAAACGAACCATGCGTTAAAAGAGTACTGCAAATTGGATTTCTCTGGTGCTAATTGGGCTAGTGAGCGAGGCAGTCTGCGACTGGCTACATTTTTACCCGATGTAAACGAGCTGTTTCTTGGGGGACACAAAAAAACAAAAGAATTGGGCATTGTCGACAACCGAAGCAGAATAAACGTCTATGTATGCTGAAACACAAGAGGCATTGTGATTGAGAGGGTTGGCTCAGGACATTATCCTCAACAGTAAGTAATCCATGTTGACAACCTGGGTATACCAATCTAGCTGCAATTTTTGTGTACGTTATCATTTCCTTGGTGATAAGATCCGCTCTAAACTGATTGAACTCTCCTTCCTCAGAAGCAAGGTTGTTTGTTTTTATCCCCGCCACATACTGTTCGTTCCATGTGTTAAATGTTTAATCATCGTACAATAATTGGATACATTATGTATAATAAGTGTACATAATGTAGGTAAGTGTATTTGCTTAACTACAAACAAACAGTTTCGTAGCGGGTCTTTTGTGTTGGGTCTAGACCCAACCCTAAATCTGAAGTACTAGGAGTATTTAATTATTCATTAGGCCGGTGTTTTCACTGTGGCTATATAGTTCTTTGCACAATAATTACCAAGTTAATTAGTCGATTCCAGGAGCATTCATATCCTCCTGCGAAATCATCGATGTTAAATTATTAGCATAGTCCTGCTTCTGACACATTCCATGTAAACTGTTGCATCTAAATTAATTTAAACAATGCCATTGTGCATGGCTGAAACTTAAAGAATTTCAAATAAAATTACTTGGTCAAGTTCACTAGTAAGTCCAAATACTTGGTCATATACTTGAAGACAGACCGGCAGGAGTCTGGATCTCGGCTTACAAAAGATCTGGTTGATAGCAAGTGTTGTGTTAGAACGAGGAAACACTTCGAACACGTGAAGCGCGCGCCACTGCCTCTGAAAAAAAAAAATATGAGATTCATGAGATGTTTAGAAAATGGACTTTAATTCTTGTAGTATTGCATCCTATAAGGAGGAAACAAACGAAAACAGCAAGTTTACTAAAGTATTAAACTTAAAATTTATCAGTTGTCTAATACTTATGTCAATCTTTTAGCTGACAGAGAACTAAATTTCAGTTTGGGGAAATGACTTGGTTTTTCTTGTTTTCGTCGGATCCTGAATGAGTCTTGAACTTTTTCAAACAAAATAATTTTTAAGAATATAAAATGTACAAGACAATTACAAATTTAAATCTTTTTACACGTACTACTACCCACAAATTGAAGTAGACCACTTATTTATTTGATACATAAATTATTTGGTTATTGGGTGAAAGGTACTCATCAGCCCTCAATAATTTTGCTTTATTTTTCCCACATCCTATTTTTTATAAGTTTGAGAGCTAAGAAAAAAAAAAAAAAAAAAAAAAAAAGTTATTGGGTGATTTTCCTTTTATTTTTCCCACATCCTATTTTTTAAAAGTTTGAGAGCTATGAAGAAAAAAAAAAATATTGGGTGGGCATTTCCCTATTCTGGATGCAGAATTGACTTGCACAAAAAATTTGAAGTGCTCACCATTCAAGATTTCATCAAGAGAAGACCAATCAAATTTTTAGACTCACTCCGACACAGCCGCAACCCACTATTCTCCGACCTTCAACCACCACCAGATTGAAGCACTGCTGGACAGCCGAAGCCTAGAGGATGACAGAACCCGATCATAGAACCCGAGGACTGAACCATCTACACCCATCTAGACTCAACCGAAGCCACAGTACCCCTACTACCTGCTTAGGCAGGGTCGATCTTCCGGCCGAGAGGCCGACTTATTGCAGGCCCCTGCCGGGGTGGGCCAGGCTTGACCTGGCCGACTACAAACCATGGTCTAGGTACCCCTAGGCTCCACCCTCGGTAGACTCTCACTATCTTCCTGAAACCACCAGCCTCCTTTAGGCACTCCACACCCTACATCCTTCAAATGGGGGACTCCCCTTAGTGAAAGGCACTCATCAGCCCAAAAGAATGTTCCTTTTATTTTTCCCACATCCTATTTTTTATAAGTTTAAGAGCTAAGGGGAAAAAAAAAAAAAAAAAAGTTATTGGGTGTCCACGTTCAAGTGAACCCAGCCAAGACTCAGGGTATCATCTTCTCTTTCCAGTAAGGGAAAAGAAAGCGTCCACCCAGCTTCACCATAGACGGGACTCAATGAAAACTTATCAACAGCATCTGCTACCTAGGCATCAACCTAGGTAGACACATGACGTTCGGCACACATTTGCAGAAGAAATTGAAACGAGTACGCAGAACTTACTACTCTATCCAGCATCTCATCACAAGCCAGGCCATATCCCTTCGACTGAAACTCTTCATATACAAGAGCGTCCTGAGGCCAGCTCTACTGTTTGGGACGCCACTCTTTAGATTCCTACATGCCAGCACTATAACTCGACTCCAGAGCTTCCAGAACAAAATCCTGCGAACGGCACTCTGGCATTCCCCCCTTTCGTGAAATGAAGGCTTCCGACATGCACGAAAATTTCAAGCTCCACACCATCACCGACGTCATCAAAAGAAGACACATCAAGTTCTTCGACTCGATGAAACACAGTCTAAACCCTCTATTCAAAGACATGACACCACCACCACTACCGGCACGATGGCAACTCACAAGATCGAGTAAAGCAGAGGAAATGGTGGACATCACGGCACTAGGCTCGCCAACAACAAGCCTCTAAGAGACACCCATCACTGAAATCAGACTAAATAAGAATACACTACATGCCTAGAGAGACTCTAGCCCCAGCCACTAGTGGACTCTCACAACTGTACCGAAACAACCAACCTCCACCGAGGCTTCCGACACCCCTTAATCCTCTCACACCACCTTCAAGCAGGTACTCCTAGTACAAGGACCCGATTAACCTAAATATTCTATATTTTTCCCTCATCCTGAATTTCTAACTAGAGAGCTTAGAAAAAAAAAAAGTTATTGGGTTTAAAAATAAACGCTTTATATTCAAATTTTTAAAAAAGGTATTGTTTATTATTCATTTTTAAAAGTCTTTAGTAGGGCGTTGGGCCTACTACGCTTTCAAATGAAGATTCACAACGTTGTTTTATACTCCTTACAAAACTTAAAATGTAATGTTGGGGGAAAAGTAGCCCATTCCTCAATTAATGCATCTGGAAGTTCATCCAAGTCATCGGCTACCCACTATATGGGCAAGACGAATGGACGTGTAACTGGGCGTTTGTCACAAACCTACTCAGTCCGATGCATGTCGTGTGAATTAGTGGGCTAGTCGAATGGTGGGATTTCTTGTTCCTCTAAATAACAATCAACCACCATCTCTACAACTCTAGCATTTTCATCAACACTGAATCAAACTTTCCCCAATTTCTTGTGCTGAAGGAAAAGTAACAGGTATGACAGGTATAACAGGTCTTATGACATTGTACAGGCGTGTTGTACGGTCGCGTGCTCATTCCTGAACAATACCAGCTGAGTTTTTCGATTTCTAGATATCCCTGCCTCGACCACTATGAAACCTCCTCCGTACCGCTATAAGACCGTACTGGCTTAGCCATTACGCACTTGTTTGGCTATATCCACCCTCTAAAACGTCGATTATAATGATGATGAAAACATTTCGATTTGTCAGTAAATAAACAACGGTCCCAGTGCTCATCAGTTCAACCAACATGTTCCCTAGCATATAGGAGACGCGCTGCTCTCTGTTCTCTTACTTAAAAAAATCCACCCTGAGGCCTTCTTGCCCTCAATTCATGGAAGAGTTTTCTAACTGTTTAAGTTGGAATTCGGATCCCTGTTGCGTCCTCAAAAGAACTATGAAGTGGTTGAACCTCGTTGCTTGAAGGATGGATTTTCAAATAGGTCCTGCTGAAGGATAGTTTTTCGAGTTCGGCCTTCTCCATGAGTGTACTGAGTACCTGCTCGCTGGTGTGGCGAGGCTTTTCCGATACCTGTGTAAGAGCAACCAAGTCTACTTCCAATATCACGCTGAGAACGGACTAACCTTAAAAGAGCCAAAGTCCTCCCTAGTTCATCAACAGTAAGTTCATTGTGAAGGCATTTTAAAAAGCTGTCTAGCGCACTAGTCAAATGAGAACTGAAGGTGAAAGAAGAATATTGATTTCTTTAGGTGATTAAATTCAGATTAGATGCCAAATGCGTAAACAAAATTATTTGGGTTTTTTATTATTATTATTATTTTGTTTTTAATTATTTCTCATAGAGACTAGGATCAACATAAAGATTGGGGATAAGTAAACTATTCCCTTTAAACTGTAAAAAAAAAATCATTCTGGTAATGTAAAATAAATTATATCGACATTTTTGTAAGTGTTCCACTTCAATTTGTATGCAGTTGATATATTTTGTAAATATCCTAAAATACTATATACTGTGGCAATGTAGTGCAGGCGCACCATTACGGAGGCGATCATGCTAAATGTAGCCAGTATGACGCTGCTGAGCTGAGGTGCGGACACGTAGGGAGCAATGGTGATGCCCGCCCTGATCTTGTTGTTGTACTCCGGCCTGGATGCACCCATCACGAAGAAGACGGTCCCGCCGAGGGAATAACCAATGTAGAAGATCTTCTTGTGCCCCGTTTCCAGCCGGATGTAGTCTATCATAGCTGGTACGTCGTAATACCCATACTCGTGGAAGCTAGAAAGGTAAGTAATTTATTAACTATAATAAAGCCATAATCAGAAATGTAGCCAAGCTGCAGGAAATATAATGACGTTTTGTAAATATATTCGTTTGTAGAATCTATATTGAATTTTGTTTATAACTTTATAACAAGAGGATATAAATAGAAAAAAAAATAGTTTAATGTACTCTTAAAAATCTTACCTGAAGTCCCAAAAATCTGGGTCATCTGGACTTAACGTTATGTGGTTTCTGGAATAGGTGTTCCCTCTTAAATCGCCTAGCCAAACGTCGTATCCTTTGTCCGCTAAGATAGAAGCTATAATAATTTCATAAATGGTTAGCTAAACTTTTAAAGACGCATTAAAATGCGATTATAATAAATTATAATCATATAAAGAAACTACTCATAATTTGACCTAAATTATTAATGCATATTTTACAGGTACCGCAATAGGATTCACCAAGGTTTTCCCTTGTAAGTTCAGCGTTAACCAGTTTCTTTGACTAAAACCTAAAATAAATGCAATATATTTTCATCAGATTTTATCTGATGATGAGCGCAAATTATCCACTGACCTATGAAAAGAACTGATTTCTTCCTTCAACCATGCGCTATTACAGTTGACTGAATGACATTACCTGTCAACATCACGAATCATCTAGATGCATGATCCTGTCATGTCGTAACTGAATTACCTATTGATGTTTTCCATTTGTACTTTTTGTATCTTTACATTCACGCTTATGCTTATAATGACATTTAAGAAAGCAGATGTTGCAACATCCGCTTTCTTAAATTGATTGACCGATTGCAAATGATTTATTTTTTGGCGATCCTAAGCATACACTAACTCTGGGTTTGTTGACTAACTCAAAACTGGTTCTTTATGAGCTCTTTTATGAAGAGCTTTTGGTTTTAGAAGTTCTCCTTGAATCTTCTACCAATGTATAGATATACATCTATTTTTTATCCTCAACATATACAAATTATATACAACCTTGTCTCACCAAATTGTCTCCTTAGAGACTCAGCCTATGGGTTCTACTTTTTTTCCCATAATTATTTTTTACTATTTTCTAAAGTTCCAGGTTCTTCCAAGGCCTATAGCATTCTTTATGCCAATTATGGCATCTCCTTATCGTAACTAACCTAATGTTCTTCATTCAGCTCATTACGTCCCTCTACATTTTAATCCATGTTTTCCAAGAACATGAACTATGCCTTTATGTAAACAAGACGAATCTGAGACATCAAGCAAACATATAATGAGCAGGACGCTTTATTCCTTCGTGACTTCTTGAGAATCATTTATGAAATAGGTGTCAGTTTTCTTTAAACAAATAACTTGTCCAAAACTTTTATTGAATCACTGTTGTGAACGATTCACGTGTTTCACCTTCTCAGAAGATTTTTGTCTATTACTAAGCTTCCCCTCCCCCTTAAGCCCTATTATTATTTTCTATAAAATTAATACCTACACTATATTATAATTAATAAATATAAGTTGATATTGTTTTTGTTGGTATTGCTGATAGTTGATTTAGTTGATGTTGGCTCCTTGTACCTCATCTCATGCAATTTAAGCAGTTTTTGTGAAAACTTACTACTAAAATTCTATAAAATGTTAAGAGACAAGTTGGGGCTTTGACACTTGAGTCGAAGGCCTGCGTGCAGTCTAATGAAATGGTAGCCGTGGGTAAGTTTCTGTTCAGGTTCAGGCTAGCAGGTTCTGACCAGCTTCACAAGGAAACGTTCTGTGATAAGGCTGGCTTGAAATGTCTTTGTCCACGCCAAAATCTTTAAAATAATTCAAAAGAATTACGCAAGGCAATAAGCTTCAGAATCTGGTCCGGCTGAATGGTGGCTGAAGAGTCAGTAGCATCGTGGTGTACTTTGGCATGCCAGTTTTTGCGGCTTCATCGATCACTTCAGTAATAAAAGGCAGTTATCGATCCAATTCTTCCTTTGTGCGGAAAATTTGCACTGTATGCAAGATATGATTTACGACTAATACGACTCGTTAAATATTTTATATTTGACTTGATGACTATGGCCATTGTTACGTCTAATAATAGAATTTAGTTTGTCTCCATAAGCACAGATAAAAGTTTTTTATTTTATTGTAGAGTTAACTGAAGATGGCAGCTTAAGGCTGTCGAAAGCGCTTTTTCAATAAAGAATAAATTATCAGATATGGAACGACAATAAATCTTTCTTATAATTACATCATACCACAATCTGGCAGTAATCATTTTATTTTTTATACTGTAAATTTGTTTAACCCAGAAATTAGATTCAGCCATTCATTGTTATTCATTTTACTCATCTAGGTCTGGTTTTATAAATTTAGACGAGTAATTTATTCAATAATTTTATGTTTTTGTTTTAACTGATAATAGTGACATACTGTAACAGTTACCTGTAATTGAATTTTGAATACTTCATACATTTTTTATTATCATTTTTTCATATTTTATTGTTTTTAACAAAAGTAAATTTGTTTTAAACTATATCATCTATCACATACGGAAACGTGTAATTTGTTTGATGAAGCATTTAATTGTATTTCTGTATGCTGTATTGTTGATTGTATAGCACAATATAGGCTATGTAATTAGTAAAAATTATAGATAAATTATTAATATAGATAAATTATTAAATCATCTGGTCATCAGTTGTGGTTAAGTAAAGAATAAAAAAAAATGACAAGAGCGGAATAACTATACTACCATCAAATACCTAGATCGTGGTCCCTGCCGTAGAGCAGCCATTGGTCGGAGGCGGAAAGGAGGCCGTGGATGAGGAGCACCGGAGGTCCGAAGGGCAGACCCGGAGAGTGGACTCGGTGCAAGGACAGGATGTAGCCGTCTTCGGTCCTTGCCTGCCGGCGGGAGCACTCCTGGCCCCGTCGCTCTACCCTCTGGCACTACACACACCCAACAAAATACTTAGACCAGGAATAAACACCTATTACTTATCATAAAATAAAACTAGAATAATACAAAATACGTACTAATGTGATTGGCTTCATTAAATATGTACTTACGAAGAAATCATAAGTATAATTTTGAAAAAAATGTGCTTTTCGAAGGAAACAAAATGCATAAAATACAGTTTATTTTTGTACTTTCAATTCTGTGTAGTTTGAGGAATACTGTAAAGTAAGGAAATCAAATAATTGTTGTCACATTTATTGACTCTCCGACAGTGGTGGGATGTAAACAACCCATTATCCTATATGTGTAGTATTATCAATAACAATAAAGCAGTATTTTACTGCAGTCAGAGTGTGTCGTTTCATTTCCCTCTTTCCTTATTTTGTTTTCTCAATCTTAACCACCGGCGATTAAGTGGTACCGAAACCCGGGAACCTCGTACGGTGGCGTAGAAAGAGATAGTTTTTTTTTCTCTTTCTCTCTATTTTTTTTTCTTCTTTATCGTCTTCTCTCTCCAAACGTTTTTTATGAGAACATGCCAGAGGGAGTGTTACGACCCGCGGTGATGAATGGAGCGGCAAATATACCGCAGTTGCCTCAAACGATCACGGCAGTGGCTCACGCGACTACGTTGACGTGGATGAAGATTCAGGCGATCACTAATCTGAAGGGGTTGACCGGCTGATGATGCGGATAGAGGGGAAACAGACGAATGACCTAATAACTGGAGGATATGCCGAATCACTGAGAGCAGCTCTGGTGAGCAGAGTTAAGCGGAGTATCCTGAACATAATCCAGGCTGACGAGGAGACCTCGGGGACTATAGTGAAGGAACGGATGAAGAAAGCATTCGGCAGGGGAAGATAGAGCCCGGAAGAGGACATTTTTAAGATGTTCAGGGAGACGAAAACACACCAACAAACAAACGGGGAGTACTCCGAAGCACTGCTGGCTCGATACAATAGCATCACGGAGAAGATGCGGGAGACAGTGAGCGCGGCAGAAGTAAAGGCCAGAATGGCGTTTTTATCAACTATATTGAAGGTGCAGCTAGCGAAGGAGACAGGAGGAAAGGAGAGGTTACCTAGAAATGGTGGACACCAGTGCCAGAGAGGAGGAAATTACAGCTGGCGAGGAAGAAATGGGCTGGAAGAAAGTGGTATATAGAAAGCCCAAAATCGCGACGGTCACCTGGAGGAAGAGAGTACGGTGGAAGAGAGAGTGCAAAAGTGGGATAAAGGAGTCAAGGAAACGCGGGACGCCCCAGAAGGCGGGAAGACAGGACTCCTGGTAGCAAAGTGCCCACGCACTAGGTGCTTCGAGTATAGCACGGAGGGGCCCTTAGCAAGACAGTGCCCATATATGAGCCGACGCAGAAACGGAAACCGGCCCGAACCTGTGGAAATAAATTCTCAGAGAGTGTGGAGGAGGGAGAGACAGCAGTTGGAGGCTACAAAGACTTCGAAAACCTCCAAAACGGACAACGAGAAGGAAGAACCAGGAAGCGGAGTGGGCTGGGGAAGCGGCAGTTCCCGGAGGAGAGGGGAGATCGCGAGATCTGAAAAGAGTGGCAGTGGACAGGCGACTGCACGTTAATAAATAACACTATTATTCATAAATAATAGTGTAAAAGGTGCACATAGCGTCCTGCCTATAATTAGAGTCACGAGTGAAGTGCAGAGTTTAATGGATACTGGGAGTACCAACACAATAATGTGACAGGAGACACTAGAGAGGATGCGTGGAGGAGGGAGGATGCCTCAAATACAGGTATGCTCTTGTAACTTGATCGCCCTGGGGGGCCCCTGTTGTGTCGAAGGGGAAGCGGTTATAGGGTTAAATAGATGGAATCGTAGCGAGGAGAACAGGCGCTACGTGCCAGAAATAGCAGCATATCTGGTACCTCTTAACAATTGCCTCAAAAAGGGGTCAAAAAGTTGGTCATTAACTATAACCTCCTTTTTAATAAGAATCTCACAAATCTTCAATAAAATATAAACTAATTGTTTAAAAATAGGAAAACAAAATCAAGATTTGTATGAAGAAGTTATGGTCTGCGTTTGTAGTAAACTAACGGTGGAGGTGTGATCAATCACAAAGATAATAACTGAAATGATTATTGAAAGAGGCATATTTGTAGCCAGCCACATCCTCCATGTCAGGGGCCTAATACTTCTCATATTACCAGCACGATAGAAGAAAGTATATCAAGTAATAATTAATTATAAGTATTAATTAATTTATATAATTACTATTAATGATAGTGGGATCTACACTCGAAATTGACTGTATGCAAATGGTACAGTTAAATCTCTTGTATTTTTAAATAATGCCATACTATGTCATAATAGCTTTCGGTATGTAAAATAAGGGGTAACATTGTGACTCCTGTCTACCTCTGTGCCTTACATTACTCTCCAGCCACTCATGCAAGCTGGCTTAGTTGGTAAGCCCCAGACTAAATGTTGGGGAAGACCCGACCCTGCTGGTGTATTTTTTACTTGGCTAATAATTATTAATAATAGTAGAATCCACACCACAAAAAAATCAAATAAAGTATCGAATACTATAGATAAATTGACTCGAAATATTTCAAGGAACAGTGTTTAAATACATATCTGTTATTAATTTCTCGATGGTTATAAAGCTGGTAGATCCGTAATTGCTATAATATAAGCTTTACAAGAACACACATCAGTTATCAAACAAGTAAATAAATAATACAGAGAGTATGGAGTATAGATCTTTCTGTATTTTTGTCACATAAAAAATCAAATAAAACTATATTTGAGCTTCACATCAGGTTACCGAGGTGTCATGCCAATTCTGCAATGCGATGTAGTTTTTATTAAGAAAGGTTTCATTCTTGAGTGCACTATAACTGAACTGTGATTCCGTGGATGAGGGAGGCAAGAAGACTGGCCGAAATCACTGGCTGAAGTGAATAGGAGGGATGAAGAGGTGAGCGCTTGGTGGTACAGAACAGAACTGCAAGGGAGTCTGCCCCCACTGCAACTGCTTGAAAGTGGGGAGCAACTGGGCCAGTAGGGACTTTCTCCCAAGTGTAAGTGACATACTTCTGCTGACCCCGTGAACATTGTCATCTTCGCAAGGTCACCCATCCTCCTTCTCCACCGACTGGTTCCGTGGCTGGCGGCCTCCCTGCGCTTTCTGGACCGCCTTCTTTCTCGCACAACAATATTCTTTATGTCCACGGCGCTACTGTCCCAATGAGTGCCAGTCTTGTTGTAGATTTGGTTTATCCATAATTGACACTGATAGAAAAATCACCAAAAATGATCATTTGTTGTATATAGAATGTTTAATGGGTCCGTATATTGATAAAAAAAAATAAGGAAAGGATAAATGAGGAAGTACCTTTCATTTTTTGATTAAAAAAAAAAAAAATGGTGTCACTGAACGGTTTTCATCAGTAAAAAACTTATTAAACTGTAAAACTAGATTTTTATCATTTTTATTTTTATGTTTATTTATGTCTGTTCCAAAGATGCATTTAAACCATTCACATATTGCCTCCATCCTCAACCATCCCACCTTGATGCTAATACAGACATACATAGTATGTTGGGAACGTTACCCATAAATAAATTATGACAATCGATCATATTTTTTTTTCATAAAGCTATGTGAACTCCCAAGGAAAACTAACATAAAAAAAACAATGTCAAGTCAAGTGTGGTGCATGACACAAATAAGCGTTTCGTTATGTTGGAATAGGGGGACGTCCTTGTAAGCATCCATTTCTTCAGCTTAAACAAAGTACTCCTAAATACCATAACATACTGCCAGACAGACGCCACGGGGACCCTGTGGCCACGCTTTAACCCATAAGCGTTTCTAAAAAGAAAATTTAAAGAAACCCAAATGAGGAATTTGTATTTTATCCTTTTACTCTTCACCAACTTATGACATTATTTAGTTTATGCGAAGAGAGTAGGAATACAATAAGACATTTTTTTATTTTAAGATTCTCAGACAGTTAGCGTATTTGCTCGGTGAGATATGGGACACTATATCATATAATGGGTGTGCTATTTTCGTTCACTTGCAGTCCCCTGAATATAAGTGGCTGGCTTCTGTACCTTCTTTAATGTAAGCACATTTAAGAGCGTGAATACGCACACGTTTTTTTATTTTAAACGTTACCGCTGATTTGTCTGTACTTCGGTTGATTGCAAAATCGGAAATCCTTATGTTTGTACGGGTGATGGCAAGCCCTCAATTTATTTCGACCGGTGGTTTTTTTAGTGTTATTATATCTTGCATGGCAGTTTTAGTTGATACCATGAAGAGATAAAAATAAAAGTAATCCAATGAAAAAAAAATCAGTTAATCAATGTGTAATGAAAAAAAAAACACTATTTCCCTAGTATAGGACAAAAAATGAAAGATCTCGATGTGCTGATTAAGGACATGTATAATATGTTAAAGGTTTAGTGGACTTTAATAACGCAAAAACGAAAAATCAGATTAAGGGGAAACTATTTTAGAATATATAATTGAAATATGTGTTGTGACATTCCGGATAACGAGGTCTGTAAAAGAAACTAATTTCGAATTTTTATACCAATAAATAATTTCATTAAACTTTTAAAACAATCAAAAGGAATTGATTAGTGAGAACATCGAAACTCTTCATTGTGTGATGTTTCCACACAACAAATACTTTTG
This sequence comes from Acanthosoma haemorrhoidale, assembly GCA_930367205.1. Classification (NCBI taxonomy): domain Eukaryota; kingdom Metazoa; phylum Arthropoda; class Insecta; order Hemiptera; family Acanthosomatidae; genus Acanthosoma; species Acanthosoma haemorrhoidale. Next base: position 95,987,903 of record OV884012.1, read on the forward strand.
TTTGGAACTACAGGCACAAAACTTCACTTGAATGGTTCCACATTATAAAGGAAGTACTAATAACCCAATTTAAATAATAAGTGCCATTAATAAATTTCTAATTATAAATGTCGATGAAATTTACTATTTTTGACCTGGAGGCATGACATTTTGTACGGTTGTTCTATTTGATCTCCTACATTCGGAGATATCATTTTATTGAATGAACAAAGCTAGATGCTCAAACTTTTCATGAAAATTACCGTAATCATGCCGATGAACGAACAGATCATTGAAATTTCCCGATAGACAGACAGGAACCTGTTGAAGTTTGAAGTCAATATTTATTTTTGTCACAGATTTGGTGGTATCTCATTGGCATACGATCATCTATAGTCGTTACTTTTCTATTTTTCTGGTGCTTATAATGTGCAATAACTAATGTTGTTTGTGTATTATTATATGATGTATTTATTGCTATTGATGTATCCATTTTAATTACGAATGCTGTAATTTATTTACATTCTTTCTAGAACTTCTCATTCAAATTAAAAAATATATACAAGAGTTATTTTCAATATAATTCAATGTTTATTGATAATATTTTAAGTTTAATTTAAGTATTTTGTTAACGTGTACGTTATTACATTTTTATAGATTATTTACAATAATTATGCAAACTTCAGCTGTTTTTTTTTATGCATCATGTTCAATGAGGTCATTCAATCATGTTTTTTTCAATGTATCATTGCAATGAGGTCCCGAGGCGTTGTTTGTATGTGTAAACAAATGAACGATTTTTTACGAAACAAAAGTACAACCAATGTCATAACAGAGTCACTGACAAATGATAATTATAAACTCTCAGTGGTATGATTATTATCTTTCATGAAAAGAATTAATTCACTTCTGATAATCAAGATGCTCTCCTCACAACAGGACAAGATAATTATCTAGATGTCTTATTCACCTCAATACTAATCAACTGCGTGTCTTATGCACATCGAGGACAAGCGGGTGACCCAGCAGTTATGGACAGCCATAGATGGAAGAAATGAACAACATTTTCAGATACAAAGGTATAAACTTTTTTAAACTATTACTCTTTTGTTTTAAATATGTTTTATCCTTGATGTCTATAAGATATATATATAGTGATAATTGAATATTATAAGAAATCCAGCAAAATGGACATATACTCTTACGCTTACTACTAACCTATCTGACAGACCTATCTTCACATAAATGTTTGTAAAAATTCATCGTTATTATAAACATAGTGCAAGAAATAAGAAGACCCTTTGAAGCACAAGGAGTTGCTCAGACCGTTAATTGACATACATAGTTCATAAGCAAACGAAGAGATCTCAAAACGTATCTCTCGTTTATATATTTATTTATTTCTAAAGTTACAGGTTGCAAAGAAAATATAATATTTTTTAATAGAATTTTTTTTTTCTTAGCTCTCAAATTTTTCAGATTATGATAAGGGAAAAATAAAGGAATTTATTTGAGTTGAGCGGATTCTTTTACTAGGAGTACCTGTTTGAAGGTGGAGTGAGGGAATTAAGGAGTGTGGGAAGCCTCGGTAAAGGTGGAAATGTTGCAGTGCAGTGGTGAGAGTCCACTGAAGGCTGAGCCTAGAGTCTCTCTAGGCATGTAGTGGAAGCTCATTCAGTTGGATAGCAGTGATTGGTGCCCGTCAGAGGCTTGTTGTTGGTTGGCCAAGGGCCGTTATGTCCACCATTTGGTCTGCTTTCCCAGATCTAGAGAGTTGCCATCTTGCAGGTAGTGATGGGGGTGTCAGGTCTTGGAATAGGGGGTTGGCAATGTTTCATCGAGTCGAAGAATTTGATGTGTCTTCTTCTGATGACTTCGGTGATGGTGGGGACTTCGAACTTTTCGTGGATGTCAGGAGCCTTCATTTCACGAAAAGGGGTATGCCATAATGCCGTGCTCAGGATGTTGTTCTGGAAGCTCTGGAGTCTAGTTATGTTGCTCGTGTGGAGAAAACGGAAAAGATGAGTTCCAAACAGTAGTGGACGACGCCATGTCAATCATCCCTCCAGAAGACATTGTGACCTGAAGGATTTTCACCGAGACCGGTAGTGATCATAACTCCGTCTAGTTTAATGTAATTACACTGGAAGCCTACTCCCTTGGATATGTGACTGGAGCAGTTGGTCCACATATGAGGCTGAGCTGGGGGACTGGAGGAGGGGAGGCTTGTAGATGATGAGTGGACTCGCCAAGGGGATGATCCCCATAATTGGCCTCAGGACGCTCATATATATGAGCAGTTTCAACTTCAGGGATATAGCCGGGCTTGTGATGAGATGCTGAAGAGAGTAGTAAGTCCTACGTACTCTTTTTAGCTTCTTCTGCAGGTGTGTGCCGAACGTCATGTGTCTGCCTAGGTTTATGCCTAGGTAGCATATGCTGTTGGCAAGTTTGCAATCAGTCCCGTCTATGTTGAAGCTGGGTGGAAGCTGGCTTTAATAGGTTTTTTTTTTCATAAGCTCTCTTTACCTTTAATAGGATTTTTTTTTTCTTAGCTCTCTAATTATAAGATTAAGGATGAGGGAAAAATAAAAGAATATTTAGGTTGACCGGATCCTTGTACTAGGAGTACCTGCTTGAAGGTAGTGTGAGGGAATTAAGGAGTGTGGCAGCCTCGGTAGAGGTTGATTCTTGCGGTACAGTGGTGAGGTTCCACTGGTGGCTGGGCATAGCGTCCCTCTATGCATGCAGTGCAGTCTTATTTTGTTGGATAGCAATGATGGGTGCCCGTTAGAGGCTTGTTGTTGGTGGGCCAAGCGCCGTGATGCCCACTATTTGGTCTGCTTTACCAGATCTTGAGAGTTGCCATCTTGCCAGTAGCGGTGGGGGTGTCATGTCTCGGAACAGAGGGTTTCGGCTATGTTTCATCGAGTCAAAGAACTTGATGTGTCTTCGGTGATGGTGGGGGTGCAGAAGAAGTTGAAAAAAGCCAAAAAACACCTCTTATACTGCGTGGTTCTACACACACCACGAGAGGGGAGAGGGGATTGCGGTGGCAAACTTTACAGCAACTAAAGAACTGGCCATAATCAATAGTGACAGCTGCTCATTAACGATTGCGGGGTCGTAGGACAACAGCTGAATCGACGACGCCATGTCAATCATCCCTCCAGAAGACATTGTGACCTGAAGGATTTTCACCGAGACCGGTAGTGATCATAACTCCGTCTAGCTTAATGTAATTACACTGGAAGCCAACTCCCTTGGATATGTGACTGGAGCAGTTGGTCCACATATGAGGCTGAGCTGGGGGACTGGGGGAGGGGAGGCTTGTAGATGATGAGTGGACTCGCCAAGGGGATGATCCCCATAAATTGAAGAACATAGATATCAAGGTAGCGTCCCTAACTGTAAATATAAGGGACGCCACAATGGTGAACCTCCAGCGTAGTATTCCGAGGAGAAGTGCACCCATAATAGATGCATGGCCTTAAACCGACAAAAAAAGATCTCTAAAGAGCTAGGCGCGAGTTCTGGAAGTGTAGGAACTAGAATATCTATCATGCCGTCTGTGCCCGATATAAGAGACTCAGATCTGAATATAAGAAAAGGATCAAGGCTACCCAGAGGGAATCCTGGGATGAAGTCGTGCAACGTGAGAAGAACCACTGAAGTGCTATGGCTAGACCAAGACCCTGCTGCGTTGTATGACTTGACTAGGACTCGCTTCAAGTACGTAATTCTTTTGACTTTTGACACTTCTTACAGAATTTGATGGCCCTACGTGATGTGGTAGCAGCAGAAGCTCGAGGCTCATATAGTCGCTGTCAAGAAATTTGACACAGTTGATGAAGGGGCAACTAATCTCTAATTTATTTATTCCTTAATGATTAACATTATCGAAGTAAAAGGATCATTTGTTTAGAAGAGAAGTAGTGCATAGAGCGGCAACGGGGCTTCCAATGTATTGCGAGTTCTATGGCTTCCAATTTCGTGACGCAAACGGTAACCTCTATGATTTGGTGAGCAGTGATCAACGCAGGATGATCGTAAGAAGAGGGAGACGTACGAGGTAGAGGCACCAGTTGAGTGAGTTTGCCCAAGTCTTCGTGGCCCTGGATGACTACAGGACCCCACAATACATGGAGGTAGCCTACGTTGACGACTTGGTGGCGGCCATCATGGGGGACTCTCTTGCAGAGGTAGTGTGAAGAACGTTCGCCTGACCTACCCTATTGGAAGAGTCGAGCGTATCAAGGAAGATGGCCACGGCTGTTGAGAAGGGCACGGCTCGTGCCCACCCAAACGTATTGGTCGTAGAAAGACGCCACGTCAAGGTGGGCGCTAAGGTAAGATACTTGGTAGCAAGACCGGGAAAGAAACTGATTCTCTCGCCCCACACCGAATACCTAGTGGATAGGGTGACAACAGTCACCAACACCTTTGCTAGGATAGGATGTGCGATGTGGGGAGTAAAGTGCCTAGTCTGGTGGACCTTCTACCAGGGAGTGATAATTGTATGAAAATCACCCCAGTCATGGTCAGCGCACTTCAACAAGGGTCTTACGAACATGCTAATGCAGATACAGAGGACCTCACTAATGCGGGTCACGAGAGCCTATACGACTGTCTCTTTTGAAACGACCCTGGTATTGGCGGTGGACTCGGTCCTCCTGGAACAACTCCTCAGTCCAGCTAGAAGACCTTCTCCGGAGAAGAGTCAATGAGGAATTAAGGAGATGGAAGGCCCTCCTCATTGAAACGACCAACGAGGCATAAAACGTCAGGTGGACTGGCACAACGAAGGGGAACACCCCTAAGAAAGGGCTTCCACGCAGTCAGGGACAGGCTGAGGGCGAGATGGGTCTCCTTGATTATTGGAATTCGCAGATTCTTACGGGACGTCAGATTTTGACCCAAGCTCGACGAATACAAAAGAGCACAGACCCCAAGTGCCCACACTCCGGATAAAAGGACACAGTAGAGCATGTCTTACTCTTCTGTTTACCCCTGGAACCTGCAAAAGAACGGCTACTACGTTCGATAGGAAGGTACTGTTTGAATTAATCCAACCTCCCATCGATACCCAATACGTAACAGAACTTCGTGGTGTATCTTCTCTTCATCCAGAAGTGCAAAGAACTTCAGGGGCTTGGCCACTTCACCATCTCGAGGAGGGCGGTGCAGGATGAACTGCAGGATTTCGGGAAGGTTCAATAAGAAGTAATATAGGATATCTTAGGATTAATGATAAATATTAGTTAAGCTAGATTTAGGATGGACTTTTAGTAAATAGTTAATAGTTAGTTAGTAGGCATCCCTGTAAATAGAGATCCGTCTTACTCATGCGGAAATGCCGTTATGGGGTATCGATCCCATGAAGAGGGGACACATTTTTAACAGTAATGAACAGAAAAAATAAATCATATTTTCAAACATTTCCGTAGACCTCTGGTGGTTTTGGTTCAAGGAGTGAATAAGCTTACAATACCGCTGAGACGGATTCAGTAGGTGAAATGAAAAAGAGTATCCAGAACTGGTATAAGCAGCTTCCGGTTTTAAAACTGACCCATTTGAACCGGTCTCTTCGAGAATTCGGTGGTTACATGAGTTAGTAATATTTGCTTTTTTTTTTTCAATTCTTTTTAAATGGATAAATATTCACCCTTAAATTTCTTTCGCATTGATAATTTGATAATAGCTTAAGGGATCCAACTGTTTTACTTTCATTTGTTAATGAAATAACTAATTTTGCGATTATTTAAAAAGCTTTAACATTTTCACAGGTGTCCTACATTTCAGGTTTTTAAAGTTACATAATAATAAGGCTGAAAAAAATAAAAATTTAAGCAAGCATTTGTTAATCCCAGATCTTCATGGTTTTAGGCAATGCTGTTATAAAGTTGGCTATATTCTTTTGAAAGAAGTTTTAGATCGAATCGTCAAAGCAAAACCTATTTCTACATTTTTACAAATAGTTATAATGAATCGAGCTAATCTCATGTTCTGATTGGATAATATTCACCATAAAGCTCATCTCAAGCTATTTCAGGCTTGAAAATGATTTTTATTTTAAAAACTGTTAATTTTTAGAATAATAGAATAAATTTAATAAAAACTGGTATTATAAACGTGTGCACACTACTTGTAACATCTATTTTTTATAAATAGGCTCACTTGGGCCATAATTGGATAACTAGTGATTTTCGATTAACCCACGGCTAGAACATTTCACCTATTTATTTTTTCTATTTGTGTAAAATGGAACGAAGGTTTAATAGATGGCATACGCATGATTTCCCATATCAATTCAAACAGTTAATTAGTGATAATAACATGTAATATCTTGCTTGTTATATACGAGTATATCTACTAAATATTAATAATACTAAAGAAAAAAAACGCCGAATCAGCAATCTGCTTAGATTTGTTGATATTATTAATGGATGCACTGGTTTATTCACTGTTTACAATTATATATTACACACAAAACACTGATTCACAGGCTATTATTTATTCCTGTAGCCAAACCAGATAATGAATATGTCCGAGACTTCTCGAGTTCTTGAAACACAGCTAGATCCAAGTGCTGCTAGCTCCTTATGTTACTCTCATCTGCTTATCCCAGTTCTTGGTTGGCCTACCTCTCGCTCTTGTATGCTGCCTTATATTCATTCCATGACCCTTTTGGCCAAGCTGTCCTCTTTCCTCCTGTTGAAAAAGCCAGCCCATTTCCACTCCCTCTTTATGACCTTCTCTACCGTTTATAACAGATGGGTTTCGCTTCCAAACTTCAGTTTTTCTATATTTTTTTCGGTATATCCCCAGTACATGCCTTTTAATAATACGTTCTATGATTTGCATTTTCATCCTTTTTTATTCAATCGTCAGGTCACAACCATATGTTAGGGCTAGTAGAACTTCCCTAGTTTTCTCTTTATTCATACCAGACTTGCTTCTGAAAAATACAGCCTTACAACATGGCCTTCCACTCTAATGAGTTTGTCTTATTATTTCGCTCCATTGGCCAAGGGTGCTTACTTGTTGTCCTTTCATGCTGTATGATGCTTTCAGCTTGAGCTTTATTTTTTACTTTCTCGAGCATTTCCATTGCTTCATCAATTGATGAGGTCATTAATAATTCCATTGTCATAGGCGAATTTCTGCTGGTTTAACCATTCACTTTCGATATTTAATCTCTTTCCTTCCCATACTCATTCTTTCATGACATTGTTTAAGAGACTACGTCACCTTCTTGAATACCCCTTTTTATTTTTGTTTCATCTGTATGTAATTTAGATATTTTTTAATGAATATCTTTCTAATATTTAGACCGATCTGAGATATTTCTCTTCACTAACAGCTGTAGGATGGTGTTTTTTTTTCACCCAATCAAAAGGTTTGTCGTAACCAACGAGCAGTCACCTTTGAGTATTTTTTTCTGTATGCTTTTGTTTTTTGTGAGATCTGGGAGATTTCCTAAGCTTTCAAATTTTTCTTTGGGTCCGTTCAAGATAGAACGGAAGACGGAATTGACAAGATAGTCAATGGTAATTAATTAATAACTTATTAGGGCACGAACTAGAATTTTCATTACCCTACGATAGTTGAACTTTATATATGGAGCAGCTATCCATCAGCTATCCTTTTTATATTGATCCATCAATGTACTAATACCTCTATACTTGGACGTCATTCCATTTTCCCGGTCTAATTTTACAAAAGACTTTAATTTCTTTCTTGCTCCACTCTCTTAATAGAGTCCTATGAAAATTTCAAAATTGATTCTTTTCTTTGCTATCTAATATTCATAACCTGCAATTTTTGTCGGCTAAAATTTTTAATTCGTACTTTGCTGTGTTTACTACTGTTTCTTTCAGCGAGGATGGTCCTTTATTTTGAAATAGTAAAATATTAAAAAGTACTTATTAAATCATTTATTTTTTAAATCCATATTTTATCCTTATTCGAAATTTCGTTTTTAAAAAATTTATGGTACATTATGAATATGTTATCTCCCTATGGAGACAATAGGGTCATCCCCCATTGTCCTTAGTCAAGAATCTTCAAATCTTTTAGTCATTTCTTTAGACATCTTCAGGAAAAAGTAAGTTTTTCAGGAATTTTATTGGTTAAATTTAAATTTCCAGATTATAAAGTGAATGGTTGCATTATGAAAACTCATAAGTGTTTGATAATTTTTTGATTCAGGCCAGTTGGAGGAGGGAGTTAAGCACTGGTGAGGATTACATGATCTTCAAAGAAAATGGGGTGTGTTTACAAACAAACCTGTGTCTGAATTTTCCCATGTATCTTGTAATCATATTGGATATATAAACAACTGAATTTGGTCATAAACACATGTGACACACAGGAATACGTGAGCCGAAACTCGACATAATCCGTTCAAACGTAAAGACGAAAATTAGCACAGAGACGATGAGGGACTTTCACATTCAATATAAAATTAGGGCACTAACTTTAATCGTATGTGCGAACTTCACTCTACAATGAATGATAGTTTCATTGGTATAATATATCTGAGAAGAATAATACATCATGTCATGGTTCGTATTAGCCAAGGATCGCTCAGTTAGAAAATAAAGACACGTCGAACATAAATCTTTGTCTAAATATTCCCTAAATAAGATTTAATGTAAATTACTTATTCCCCAATATGGTAGATTGTAATTTTATCACAATTAAGAAGTTTTTATATATTCTTTGCTTAATCTAATACAAATATTTAATCGCATATCCACTTTATTCGGCATCTAAAGAAAGGAATATGTAGAATTGGCAGACATGTTGTTTGTTGTTGTTGCTTTCAAGTATCCAAGTTATAAATACAGTCCAAAAATAAATTGATTTAGAATAATTTTACGAAATGTAAACCTGTAATGTAAATATATATGTCAACGAAATGTCACTGATTATAGCTCTAATTTTAGGGCACTTACTACGTACTATATGAGGTCTTAGAGAGGAGCTCTATTCTTTAAACGTACTACCTTTTAATTATGAACTTTTTTTTGTTTTTGTAAACTCCCTTAGTCTATAACTGTTTTTTTTATATATTATAATAAGCCATTTTATGTAAATTAATTTATGTTCATGACTTAATATTTTTCAGGTTAAATTAAATTTAGACTGAAGGATGTGAAAGGGCTAAAGTTACTGAGAAACCCTGGATCATGGAAGCAGAAAAATCCATCCAATTTTTATAGACAAAGCCACAGATCATATTAAATTTTATTAATTAATTTGAGACTCGAACCTATAGCAATGAAATGTAATGTTTTTCAACCTATGGTGGCCTAATTAGAATATATTTACAGAAACTGCATATTCCATACAATATGCATTTATTTACTGTAAAAATTGATTTTATAAATAATAATAATTTAAATTTTATAAATAATAATTTATTTATTAACTTGATTTTTTGTATTGTTTAAAGCGGACACAATATTTTTTAATTTAATGTTTTTTCCAACTGGTGACTCTATACTATCAGATCAACTACAAATGTCTCCATTCGTGACGACCCCCACTGCAGTAAAGTTCTAGTATGTATTTATTTTATTTCTTCTAAACATATTTTTGTTTATATCAACTTAAGGGAAAAATAATTTGAAAAACTATAAATTTGAAGCAGTAAATAAGGTCGAGTGAGCTCTTGGACCCAAAGGTAATGCTTTGGGCTTTAGGGAACGAGGATTTGGGGCCCGGGCTTTGACTTAGACAGCGTTGAAAGTTGTGCCTGTACGGGACGGTTCCCCTTGGAACTTGAAATCACCAGACTTCGTACTTATGGCTAATTATATTACATTTTAGAATTAAAGGAGTAATTACCTAGCTAAATTTTAATTTCATACGAATTTTTTTTAACAAATATCGTGTTATAAGTGTATCGTGTTTTTCATAAATTCGAGTTTGCTATTTATTTATTTGTTTGTTTTGTATCCGTTATAATTTGTGTTCAGTACATTTTTGTGCAATAGAACCCACCTGAGTTTGAGTTATCATTTAAAAGATTTTAATTCTTTACGGATAACTCAGCGTAAACACTCGGCACATCCACAACTTCACAATAATCAGTTCAATCGATCTGAAATTTTAAATATTTATTCGATGATACATCTAATTGTACTGATCGCGTGATATAATAACAAGCATTTGCTGAAAATTAAATAATTAAACGTGAAACAAAGTGGTCCAGTTTTATTGACGTAACTATTTCGATTCCTCGCAGTACCTTATCATCAACATTTTTTGATGTAAAATTTAAATAAAAATTCTTAAGCCACTGACTGGATGAATTAATTGTAAGAGGCCCAGCGAATTTAGTGAGCGTGGCACGCACAAGTGCAGGAGCTACCCGAACGTGGCAGCAGGTGACTAAGGATGCAGAAATGCTCGACGTCGAAGAAGATGAGGGGCGGAGAGAGTGCCGGTGGGGGAAAGTATGCTAGCGGAACTACCGCTAATCCCGGCTGGCTAGCCTCTTTAGAGAGTCCTTCATCAGTCAATAGGGTTCACTCCCGTTTAACACATCACTGCTGCAACCACCTGTGCCGCTAACGCCTCGCCTGGCTGTCAACCAGCAGATAGTAGCCTTAATTTATCTAATGCTACGCCTCCCTACGCCTAATGCTCAAAAGGTTACTGCACACAGTTCTGTTTACATCAGCGTAAATTCACCACTAGGAAGGAGACGATATCACACTTCAAACTAGAGTGAGGCCTATATTCACTTTAGCAGGACCATTCACATTCCGTCCCCTTTTCTCTCATTTCGGCCTATAACGCTTGATGCAGACGAATTTACGTGAATATAAACACCATTATGTTCTATAAAGTGTAAAATAGGATCTTTTCTTCTTATTCTTTATCTCTTTTACCATCTGGTGACAAGGTCTGACAGAAGTGTCGCAATGCTTTTCTATCAGCATTAATTCCTGTGGCATATGTGTTCCCAGAATAGACCGCAGTCCATCAATTATGCTTTCTATACTAGGCCTATATATATACCTAGGCCTTGTGATCTATATCACCTGCCTGGCATACATAGCTACTTATTCTGTGCACCTAATCCCCATACTTTTAATAGTAGTCTTAGCGGAAGTAAGACTGCAAAGCACTCAAAACATCCAATCCTTTTTGTCCCAAGTCCGTAGAAAAATAGTAAGTGCCCACCCTAAGTCACCATAAAACTATCCATACCTTTGTTTACCCTTGTACCTTGTACACATTCCCACTATATTTTAAAAATCCCACGGTAAGATTTCTATCTAGCTCCACATATAACCACAATCCTCCTCAAATTATTGAGAGTTATACTAAATTGTATAAAATTGTTACATATCTTCCCCTCGTGCCTGGCGGCACTCACAGTCTATCTTAAACAATACCTACCAGTAAAGCAGGGATAAAACCTAGGTTTTACCTATATCTGCATATTGTGAATATTATATGATCACAATTTGACATTGCTAGATTGTATTTTTTACTAAATTGTTTAGCCATATTTATTAATAACTCGGAATTTAGGGAATGTACTTACATACTCGTGTACATAACTCATCTAATATTATATTGGCGTTACATGCCAATCGCTAGATATTCGCACTGCTGGACGGCCGAAGCCTGGAGACAGATGGACCTGATCGAACCCGAGCCCCCTGACGGGGACTGAACGATCCACACCCAGCCGAGAGATTGAGGTCGATCTCCCGGCCGACTCAACCGTAGCCACATGACCCCTTCTACCTACCAAGGGTAGGTCGATCTCCCGGCCGATAGGCGACTTAGTGCAGGCCCTTACTGGGGCGAGGCCAGGTAAGACCTGGCCGACTACAAACCAATGCCTAGTACCCCTAGGCTCCGCCATAGGTAGACTCTCACTACCTTCCCGAACCCACCCGCCCACGCGCCCACACCGCCCGAACCACCTCCTTTAGGCATCCCACACCCCATATCCTTCTCATACTTCCTTCAAATGGGACTTCCCTTCGTGAAAGGCACCCATCATCCCAAATAATTTCCTTTATTTTTCCTATATCCTATATTTCCAGTTGAGAGCTAAGTTTAAAAAAAAAAAAAAAAAAAACTAGATATTAATCTTTATCTTTAATTTTCCCACATCCTATTTTTTATAAGTTTGAGAGCTATGGGGAAAAAAAAAAAAAAAAAAAAAGCTTGATATTAATACATGATAAGATTTATTCGTATGATAATATATAATTGTACAACATTGAAAAAAAATAAAGGTATGATTAAAGTAAGAAAAAAATAGGTAAAGGATAAACAAAATGAAAAATTTCATTCATTATAATTAGGTTATGTTTAGATGGTCGATATTATCTATTATCGTATTCGATGTTTGCCTACCAGTGTAAAGAAATAGGCGAAACGGCCCGGCCGTCATTAGGAGCGTAATGACAGAGATCTGTGCGGTGTAGAGTGTACCTACAAGACTGATATCTAACATATTTCCCAATGGGAAAAGGAACTCTGGCTTGTGCTCCAAAAGTACTAGGGCAATGCTGCCTATACCTATCGTGACAGATAATTGTGCAATAATTAGGTATCTAGACATGGGACTATTATGTGACCGGAGCCAGCCTGAGTCGGTCGATTTCTAACAATAATTAGTGAAGAGGCGCCCGGTAATTTGGGAAAACGGTGGAGAAAGTGTGCTAAAAACGTTTGTTTACAACTAAAGTGTTTTTTTTTTTTGTTCTTCCTTCAATACCCTTCTTAGTATCTCATGCCTACCTAAAGAGAAACCGAACCATAATGATTCACACATGTTTTTAGAGTGAATTTCCCTATTAGAAATCTACCTGACTATTTCAGTAATTTCATGGGAAAGAAGTGAAGTTAGAAAATTGATGATGCGTCCAACAAATTTGTTTATTATAAAAAAATCTTTAATGAGATGGGCGCAGACATATTTTTACATTCACTAACTCCAAACTATGTTGGAACTACTAATCAGACTGGCACCATTTTTCCTACTGGAATCAATTCCTTGACATTGTTTGTTATTTGATTCCTAGTGCCTTCCCAAGAAAATCTCCCTCTAGGTCTAACGTAGCCTTTAAGAGCTCCGTCCGGATCGCTTCCGTCGTCTCTCATGTTATATTCATAGTCATATTATTTTAACTTAATTTCCTCAAGGACATCCACCACTGGTCTTACTTCACGTGACCCTGATATCCAGTCATTTTGGATAATGTTTCTTTTAGTATTCACAAATATCCTAAGCACATATCTCACTGAGATTCCTGTCACCGAGCTCAACAGCTTATTGAGAGTTGCCCATCCCCCAGATAACTGGGGATTCAACAGCTTTTTGTCGGTTTCATGGCTGATTTATAGTTATCTAATATAGAATATAGATTAATAAGTAGAAGAGGCCATTGGCATTTTATGTGTAGTGGATTCACCTATCTTCCTCAAAGTATAAATTTCATTTTCGAAGGATTTATGACGAAACCCTTCTCAACTCTTTGTATCATTCTTCAGTGATTCTTTGTAATTCTTCTTGGGAATTCGCAAACAACACATCAAACTACATACAGGAAATCATGTGGCTACACCTGATTCATGTTCTAATACGAACCTAACCATTTAAACAATTGTGTCCATTTCTGTAAACAGGCATTACAATATTATCCTTCAATTATGCGCTTATTTACGTCATTATCTATTGGAATCAGCTCTGAATACTCTTTTGGGGGTAGGTCATGTATTGCAGCAAGTGGGGTGTCTTCAGGTATCAGGTCTTTCACTTGAGTTGCCAGGTTTTCCTTAAGAAAAAAATAGCCCTCACTATTGCCAGGCCATAGATACAAGCAGCCAAAAAGACAGACAGGCAAACAGGTGAAAACATAACTGTCGGGGTTGCCACTGGGGGAGTGCCTAATCACTCTAGCCCTGGTGATAAGTGCGGATTGTTGTAGTTTATAACATGGACCAGGTTCCATGTCGGCGTTAATATCTGACTCCATTTTATTGATAGGGATGTGTCCCGACAATACACTGTGTTCAGGAGAGAGGTTCAGAGGTTTCATAAAGAATAAGACCAGTTTTCAGAGTTCGGGCGGGAGATCGGCAGCGTAACAGGTCAAGGCGCCAGAGATCTGCTAGAGGCTGTGAGACAGGGTGACGGCGCAGAGGTGTGGCAGAGAAAGTGTAGACCAGTGGAAGACTGAGTGGACTTACTTCCAAGGCCCCGGGGCCCTGGCGTATCGCGACCGAGTGATAGCGGCTGTCTATATGAGGAGACTGGGAAAGAGTGGCTCTACAGGGCGAAACTTACTGATTTAAATATTATTTCCCCTTCCTAGTGGAAGGTGGAGTCGGCTGAAAGGGGGTATGTTTTATGATGCCCAGGTGGCCAATCCCCCTTAAGTTTATGACTGTTGGTCTAAAAGGGTGTGTTTTATAGCTGCTAGGGACTCACCTACTTAGGTTTTATGGCCGCCTAGAGGCGAATGTAGGTCTACCGGGGTCTATTTATGACAGTCAGGTGGCTTATCCTCTCAGGTTTATTGCAGACGGCCTTCGACCCTCTGTTACTTGTTTACGACTACCGGCCTATCCATGATTTATTACCAAAAAGCTTTTAACATGTTTTACATCTAATTACAATACATTATATATGCACCAGAGTATAGGGTGATTTACATATATGGTTGGCGCTCTCTACAATAACTGTTTCTGATTCAAAAATCAGCAAAATACTAAAAACGACTCGTTAATGACATATCTTGGACTCATATTAATGAGACGTTTCTTTGCTGATTATGGTTTTAAATGCCTTTATACTCTTAAATACACAAGGAACGGTTGAGTTACAATTATATGGTTTATATCTTAATCACCCAACCTTTGATTTGATATCCCAGCTACCATAATTCTTGAGAATTGAAGTCCAACTTCATTAAGAGTAATTGTTATATTACTATATAACATATATATATATATATTATAATTGAGTAATTATTAAGATCATCGAAACCCTTTTCTGTGTGATAATGGACACAACTATTTTTTTTATAAATATAGAAAAGAATAGGAATATTTATTCTTTTCTGCACTACAATGATAATCAAAGCAAAGGGAATCTATAAAAAATGGAGGTTGAAGAAGAGCTAGACAGAGGTGAAGGCAATTAGTACGGATGATTGACGTAACTTCTTCTGTGTACTGTTCCCTAGGTCGTAGGGAATCTAAATAACTGATATAATAATAAAAACCAGTCCACTTCATCAGACAGTTTTTGTTATTTTTATTTGTTAGTAGTATCAATATTGTGAGAGTCAATATAGCAAGATCAACGAAACCCTTAGCATTGTAGTGCAACACACTGTTCTGCCTTTTTGTATTTTCTTTCTCATAATTCACTATTGAAAATTTAGCATATGGGCACTTATTCTCGGATTGCTGATTTTGACACGTTATAAATTACTTTACAAATGGGGGTTTATGGCAATTTTTTCGCTCTGTTCATTTTTTTTT
This sequence comes from Acanthosoma haemorrhoidale, assembly GCA_930367205.1. Classification (NCBI taxonomy): domain Eukaryota; kingdom Metazoa; phylum Arthropoda; class Insecta; order Hemiptera; family Acanthosomatidae; genus Acanthosoma; species Acanthosoma haemorrhoidale. Next base: position 96,003,413 of record OV884012.1, read on the forward strand.
TTGCCTTTACGAATTTCCCATATTGAGCTACACTATTATTTTTTTTAGCTCTAGCTACCACACGGGTATGTATGCCACACGTCATTTTTCTTGCCAAAATTCTTGTTTTTTTTTCTTTTTCCCTGTAACAGAGTGTGGCCCTGGAGCAGGCGACCTGGAGATGAAGATCCTGTTTATGTGATCTTCCGTTAGAATACAAACTTGCGGAAAAAAAATGACTCGTCGATTTTTTTACGATTGACCTGAAAAGGCAGGTCTATTTCCGAATGACTATATTTTCCTGTGTACCAGCACACCTGCACTTTTGCTTGATCCAAGTCTTAATATTCCAGAACGACATGATCTGCCGTCTCCGGGACTCCACATCGTGGACTATAATAGACTTGAAGTGAAATCCCCCATGTTCTTGAAAGAGGAAATCCAGCGTCGATTTCATTCTTCTGGAAAATGTTTCCAATTAAGTCTCTTTCTAACCACAAACACTTCCCGGATTCTGTCTTTAAGTAAAGCTTTGGCTTCCTCATTTCGATGTGGAGGCATTTCTCTTTGCAGAACAGGTCAACTGTCATGACCCTGTCTAGGATGTAAAGCGGCTCATGAGAGGAGTTGAGAGAGCTGATCTTTGAAATGGTGCTCACTCGGCAATGTGGGATTTCATTATTTTTACTTGAGCGTTTATTGAAAGCATACTGTAATACAACTAGAACAACTCTTTTAACCAACCTTATTGTTGTTGTGAACGTAATACGACCAATCATGTTAGGTTTGTTCAGGGTCGTTTCTAATCTGTATGATAGATATTGTGTATAGGGGTGAGTAAAACCTCTTGCAAAGAGATACACAATTTCTTCAGAGAGAGAAAGTAATGCGTTTCATCCATTTTAGTGATCTTCACCAGGACCTCTTTTCTTAGTGTGTAACTTCATCCATTTATTGGGGCTCCATTCTTCTTCTAAACCAGTACTCACTATAGCCTGCTTGACCAGACTACATAGATTCGGTGGTACCTTACACCTGAACTACAACGTCTTCCACAAAAGCAATGGCTACAATTCCGTGCACAGGGAGGGGCACAAGAATAATTTTGCGCACAACCTTCCAATGATCCGAGGCAAAGGCTGATCCTTGTGGACATTCCCCGTTCATCATTATTTACCATTTAGTAAAAATTGCCTATTATTTTTGAAGTTCTGTTAGAGAACTTACTCGCTTCGATTGTGAACTGATTGCTGGGTGTAAACAATCTTTTTAACTCCTTCGAAACGCTGTCGAATGCAGGAGTGCAAATTTCTCATTTCTTCTTTCTACATCAGATTTCGCTGATTGCAATGGGGAAACTTATGATAGCAAATCTGAATGGATTACCCCAAGCATTAATTTGTGACTCTAACGTACAAGTGAATTAGTTGGATTTTGCTTATACGCTCTCTGCACACATTTATATTCAATTTATACATCAAGATAACTGCCTTTGCCTCATCTTGTCTACACTTGTGACAGCTTCAAAACTTTAGGGTTTTGTTTTTGGTTTTTTTTTGTTATGGAAGGCGTCCACCATCTATTTCTTAGGTCTGGTCTGGTTGTCTGGTGTCACTGAAAAGTATCGGGGATAACTTCATTAACTCATTCAACCAAATGTTCGTAGTCTTTCTGGAATTATTATTTTAGGTATTCAAGTATCATTCAATTGAGTTCATTGGGAACCATAAGTTGATATCTGCTAATGAAGTTAACAAAGGCTATTCCTCTCTTGTCTGTTCTTACACTTCTCAACAAAGAATACCATCGTTGGGATCTGCTCAAACTAGGACTTCACAACATCCTAGGATGTGAATGATATACTTAATTAGAATCAAGACTGAGTTCATGTACACTTTTTTGGATAGATAAATGCCAAACACCTTCCAGTCGCTTCGTCTTACATAAGAGGCCTTTATCTAAGCACGCATTGTTGATATGATTGGCCCCAGAGGTCTTCTTCTTTCACCCCGAATTCAAAAATGTCATCTGTTCATTAATTTGTCTCCCATAAATTATCCTGCACATTTTTTTTTCTACAAAAAATCTTTATTCTGGGACTATGTCTCCTATGAATAGCAATAATAAGGTCATACGCACATAAAATAAATTCAACTCTGGCTAACATAATATGTTGTAAATTAATTGCAACAAATGTAAATAATATTACCAAACCATAAGTGATATAGGTGTAAATATTGTAAATAACAAAAGACGCAGCTACAAAACCAGCTCAGAGGCAGGGGTCAGGTAAAAGGGCCCTCGTCCCTTTAGAGGGGCTGGGGCTTGGTCTAGAACATTCGAGCTTTATCCAGGCCTGCAATGCGGTTGGCCAGATGAAAACCTCGCCTCATTGGCTGGACGCGATTGGCCAGAATAAAACCCTAGCCCAAGGCTACTTGGGGCTATATATACCCCCTAGTTTTAGCCAATAATTCATTCTAACTACGGCTCTCTGGACTGGTACTCGCAGCTGCACTGATGTTTCTAGATTTGGCCTTTTCATTTATGAAAACCTCTGCATCTCTCTTTTCATTTATGAAAACCTCGCTATGTTTTAGTCCGGCCTTGTCAGACCCCACACTTTCCTAGTGGGATTCTCTGCCTTCTTCTCGCTAAAACTAGCACCTTGTTGGAAGAGATTTCTTCCTTGCGAACGACGGTCACCTGGGGCCCTACGAACTTTACCTAGTAGTGTCTCCCCCAGTAATCCAGACTGCCTCTCTCCGGTTCACACTCACCTTTGAGGTCCGGACGGTTTTCGCCTACCCTCAGATACCGAGTGTGAATTCGTGGTCATTCCAAGACCACATAAACTACCTACAATACCTACCCTATACCTCTTCTCCTGAACATTGTGCACTGTCGGGGCACATACCTATCAGATATGGAGTCAGATAGTACAGTAAGACCCGTCATGAAGCAATGGTCCAAGTCATGGCCTAATCAACCCTCACTTTGTCACTACGGCTAGGGTAACTAGGCACCCCCTCGTGATACCCGACACATAACATAACAGGGGAAACAAAATAAATAAAAGGTATAACTCAAATTAAGTCAAATCCAAGAATTTATTTAAAATTAGAATTAAGAACAAATATATTAGTGGTTACTTCTTTACAACGTTGTAGCTAAGGGTTTATGAACTGTAAAGGACCTATCCAGGCAGGATATAACTTAGATTATCTATTAGCCGAGATTAAGGCATCTACTAGATTAGTATTGCTATAAAACTGATGCAGAGGTGATAGGGAAGTAATAAAGTAAGTTCATTACGGTCACTTTCTACTGCGGTCGATCAGCAAGTTACAGACAACACTACCCTTCATCTTACCCTCGATGCGATACCTAGCACTTTCCCTACCTTCGTCACACTTTCACGATGGATATTTTCCTATAGGCTTTTGAGCCGGTATGCTAACGGATTGTGAAGCGCACGACTCCCACGCGGCACTGCGGTTTTGAGTCTGTGCTGTATGCTCTGGCTGCCCTAGCTGTATGGATGAGTTCCATAATACTAGGAACGAGTAAGCGGTACACTATTTTGGTACTTGTTGATCCATGGATGAGTAGCTGATTATGAGATAAGCTGTATTATTTTTCTAATATTTAAAAGGAAATAAAGGACGTAGCATTAAGACTACAGAATGCAAAACAACCCTGCGCTCGTAAATTCTTATATGATATACAGCTGTTTAGTGGTTTGCTATCCTAGGTACAAAGCGGGTTTTCCTTTCAATTTCTTCCTCTAACTGCCACGTTTCGACTTCTAGCATGGTAAAAGCTTAGTTCACTTCATGTAGTCCAGATTACCACATGTTCGGTATCCTAACCTGAAGTTTTTTTTCCACAGTCGGCCACAAATCTTAGCCTCTAAGTAGGTCGTCAAAAATATCCCTAATGTGTATTACTATGCTCATAATGTGATCAGATCACCTACTAATTTTCTATGACACTTCCGTGTCTGTTACTTCTTTGAAAGTATTTACCATTGAAATTGAACTTATTTGGGAAGTTCAAAATCCTTAGCCTCTGAGAGTTTGACTCCAAAGGTCAATAACCACCCAGTCACGTGAAGATAATGACGAAGCGGGCAGAGAACTGGGACAGAGACAAAAAAGACCGCGCGGAGGAGAAGGGTCCTGACATTCCTGTATGTCCTTCGAGATGAAGGGCAAGGTCCCTGAACAGTTATATGTCGGCCAATGGCCCTAACCCTTACTTACGTATAGACGACCCCGACACGAACAATAGACATCAGCTTTATCGCCCGTAAATGACCCGACCACTGCTTTCTCTAATTTAGGTACTTATTACAAACTGATAGTGGTCATAACAGTTCGAAATAATAATCGCCTCAAGTGGGAAATAAAAAGTGTCATTTTTCAAACAGTACTTTTTTACAAACTCATAAAATCATCATGATTCTACCTGCAACCCTACGATCACAAATAGGTCAAGTTTTAACTATTAGGTATTTTGACCTTACGTCCCACCCAATAACTATTCTCATAAAGTAACTGCATGGATTTCCTCAGATTGTTGATATTCCATCAATGTCATTTTTTGATTTTATTGCAATTTTTTTTTTTTTTTTTGGTCTTATGATAACATCAATTCCATGTCAAACCTACACACTTCTTGAGAACCAACTTTGAAAACTCTTGGTAAAATTTATTAAAACAAATTGTATTTTTATCGCTCATTAAAATATTCCTGAGGCAACATTACGAAGAATAAATCTCCTTCCAAAATTTATATGGAAACTATTTTCTATCTCAATTATGAGAAAACGTTTTTCTCGAAGCGAAAAGGTTCTATTTAGCTTTACACCTCCAGTCGCTTCAACTCACAGAAATGGCCTGTTTCCATCATTACTCAGTATTTAGATCGACTGGTACATTTTAACTGTTTAAGCATCTTGGTCATTTGAAACAGCCTTTTCAAGAATACATAGCTAAAATATTGACATACAAAAAGTAAAATTAATGGCATTTCGATTGTTGAGTTTTATTAATGTATTTTCTTTTAAAGTCTTCGAAATTCTTTTCGGATGTGAGCTGTGACTTCAGAAAATTTAAAGTCAAAGAGATACGGGATGGTGAATAAATACGATACAACATTTTTGTTTACTTTTTTTTTATCCATACTTCAACCAAAAAGTAATCAACATGTTCAAAAGTGTAGCTATTTGGTTTATTTCAACTTTACATCCAGTCATATCAGGTGATCAATATTCACCTTAATGGTGGTTGTTCACAAACTATAATTTTTACTTTTTCTTTCGTGGCAAAAATTATTAGCAGTGTCATAATTTCAAATGTTCCCGTAATCTAACAATAATAAGGGATTACGTGAAACACTAAATAACTAATAGTTGACCAAAGTATTAGTGGCCATGCCATTTTTTTTTTTTTTTTTTTCAGTGTGCCTGTTAAGAAATAAAACACCATTATTTCTCTCCACAGCTGTATTCATTTCTACAAACGTTTTCGATGGTCTATGCCGTCATCTTCAAGGGTTTGAGCTGATGGTTAATACAGCACACTGGGTTCGCTATCAAATGACATCTGGCCATTCTCTCGAAAAAGTTAAAGGAGAAATCAATAAACCTGTGGAGACACAGAATGTGTTTTATTTCTTAACTATATACTAAATGATATTTTTAGAAAATATGTACAAAAAAGGAAGACGAAGAACGTGAAAAAAAAAATGTCAAAAGATACTTCCTAAATAAATATTAAACAATTAAAAAACTTTAAAAAAAACGAAAATTATTTCTATTCAAAAACAAACGACTTCAATTGTTGGCTTTCATAACTGTATGTCTTAAAATATCTTTAAAATTCATTTAGCGTTACTGCAGCCATAGAAAAAAGGTAGAAACGTTAAATAACTCTCAAGCCGGGACTTATATTTATCGACTCTGTAGATACAATAATACAGATTCAGTCCTATCTCACTGAAATACAATGTAAATTCCCCTTTAAAATGAATAGGATGACTTATGGGCTTTCACTCTTTTCACTCTGGCTCAAGGGAGCAAAGGGAACGCCTTGGATTACTTTCTTACCACAAGATGACATTTGAATTTAGAAATGTAGACGCTCACAAAGTGACCTGAAATCCCCCATACCTCTATGTCATTGTAAGCATTCCTGAAATCTGCTCGTTCAGGACGATATATTGACGTCCGGCACGAAAGGCTTTACTTTTCACCTTTTTGTACAAGTCACTTCTTCTTTTCTTAATTTTTTTTAATATCTAGGATCAGTTGGCTTGCTATCTTAGGATTTACATCTCATTCGTTTCAAGGTTCCATTCTGATAGTATTACATACGTCAAATGTCAAAGTTTTCATAGTTAATTCATGCATATAAACTCCTTGAAAAGGGATTTATATATTTGGAAATTTTAGTGGTCCGCAAGATTTGAATCCTGAGATATGTTCCTTTTGACTAACTCCTCGATTGTTTTCCATTTACATTTGACAACTAATTACTACACATAACGTAAAAAGGAAATAGTCGTGCTCTGATTTAACTTACTATATTAGCTGTAGCCAACAAGATCGTCACCACACAAATTCTGCTCTGATTCAACCGCCACATTAATGTAAGGATTAAGACCTCAACCAGGCTGTCTTCTGATCTGACTCCAGACTCACTCGTTCTTTCCAACAGAAGAAGATATAGAAACAACGGTTATTCCGAAAACAACAAATCCAACTCCGATATTTGTTATAAATTCCCGAGTACTGAGTTTAATATACGAGCAAAAAATCTAGAAGTACACCTTAAATCTCCTCTAGCACTATTTGATGTCGACGTAGAACGAACACCGCGAGTTTAAAAATATACAATATTTACTATCTCTATTACACAAGGATCGAGATGTAGAAAACACATCAGAGGCGCGATTATCCAAACTGCCCGGAATATGGTTATAAAAGATCACCCAGTCACCAATCTAATTATGTGATGTGTGGGGGATAGTACAACAGCGAGCTATATGTGTGAAGCACACCAGTCTCCCGCTGTTTGTCTTGTCCCAGCAAGATCACCAACCCGACTGCAAGGGCAGTTGGAGCTATCAAGTTCAGAGGAGCCTCCGCCAGCATCAACGTTGTAAACAAATTCCTCCTCTTCTAACCTCCACCGATCTCACTAGTTTCTACATATCATTCCTCGCGGACTTCTCAACCCTCATCACTTCTCTTATATCTCTCCTCACAAACTTTGTTTCTCAAACAATTTCAAAACGTCATAATCATGAAAGTGGTCAGAGATACTACATTCCAGCAGAGGAGAAACAGTGAGCTTCACGAGGTTTTTGAGCAGCCTATATCGTAGATATATAAAATTCTTTGACTCGTTGCAACATATGGCAAACCCCTTATTTAACTAGATTAACCGCGCCCACTCCGTTCCCCTGTCGATTGCAGAAGGCAGTCGAGGTAGGAACGCTATAGTTTTTAAGTTAGTATGTAAGTTTATTTTTATTCCGTGTTTCTAACCCGAAGGTGAGTCCCAACACCTAGTCTCGTTTTCGTTTATATAATTTTAACTGTAAAAAGATGTTCGTTTGTTAAGTTATGCGCTCCTTACAATGCATACGTTATGCAGTAAAAGGAGCTACCCACTAAAAATTTATATTGATGTATATACTAATAATTTAAAAAAAATAATAGTAAATAGGGGTTGAAGGGAAAAAAAATGTTTCTTACCTCTTTCCAAGCCCTCATAATTTATTTTTATACCCCGGAAAGCGCTAAATATAATCCTTTGCAATGGAGATGGTGTTTTAAATAACGCTAACAAACTGAAAACATTACTACATGACAAAAACATCTACGATTCACTAATCACTGACACCTTAAATATTCATCTAAGTCATACATTTTCAGACTTATTGACCGTGGTGTAACTGCACATGGTGCAACTGCCATCCATCGAAAATTTGGTACTATTTATTATTGGAGTAAACTGGGAGCATTGATTGAATACTAACACCCAAGGTATAGTGTTCAGAGCCAAAGGCCCCCACTGAAGGTAAGTTCAATACCATGTTACTATCCGCCATGTTTAGTGATGTATTTTTCCAAGGATGTTATAGCCATTCAATATTAAACCTGCAGTATTGCCTGAATTTAAATTCACGTTCAAAATATGTTTTTCTGATCTCGAAAGAAGAGGCTCCACTTTCACACAGGTGTAGTAAAATATTTATTTACCTATCTCTCTAGGTGGCTGCGTATTCTAATAAAAATGATAATGTGGTAAAAATGATTGAATCCATATATACCTAGTTTAATACTATATATATATATAATAAGTCAGTATAGTTTTCAGGGCATAAATTGATGTGCTTTGTATGAACTGTATAACTGGGTTAAGTACCCAATAAAATAGCCTTTTATTCCTGCCCTTGCATGTATATAGAGGATAGGAATTATTAAAAAACATTATTAATAACAGGAATTATTAAAATTAATAGAAATTATTCAAAAATAAATAAGCGTGAAAAAAGTTGGTATGGTATTTATCAGCAAACAAACTTCTTTCTTTTAACAACTCCCAAATTATAGTTTGTAAGTGAAAAGAATTTTGAAAAGCATTAACAAATGGAGTAATGAGACCCATTCATAGAAATCCCGTATCATCTATACCGGTTAATTTTAATTGTTTATGATTACTTGTACCCGAGGAGCAAGCTGACTGTTTTTTTGTTTTTTTACATAGCATTGAATTTTACATGATAACCTGCCTATGTATACATAAGGAGGTGTGGAGAATCAAAAAGTAAAAGCTCCACATTCCTGAGATAATGAGGGGCTTGTTATGCTAAAAAACCCCTTTGAAATATCTTTTTGTTCTAGAATGAGTGATAGAGGGTCCTTTAAGTCAGACTGAACAATTGTTCTGAAGAGAAGAAAAAAACCGCATTATCATTGAGGAGTTACGGATTATAAACACAACTACTTTCTATGAATATTTTTTATTCATTTCTTCAATGAATCCGGACATCATTTTAAATAGATAATAACATTTTCTTATAGTCACTTCAGCTAGCATAATTGAATTATCTAAAGTAATTTTCCATCAAAATAACCAGTGCGTAACTAATCAACAGCATACAATCAAAACAACAGAAGTATACCTAAATAGTTTTTGTAGCGATATTGCCTATTTAAATTAAGGGTCGTTACCTTTCATTCTTAATATATTTGTTTTTACTGTGGCGTTCGAGTGTAACCAGAATCATCTACAATCTTACATTTATATTAAATCAGTCATTATTTTGTTTGCCTTTGTACGCACGGTATGAATGCGATCTCAGATTACAATCATTACTAATGTAGTTTTCATTAAGGACTTTCAACATATTCAACAACCAATAGTAAATCCTCTAGATGGTAAATAGACTTTTGACATTATTAGATAGCTTAAAAATGTTTAATTATTTCTTTTAGTTACTCTATTTTTGTTATTTTCCTTTAGTTGGAATTTTTTTTTTTAATGTAGTCTACCTAAGGGTGTATTTGACAGATACGCTCCCCCCTCCCCCACTGCATCCCAAGCTGTTATTTCCATGAAAAAACATTCAAGGGAACCAATCAAGAATTTGGCATCTCTTTCGATCAAGCACTACGCATCGCTCTTAAACTAATTTTATTATATTATTTGTTCATTGTATTACTTTTTGAGGTTTTGAAATAAAAAATAAACTAATTTTCATTTCCTAGCCAAAAATACAAAATTTATACAACAATACCAGGCCCAGAAAGATGCTGGTATCAGCAATCAATCGCCTAACCCACTAAAAGACATTGTAAATTTTTAAAATGACGTGAAAGGGATGGAGCTACTTTTTGTAGATAATAACAAACCTAACTAAATCAAACTCTTTGAACCAACACAAAAATGACAAAAACAAACAAAAGTCAACCTATCCGATTCATTTACCATAAATAACCCCTCTGGTATGGTGTAGCAAATTATCAAAATAGAGTATTTTTTTAATCGAATTACGTTTACGTTGAATATTAAAATAACAGTTTTCCCGACCAAGAAAAAATCGGGACCTGTAGATATATAATAATAATATAAGATAACCGTAAAAAATATATGATGTTATTTGGACTACTATAATTTGACTATAATTTTGAATTTTTAATACTACATGCTGCTTGAGGATGAACATTAAAGTCAATAGGTAGCAATATGAATACATATAAATAAATTATTAATGAAAGATTATTGACACCTTTTTATTTCTAGTTAAATTAATTAGTGCTTATAAAAAATAATAAATTATAAGTTTAACAGTTAAATAGCTAATAGATCACTTGGTGCCGGGTTCGAGTTCCGTGCCTGTCATTATCATTTGCATGATAATATTTACCTTTAAGTGTTATTGATAGATCAGTCCAATAACATTCAACGGTATATTTATAACCATTTACTATGGTTAATTAATGCAGGATATAAGAAAAATAATGATTATCATGTGTAAATGTTGCTCTAACATCGACAGGTATTATATAGAGTTTCATTTCACATTAGCTATTTCACAACTCGGAGCAGACTCGCCTACACGGGCAAAATTCGAATTCAGCTGGCGTCCCGTACCGTTGGTAGCCTAAATAAGTTGACCTAGCCAGGCCAGGCTGAAACATATGTAGGTAACTCCTAATTAATACTTATTAGGTACAACTTATTCTTTTTCTGGGCGTCGACCTCACTAGCCTCAATATGTCCCATGTACATTACTAAATCCATTCTTACTTTATTTATAAAGATAATATACTTACTCGTATATTAGCCGTAGCATATGGGCACCTCATTATACGCAAACATGTTTGATGATGATTATTACTTGATATAACTGTAACATGTTATGTAAGTTTTTCAATAATTTTTGGTATGAAATAAACCACCCTATTTTTTTTCTAGATGCTGACCTAGGTAAGGGAAGTTTTCGATTTCAAAGTTACCGCCGTTATTGTTCCCTTTTTAATTTCTCAACCTGCATCCAGGGCGTGATAGAAAAAAAAATAACAGCAATCTAAATTATAGTTTCAAACATTTTAAATATATATTAAAAAGTACATCATTGTGTTAAATACACAAAATAATTTTGTGAACAACTGATATTTTATTCATAAAACACCCATATCTACTACCACATGTGTCGAATCCTCTCAAATGATCCTATTCTTTTATAATACGATTATAATTTTACGATTTAGCAGTTCTACAGAAGGTGATACAATGTTTTGGCTTCCGAGTTATTACTGGGGATTTTTTCTACTAATTACTCCATTCAAGTTAAATATTTATAAAACTTTACTCTACTTTTATGTTTTATTTAAATATCTATCGGTAGTATTTTTTTCGTTTTTCAACCCTACGAATACCCGTGACAAAATATCTTGACCCCAAGAACTTTGACTGTAAGTCGTCTCTATAAACGTAACAATTTCTGGGAAAATATTATTAAAAATAAAATAAATTAAAAAAACTACGTACAAGTAACAACTAGGAACAATAGAGAACGTTTCAAAGGCCTTACTGAATATAGTAAATACTCAAGGTATTGTCCATTCATCCAAAAACCAGATATTCATTATTTTTATGAATACAAAAGTTAAACCCATTTATACCCCAACAGCTTTCCAAATTATCAATAACTTCCTCCTATTTTAACCAGGGCAAAGCTTAAACATTTTTTTAAGGATTTGTCGAAAATAAATAATAAATATCCACCAATATTCTTGGCTATAGATAGTGACCGTTCTAATATATCTAATGGAGTATACTCGTGATCACATGGAGTATACTCGTGATCACATGGAGTATAATCGACGGTAAAAAAAAAATATTCGGTAATGTCAAAACCCTACTTAACATAATATGAAAAAATTCATTTTATAATTACACCTAATTGATTTAAAACCGAATCATAACTTTTTTTTTCTGAAGGCTTCTTTTATCATATCTGATGCATCAAGTAATACTGTCATGGAAAATATCATCTCACAATGAAACAAAGAAAAATTCCAGATACTTTTGATGACCGTTTTACTAACGTAACTATAGTTCACGTTAGCCTTACACACTTGAATATTATTATTCAAGACGACAAGGTCTTTAAATATGGTTTGGCAATTACCTTATTAATGATTCTTCATTATTTCTCACGTGGCAAGTTTTATTTTTAGCATCATCAAGTAAAACTATTATGCAAAATCGCAGGACTAAAACGAATTGGTTTAGTTCAGAATTCTTCACGTCTTACTACTATGAAATGGAACATTCATAAAAAAAATTCATATCCAGAGCACAAAAAACAGGGCAGACAGACAAAGATCTCAAAACATAAAGGTTTCTAATTTTGATAACATTAATGAAACCCAAAAATGAAAATTTTGGGTAAAAAGTAGGACCCCACTAATGAGGTCTCAAGCAATATTTCGAAGGTTACTTATGATTTAGAGTCAGATCTTTTTCGTTTCATTTTAAAAGACATACCTAAAAATGAAGGGTCAAGAGCCAACCATAAAAATCCCATATTCAATACGTTCTAGTCGATTTTAATAGGTTTCTATTACAACTTTTTTTATTACTTGAAAAGGTGATTTTAAATGGTTCCACAAATAAAACAATTTTATTTTAGATCTAAAATACTGAATATTTTTTACAATCATTTCAAATAGCCTGGCAGAACGCCTTAATTTCGTTTACACATGATTTAAAAAATAAATATAATCATGAACTGACAATAAATACGTTTATAGTATAGTATTTAATTGTCATAACAGTATGATTGGTGCCCTTTATACACAGTAACCTCAGTACACAATAACTTATTCACGAATTCGAAACCCGAGTCGGAACCGTGTAATAACATTACTTTTTTTTTACACATCACAACTGGTTCTCCTTTCATACGTAACAGACTGTTAAGTTTATGTAACGCCCCACTGCTAATCGAAGTTTGATTTTGAAACGAACTCGCCTTTTGAATTCTTCTTGAATCACATTCGTGAGGATTATTAGTGACAAAAAAACTAAACTATACATTAAAAATTATTTAACATATTTTTGGCGAGATTATTTTCTAAAAAAAAAAAGTTTTTCCTATGAAACACATGTTTTTCAATCAGAGCACCTCATATTTTATCGGCTGTATTAACCAATTTTTTTTTATTAGCATCTGTCCTCAACATGGTCAGTTCCTTGCGCGACAATTAACCTAATATTTTTACCAAGGATCTGTTTGGTGACCCGGCAAGATGAAAAATATTTTAGGCTCCATGAAACATGGTTGTGTAACCATTACATCTTTAGTAATATCTATAAGGGTATCAAATTAAATTTCCAATTGTCCTTCTCAATAAGATGTATTATATCAATAATCACATGAAAAAAAGAGGCCGACTTGCCCTAAAATAATTAAATTTAACAGGGTAGCATTTTTAAATGTCCATTATTCCTCTCAAATCGGCCAATGAAACAAAATTAATGGTACATCTTCTAAAAATTATTTGGTCATCTCTTTTTAGTACGATTGGCATGGGCAGTATCAGAGTAACAGATTGGAAATATAATCAGTTCTTAGAAATGGGAGCATTTTCAGCCGAAAGCGTTATACTTATTATGGAAAACAAGGGAGTTATGTTTAATTTAATCGCTTAAAACTCACAATGCATGAGATTTGCCAAGCTTTAAACAATTGACTTATGTAGGTTTTTCGTGACTACAGTTACAAAAAACATTAAAATCAGTAAGTGAACTCTTAAATTTACGTAGATATATAGTATTTTATGTGGTAGTTCCAGTTGCTTGAAGGTGATTACTGAATCACATTTTATGCACTAACTATAATAAGTGAGGTGCGCTTGAAAATTTTTGGCATGAATGGTAATAAAAATAATTTAATAATTAAAATTAATTTAAAAATAAGTTTATTAATGGACCAGGTTAATTAATAATTTTTGTTGGTATTATTCGTTAGATGTATTATTACCATAAAAAGATACATTTTGTGGTAATTTATACTACATTTTTTGGGATCCTGGAATGAATGAATCTACCTCAAATAAAACAGGAGAAAAAAATAAGAGACTCCTAAAAAAATATCTTTCAAATCGAATGGTTCGGTGCGAATCACTTCATAATGTTGCCTTTGAGAAAAATGTTGATATGCATAGAATCGTAAATTGTACTTGCCAAGAGAAGAGGAGCACTGATGGCTGATATTAGGAGGTGAAAATATGGGAGAGGTTGAGGAAGGAAAAATAGATGGAAAACGAACGGTGTTCCTTGTGACAGTCTCGTGTGCAGATGTTGAATTAATATACAGCAACGCCAACAGATATTCTGGCCTCGATATCCTTATAGGAAAATTCCTTATAGAAAAATTCCAATGCAGGCACAGACGAAACAGCGAACCGTTATAGTGACCAGTGATTGCGCGATGGTTTAGTTAGTCAACTGTTCGCAGAAGAAGATATCACAATGGGAGAATGATAACAACAAACGAGGAGGGTTTTCAATATCACGAGAGGTAAGACATCACTGCCTCCAGTTCTAACACTTTTGTTTCACAATATTCTAAAAAAGGCAATTTTTGAAAAACGAAGGCCTTTTCAGTAATCTATAAGTGACCTATGAGTTATTGTCAATAGAATAAAAAAAAAATCCCATCTTGCCTTTATGGGATCTACGCGTCTTTCTCTGCCAGTGCGAAGTCCTGTCTGTGCATTTCTCCATGACCAAGAGGCGATTATCATTATTATGAGACCATTTAGAACCTACTGACAGGCGTTTGCCTAGCTACACAGCTAGTCCTACATATGAATTCATAACTTCTTTATATTTTTAGTAACTAAAGTATTGAAACAATTTTGTTATTTATCCATCTTCAATTTTGACATGAAATAAGTATCTTTGTCAAAGTCGATAATTCGAAGTCATTAAGCCATATAAATCTTTGTTTTTTTTCTTTCATTAGATACTTACAATAAAAGTATTTTTGTGATTGACCAATGACCACAAACAGGTTGGTAACTTTTGTCCTTCTGCTCTCTCCTTTATTAGCCTGTATTCCGTCTTAGTGATGGCATTAAGATCAACTTCACTCTTCACATTTCTCGTACTCGCCCTGCCGTGATAAAACCTTTTGTGAGCCTTGTTTGCCTTATCCGTAGTCAGATCTATTTCATTCCTCTCACCATCCCGCACGTAGACAGACTCCCTCATGCCCCCACTTCGACTATGACTATGTGGTATAAGGGGTTCTCTTTATAGGGCATGGGACAAATTGGACCAAATAAGTCATGAATTGAAGATATCTTCAGAGATCGGCGGTGTACTCATGTCCCCCATATCAAGTCAAGTTTGGTCTTCCATAGACAATATTTTCTTGGAGGAGAAGCTACAATTAGGTGAATCAAAATGAAGCAACCGTCAGATGTAAAAAAAGGAAACCATTTACATACCATAACATACCGTATTTTGTTGCTTCCGTGTGGAATTATAGTATTAAAAATTAAATTAACGCTTTATGATAATTTTACCAGCATTAGTATGGATCGTAAAAATGACAAGAACAATCTGTGATTGCAATCGTATGAACAACGTCCTCTGTTAAACTGATTAACTTGACTGTTACACAAAGTATAGCGTGATCCTAGTAGGTAATTCCATGCAAGCCTAAATACAATCCTACATAAGCAATAAACAGAAAAAAAGATGTGCATACATGATTTTAAATAGTGAATAAACTATTTCTGCCCATTTGATATGTAGTGGAAGCTATCACTTCATGTCTATAATAGGCAATTATGCATCGCGGATTTAATTTTGGGTGTTTGTACGTCATTACGACATTGTGTCAAATTGTCGACAATAAATATTGTGTAAGGTGGTATTTAGGTAGAAGGTGGCCTGAAATCAAAGCAGGGCTAAAGACCGGTCATTCTAAGGGTCTTCTGTCCTCAATTGAGTTTTGCGAGAATTTTATCGGGTATTTGAAATTAGTGTCTTTATGTACACGAAATAGAGCATCAAAAGGAAATATTGTGGCCCACCAACTTCTAAAACTGAATTTCTTCAAGAATCATTAATTTTATTGTCGGCCTTGTTATTTGAACCCATAGCATCCGCATCATAATTTTAAGCTATAAATGTCTCTTACTGGAAAAAATTATTTGTATTTACATTTATTACACAATTAAATTTTTGATTATGAGATAACGCTTTTTAAATCGAGGAAATAATAAAGTATTTATACACGTTTCACACTGAGTTATAATTAAATACTATTTTAATTTCCTTAAATGAAAATTTATCCTATTATTTTGTACAGCTGTTTCTTGTTTCTGTCAATAAGCGTCGGTTGCAGTTTCAGAACAAAACTAGGCTTCCCCCCTTCACGCTCCGAGTAGAGCAGGTCTCTGGCATATTCTTTCACGACCCGCGCGCGCTTCATGCTCACAAAGGTAGACGCGTAGGTCCCAGTCATCTTCATACGTACACCACTCACTCTTCGCGCTGGCAAAGGAAGCTGGGTAGTTGCAGGTATGTTCATACTCGACTCGCACTTCGCACTCACAAGAGGGCGCGTAGCTCACAGGCATGTTCATACACGACTCGTTACATTTAAAACCTATTTTAATATTCCAATAGATGAAAATTAATCCAATTATTTTGAACGCCTTTTTCTCGCTTTCGTCAAATAAGCGTCGGTTTTGGTTTCAGAATAAAATACGGTTCCGATAGCAAACTATAACTCTGGATGTTGGTGCCCGAATTAAGCTGCTTAGAGACCCAAATGCCCCGGGATTATGCAATGGGACTCAACTTTCGCGGGATGCTTATTATCGGTGAAGCTTATTATATTAAACACAGGACACATGGACGTAATTGTGATGTAAGTCACCGCACCTTCAGGGATTTTTTCTGGAGGAGGGCGATGGAGTGTTTTTTTCATATGGAAAAGAATAAATAATCCGTAATTCAGCATGTATACTACAAAACAAGGTATTTTAGTCATATAAACCATTACAAATTATACAATATACTATTGTTACTTGTTTCAAAATGTTGGTGATTAGATAACAATTGATATCTACCTTCCAACATCAGACGAATCCAAACATTTTACGGTAGTCAACTCTCCATTCTACATTATAAAATTTCCCATCACAGTTTCAACTGTTCTTGACCTTATACTTTAAATATATTCTAAATTACACCAAACCTATCCCTTCATTTGAATATATTTTCTTATCCAGCAGCACCTGTCCGCAAGACCTTCCTTGTCGCCTAAAATGTTGGGGCCCTCGCGATATATTGTAAGTAGATAAGTAAGTCATGGGATCCTGGAACTGGCCACCATTTCCACTCATATCCTGAACGTCTGAAGCTCTCTTTGGTCTTCATGTAATGGCAAAACGATCGGATAAGCAGGGGCCCTTGCGCTCTGGAGCAATTCCCTCGGAGTAGAAGGGCTCCTGGTCAGAGTAAGTATGTCCTTATTGTTCGAATGTTGTTAGGATTCATCAATAAAAGTTTAAATTGTATATCTGCATGGAATATTTATTGTCGTAATAGAACCATTCACAAGCAATATTATTCATTCTTGGCATACTTTCATATGCTCGTAGTCATTGGATTTAAAGATATCGTTTAAATAGAATTTAAACTCAAACAACTAATTTTATTTGATTAATATATAATTTTTTTCTAATTATATAACTTCTTTATTGTGCCAAAATTACAATCTGCCTCATAGGCAATAAGTAATTGAGATAAATGATCTCATTCATACCATATTTACAATTCATCATTCACTCCCTCATTCATACAATGTTTACAGAAATCCCAGAGGCCTCCCAAATCCACATGTGTGTCACCTCCCGCGCATACGGAAGAGGAAGCGGAGTGCTACGGGATTGGGGTGGTTGGATAGGCCCTTCTAGATAGGTTGGATAGAATTTCATAATCTTGGAAGGGACGAGTTCATGCTGACGTAATAAGCTGCATTTATTTATTTATTTATTCAGCCCCGACAGAGGGTGAAGGTAATGTGGGAACATTTTGCTTCATTAACTTTGATCCGCCATTGGTTGCACAGATACTCGATCTCATCAAGGTGTTTTTGAAGGTTATGGAATGCTATATCAGAGTCTGGGTGGGATGACAAGACTGCAGTGTCATCTGCAAATGTTGGCAAGAAGGTATTGGGGGTAGAGGGGACATCAGCAGTGTATAGGTTATAGAGGATGGGACCCAGGACACTGCCCTGTGGAACTCCTGCATTTATGGGATAGTAGTTTGAATATTCTAAACCACAGCGGGCTTGGAAGAAGCGGTTTGAAAAGTAGGACTGTAGGATTAGGAAAATGGTCTGTGGTAAATATCTTTTGAGCTTGTAGAGCAAACCTGCGTGTCAAACCCTGTCAAATGCTTGAGCTATATCAAGAAAGGCAGCAGTGGAATACTGTTTGGTTTCAAGGGCTGAGGAAATGTGATCAACAATACGAAGGCCTTGTTGAGCAGTGGAATGTCGTTGACGGGAACCAAACTGGAGTGTAGGAAAAATGTTTTTGGATTCAATAATTGGAAGTAGACGTTTTAATAGCAGTTTCTCAAATATTTTTGAGAGGACCAAGAGTAGGCTAATTGGATGGTAAGATGAGGCGTCATTGGGTGGTATACCGGGTTTGGCGAATAGGACAATAATGGAATGTTTCCAGAGGAGAGGAAAGTGCGTTGTTCGGATAATGCAATTCTATACATAGGTTAGGAAGATTATGTCTTTAGGAGGAAGTTGTTTAAGAATTTGAGGAGTAAGGAGAACATGTCCAGAGGATTTTCGGTAAGGTAAGTTTTTCAGAAGGTATTTGACCTCAGAGGGGTTAACGGTTTTTGATGGAAGAGAGAGAGGAATAGGTGAAGTAAGGAAATCTTATACAGTTGTGCTGTGAGTATGGTTTTGATGAGAAAGGTGAGGCGTGAAAGTATGGGTAAGATGCAGAGCAAATTCCTCCGACATATTTCCATCCGAAGCAGCCCAGGACCCATCATCACGACGGAGTGGGTGTGAAACAGGATGATACTTTAGGCTTTTTTTGGTTACATTTCACAGGAAGTTATCTCTGGTAGACAGAGAGGAGAGGTAGGAATTGAAAGAATCGGAAAAGGAGGATGCCAATAGCCGCTTTACCGATCGGCAGTACTGATTGTACGAGCGGCGATCAGCCGGATGCCGGAATCTTTGTCACACTGTTCTGGAGCGGCGTTTGGTTTAGATTAGATCTTTGAGATGCTGAGGTAAACGATTATGATTGTGAATTTTCGGGTGACGAAGGGGCGACGATGCTTCCCAAGCCGACCTCTGGACCAGAGTAGTGAAAGCATGCACTGCATCCTAGACGATGGGATGTTTTCAGGTACACTTTGAGGTCTACGGAATCTGTAAGAAGCTGGTGGAAGTGGTCCCAGTCAACTGGGCCCCTAATAAATGAAGGAGGAGGCAGTTTGTGAATTTGTCTTAGGGAAATGGTTAATAATAAAGGACTATGATCGGAGGAGAGGTCATCGAAGCGCGTGAGTAAATAGTTTAGTGTTGTAGACTATTGTAGAGAAAGAAGTCAAGAAGATCAGGACTTCGGTTGGGATCAGATGGCCAATAGGGGGCTGTGTCAGAAGAGATAGTGGAGCAATGTTTCCGTGTGAGTGCAGACAGAAAAGCACGTCCTCGTGTATTCGTGGATCTTGACCCCCAAGTTGGTGCCCAAGTTGGTGAACAGGAACGTTCTTAATTGATCTTCTTGGCTTTCGTTTAATACGCGATGGAATCGAAGTTGGCCCTAAAGACCTTGATTTTTTTTTTCATACATCAGCTGCTAATTCTAAATATTTATTATTTTATAAATTAATTTTATTTTAATTAAAAAATAGGTGCTCTTGAGAGAGGAGATTCGAACTCAAGTAATGGTCACCAGAAACGTAGACGGTGACGCTCAGCTAATACTGCCGTAATCAATTTATTGTCTACTGTGTGTTCTTATCTGTAATCCACGAGAACTACGAGCAGGGACTGGCCAATATGGCCGACTTCTCTGTGTGTTACAATCTAAAACACACACTGAGGGAGTGTGTTAAGTAATTACTCACTTATTGAGGGCTCCCTCGTGAACAGCTCACATAAGTTGCCAGTCGAGACAGTTTTAAAACGTAATGAGAGTCAATGACCTGTTGTACTTGTTGTTAATATGAGTAATACATCAAATTTTATAAAATGATTACAGCGTTTGGTCGTCAAATTAATAAGTGAAATGACAGGGTATGTTCAAATCTCGTTCTGTTATAGATCCTACTATTATTAAGAACCATAACCATTTCAACACAACCATTTCGATAAATGATCTCAATTCAATGAATTAAGTATGTAAGGATAGACTCTCAACCCTGTCGGAGTATTTAATACGTTCCATGCCAATTTGGTATGTATTATTTGGTACCAAATAGCGATTAGTTTTTTCACAATCATTTTATATGTTTTTTTTTAAGACACTTACACGTGGGCCCAAAGGTATCTCTGGAAGGTTTCTTCACTTTCTAGGTCCTTTATTTCGTGGGCGTTTGCGTGCGTGTGTTTACCTATATTACAGTTTTAACAAATTTTAATAGGAGGAGGATCTTGATCGTTATATCAACTAGATTATCGTTTGTTCTGCAATTAATAGTTGTTATCGATTATCGCAGTTTAACAGTCCAAATACCTTCCATTTTCAAGGACGATTCTTCGGGTTTCCAGCTAGCTATGACTACTACATCTTTTAACACTTTTAAACAAATAATCGCGATGTGATTTGTCACTGACGAGGCGAATGGTTTCTCCTATCAGAAAAAGCTATCAGATGGAAAACTCTCCATTTGGTATATTGACGTTTTTTATGAGTCCTCGGAATGTTGATGGCTTGTGCCGTTTGCCAGTTTTGGGAACCATCAAATAAATGTTTATTACCTAAATCAGCACAGCACCCGTCAGACCAATGATATCCGATGAATAAAACTGGTCAATGATATTAACAAGTACCCACAACAAATCGTTGAATCAATGACTTAAAAGTAAGGCAACAGTTATAAATGTACTCAATTACAAAAGGAATTACGTAAATTATACATCACACTACTACTCCTACGTTGTAATATTTGTATACAAATTAATAGGTTTAACTTAACTTAATATCAGTAAAATATTAATTTAACAGTAGCAACAATTAAAGAAATGAATTCTGAAAAGAGAAAAAAAAGCTAAATAGTTTTGTCTTATCCAGACAATGAATAACCAGACCTCAATGGTTAATAAATATGCTTACAGTATCATAGGTTATGAGATAAAATTTAATTTATAGATAGTTTCTCTAATTTAAAGATAACCTTCACGCGGATTTATTAATTATTCTGTGGTATGAGATCTCTTTGAAAGAGGTCACCAGAAGTTGTGTTCGAAACCGGCAGGTATTGCTGAAGATTAGTAGGGACAGTAAAGATTACCCTCACACCTTTAATTCTAGATCACATACAACATTCACTACTTTACCAACGTTGAGTAGACCCCACTGCAGAGCCATTCGCTATTTACACTTCCCAAATTACCGTGGAGCTCATAGGAAGCAAAGCAATGCCTCCACACTAAGAAACAAGTTGCTAGGAACACGTCAATACAGTAGAATTACTGCTTATAGTTGCTTCATTCACTGACGGACTCCCGACAAACATGATCTATCATGAACGACTCCGTCTCGGCCTTAACCCCTATCCCGCCAATGTCATAGCTACTCTTCCTACCTTCAGCTGTGACGGCCAAGTCCCCAGTGATCAAGTTAATGTCTATGTAACCTTCGCTAATTTATTTGTTCATTTATTCTTATATCATTAATATAATCTGTCAAGTATAAGAGAAAAATGCGCTCTTACACTATAGAGGTCTTAAAAAATATGTAATCCGTCTGATACTTAAAGGTTATATTTTACAACAACTCGAAATGTTATATAGTTTTTGGCTAATACACAATAACAGGCTAAAATAATAACGAAATAAAAATAAATTAATCATTTAAAAGTTTGTTATCAAACGGGCTGATCAAGATTTCAAGTTCTGAACTCTCTCCTTGGTTAAGGATAACTACAGGACAGAAACTACAAAATAATTTTAACAATTTGCCAAAAAATGTTTTGAGAGTCAATAACAGAAATGGTGTGCCTACTATTGCCAATTTTGATAGGTTTATATTTATTAATTTTTACAATTTTTTGAAAACGCTATAGTCAGTAACAAAGATTTTAACAATTTTAATAAAACTAAAATGAATTATTACAACACATAATAAATAAAAAAACGGATAAGCTGTTAATCCACGGATCATCTGGTAATTGGAGTTCTTCAAATTTTTTTTTTTTTCAAAACTTTCTGCTGTACTACACATTATCAAATGTTATTGAGGTTTAGACGTTGACATCTTGCACTCAACCTTCAAAAATTCCTGAAACAGTATCCGCATATAGAGTTTGACCTGTAAGTCCCACTTCTACAACTCCTTCATAGTCTGCCCTTATACCGACTGCGGAACACCTCTTTCACTTCTTTTCATTTCTATGTCCGTTTCTCTTTATCGGTGACTTTTCTTCACATTGGTTTTATATGCTATCGTCGTCAGGTTGATTATTTTCTTTTAACAAGGTATTTCTTTTTAACTGTACCCTTAAATTAACCTTTAATAAAAAAAACAAAGACGGTACCAACAACATTTCTATTTTTTAACATAGGTGTTTAGAGGTCAAAAGTAAGCGACTGCCTTAAGGATTTCTCGCCCTTCATGCTCTCTTTGGCCTACATAAAGGCAAAAATCGCAATAAAGAAAAATACAGAAAACTTAGTGGGTAACCTAGGGGCCCCAGAAGTTATTGAAAAAAAAAAAATCTCAAAAGTTTCATATAATATGGAGTGGGTTTAATTGTTGAAAAATACGTTTTATTCTGATAACGGTTACTGTATTCGTACAAATGTTTAATCATAATTTATTATTACAATCTCCCCCACAGGAAAAAATATTTTGAAACTTTAAACACTAGGCACCAACGATTCCTGGTTACGCCCCTGTAAATTAAAAAAAAATTAATCCTCTTATCACTAGTCGTATTTGTACCGATAAAGATTTCTTCCACAATACGATTCAAAAACACGGATAATCGCAAAATATATGCATCGGTTGTGTAATGAACGCATACGGTAGTATACGGTAGTATGTGGTAACATACGCTTGTCAGACATCTCATATAGCAGTCCTAGATCTAATGTTAGTTTCCCTTGGATTTTAATTGACTCCATCGTCCTCAAAATAGTATGTTGACAAACCATATTTTCATAGGTAAAATGGTATTCTAGAATTTTTTTTTACACCAACGAAAGTACATGCCTGTACCCACTGAAAGCAAGTCATCCCACAGTCGGACTGCTGATTAGGCTTTCATTATGTTGAAAACCTTTTTCAATGAGCAGCATGGAGACGTCAATTGAACAAAGCCCATTCTACATCTGACACTGATTAGTTGTTGAATACATGGAATGAGGTATGATTTTCGAACCATGATTCAGCTCTCTAATCTGTTCTTACTTTCAATTTTATGGCAAGGGGAGAGTTATGGTCAATGATAATTTGGCTAGCCGAGCATTTCTTTTTCCCGCACTAAAGAGTTTCTCCAACTGTTTATTTGGCTGTCACTGCTGTTCGTGTTATTGATAATATTTGCGTGAATATCTTATTCGTACGTATACAGCCATCCATAACAAATTATACAAACTATAATCTATTAATGAAGAAAATGTCGGAACAATTGAGAAGCTACTGACTGGGCTGATGCTGGTTGTAGATTATAGGATAAAAAAAGAGTAAGATTTGAACTAATATTGATTTTTAACTTCTTTGTTCAGTGAACCTGAAGGTGGCTGTAGAATAGTCAAATCTAAGCTATAAAGAGAGAAAATTTTGTTGTAAATCCATTGGTTTCATTTCAGAGCCTGAATATGAGGGTATAGCACAGTTGAAAGCGGTCATTTTAGTTGATAAAGATCTTGTAGAAATTCATTTGCATTAAAATTTGTTGGGAATTTATTTTTCACATTATTTTCAACAGGATTTACTAGATTTATGTTCCATTATTTTCTTGCATGTGTTGTCGTACATATAACTAAAAATAAAAAGATTTTATTCAACTATCCTGCAATCCCTAGTAGATTTCATTGTCCTCGATGTTTTTCCAGTGTCAGATCCATTTTTGGTAGCCTTTGACTACGTTGAGCCACCACCCGTAATATTAAGGAGGTACCAAAAACAGGAGAAGTACAATATGGTTAAATTACACAAGATAGAGGGGCCCTGACATCATTATATATTTGTTTGTATTTGTACAAACCTTTTGTATATTTACGCACTAATTAGTCGTGGAATGATGGCGTTGATGAATCATTCCATATTTACTGTAAAAGAACGGCTGGACGAAAAACACACTGTTGACGCTTTATAGAATGGTCTTTTAACTTGGTCTATTGTAGTATTGTGATTTTCCTAGGAGTATGCAGATGATCCTCCATAGATAACTGATTTAACCAAAAAGTTTTTGTTTTTTTTCATAGCCCCTTTAAATTTACAGATAATTATATATAATTATAGATCCTGAGGCGAATCTATTTACAAATTATTTTTGTATTTCCTGTAGCATCGTTACATTATATACAGGTTTTGTTATTTTATAAAAATTATATAATGGAATAAACAATTATAATGATAGACATTATACGTGACTGGACTGAACTGACTAATAAAGGTGATGGGGCTTACCTTTTTGATCAAACTTAAAACTAACTTACATACTAATTCTTAACCTAATTTTTCCCTGACAGTCTGTTGCCATCGATGCGGGAGGGGTGGTGGGAGTGAATCATTGAATCCAGTCTTGTTAAAGATGTACGCCAATGTTATTGAACCGTACATTAGAAATCAAGGCTTAGATGAAATACATCTGGGTAAATATTACATACAAATTTTGCGGACAAATATTTCTAGCGAAGTGGAATCAGAATGTTTATAACCTATGATTTAATAATTTTCTTGTTGCTTATAAAGAAAAATAATGTAACAGTGAACTCAAATCCGAAAGGTTAACATTTACTTGCTCACTGCAACGGGACCCAGTGCTGATAATTTTCTAGCCCGAAGGAAGAGGTTCTACATTCATTCTCTTTCAGTCTTTTGTATATAAATATGTCTTCTAGAACAGTCTTATACAAAAACTCTAAAATTTCCACAATAACTTGTAACATTCTGATTAGTTTTTCGCTTAAATGCAATGACCAGAAGTATTAAAGGCCAAAATAAATGTGAAAAAAATGGAGCTAGTTTCGCTAACTTTTATTTCTCAATTCTCGAGCAAACAACTAGCGATAACGCAAACATTTATTTTTTTTAATTTTGAGAACTAATAAGGATTAATAAGGATAAGACCGATTCCACCCGCCTCCTTTAGGCATTCCACACCCTATATCCTTCTCATACATCCTTCAAATGGGGGACTCCCCTTAGTGAAAGGCACTCATTATCCCAAAATAATTTTCCTTTATTTTTCCCACATCCAATTTTTATAAGTTTGAGAGCTAAGGAAAAAAAAAAAAAAAAAAAAAAGAGAACCAATAATCGAAATCGCTTATTTAATATTATGATTATGATTAAGTAAGGATCAATAGGTTTTTAATTTCAATATTTTAAAAATTTGAAAATATTGTTTATTTGTTAATAAATAAAGAAATATTTTTGATCATATGTGCCTGTGTTGTTGTTTTTCTACGTCATTTAATATTTGTTGAAACGCGGAGTCTCCAACCACTTTTTACGTACTTAATTTTGTTTGCAAATATATATATTGGCTGACAGACGAAAAATCGGTATCAAATACGTATTTAAAATAACATTGGGCACCACAAACGGAAATATGAACAACAATTTATAAGTAAAATTAACGATTTTGCCATGCTTTTTCTCTATTAAAGATAAAATATACATTTGTCAATTTTATTACTGTTCCACAAAGCATTCCGTGCAATAACGGCACAAACCCGTCCAATACAAACCGTTTTACTTAGCTCTAGCACCGTTCATTTGTTTCTGTAATTAAATCAGTGGTTTTCTACGTTTATCCAACGAACCCTAAATAGAAGATATAGTGTACTTTTACATGTACTCATATAATTATTTTAATGAGCCGGACGTTCAAATAATATTTTAGGGTTCACATTGTGATTTCGCAGCTAACCCTGTCTGTAATTATATCTTCAATTATACCCATTATATCAATGGGACTGGCCTCTTTGATTTAAGATTAACATCAGACATATCGGTCAACCGGAAGTGGTTCTTCACTCTAGAGAGGTCAGGGCTGATGTTGCATCCGTAATTATCCATAATGGATTCGAAATCTCTAATCACAAAACTTAGTATAGTTTTCTAGCAATTGCGTGAGGTACATCACGTTAAGCGGACCTTAACAGGTGCATAGGTTCACACGATGTACCATTTAGAGTGAAGTGCCGATAAAAGTACAATTCTACGAATCGTGTTATTATATAATAAAGAATTACTTCCCTTAAAGAGAAAGGGATATTACTTACAGTGGACAGTAGATAGGGTCTGAAGTCCGGCTCGGCGCAGGCTATGATCGGTAGCAGGAAGAGGAGCCGCAACATGCCTTCATGATAGCTGGCTGTGGAGTGTCCTGCTCCGGATGTGTTGAGCGACTGGCGGCCCTCGCTGCTTCTCTGTCCCCTCTCTTCTCTCTGCCTCATATGCCCCTCTAGACTGTCTTATTCTCCTCAGCATGTCCATTTACCGTACAGTCGGCTTTGGCAACAAGATAACTATCCAATGCTCTCCTCGTAAGAATAACTTGTGGATATTCTGGTGTAAACAGGAAGCACAGCCAAACAGAAGTTTAAGATATATATACAGTTGTGTAAATAGATTGAAATTCAGGGCAATGGATATACAGACGCGTTAACAAGCAAGAGAGGGTCAAGAAAGTTGCAAGAAGTGCATCATCATCATCGTTGGAAAGTGATTGATCTGTTACACCAAATGGATCTGAAACCAACTTACGGGAAACTCTAAAATTTCTGCAACATACATCAAACGAAATTTTAATTAACTCAGTTCGTAATTGGTGATGTAGCTTTCATGTCATTTCCTCCCAATTGATAATTACTCCAGTATTACATGAATTTATTCTTGTCTTCCCTCAACTCTCCTTATTTTTTACTGTAAAGTTGTCCCTATCAATAAGTTCTAAAAATAAGGGTTCATCATGCCACTAAGCAGTATTTTACGAACAAGATAATTATATGTTTAATATGTTTATTTATTTGAGAGTAATTTTTGTATTTCGTAATATTATATGCTTATGATTTTGGTTAGTGTGTGAGGCAATGATTTTGCATGCATATAAATATACTGCCGATTTGGTGGATCACTGCCACCTATAAATAAACTAATTGATAGTGACAAATGATACCGTCCATACAATATAAACATTATGTTGGATTATTTATAGAGACCTCTAGGTTTATTTATTTCTACTTACTCAGGAAGAAACAAAGATTTGGAAGATCCAGCGCACTATCCATTAAGTCATGCCAATGGATACTAGCCAGTGTATGCCAACGAAGACTGATAAAGGGGAAATTGGATACCACCATAACTCCAAATGACCTGTTCATGTTAAATCTCAATGCCATTTCTGATCCAATGTCCGTTGAAGATTTTAAGGGTGAGTGGATATTGATGGTCATAAAGATGTTGATGGATTTTTTTGTATTTAGCTTAACATCATAATATGGGGGGTGAGCATAGTCAGTGTTGGCCTGGACTTTTCGGACTCTCTGTGGTGGTACTCACACTGTCAGTCAAAAGCTCAAGACTGACAGGACAGTTCATAGACGACTGTTAACTGCAAGATAAGCTTAATATACCTTGTCGATATTAGACAGTTTAGGATGTGTTTTTGAAAACGATAAATATTGATATAATAAAGAGGGGGAGAATGAATGAGGAGAATGATAATATAAAGAGGGGGCTGCTCTACCTCTAGTTTTGAGCAACGGACTGCTTTAGGTCGGTTTGCAGTACCATTCGTTTTGCTTCACGATTCACCTGCCTCATTTCGATACTTTTTAATAAGAACTGCAATCATGTGATTCAGATGATTATGAGAGATACTATTTGAAAATAAAAGTAAAAATTCAAGTAAAGAGTGATCCATCATAAAATTAATGGTTTCGTAACTGTTGAAAAACACCCATTTTATTGACACTTTTAATGTAATTTTCTAATAATATACCACTAAAGCCAACTCATAATAAATATTATTAATTTTAGGCGACAATACGCCACCCCTAGTAGTCTAATATAAAAGTTTTGTACCGTTTTGCAAGCCGGAAAAACCCCAATATTGAAATTCAAAAATCGAATGATTTCCTCTTATTTCCTTTTCAGTTTTTTCCTCCCTTAAAAACTGTACTCTTGGGCATTGAAGTTGGTCCAGTGAGTTCACCAATCATTCGTATCATCTTCCTCTCCCCCATCGTAAAGTAGCATCATTTTAACTGGTTCCATTAACTTCGGGATTACGATGTAAATGATACCATGACAAAGTTTGCCTTGGATGGTAAATAAGAAACTAATTGGAAAATTAATTAAAATCGACGAGAAACAATGATGTTCCACAGGAAGCAGATCACGACACTCACGAGTGCTATTGGAACATTGTGAGATCAAATCGAAAGAAATCAGTATAACATTTATAGATCCGGGAAAGCCCGTGATCATTAGTCATTGTTGTTGAAAGCGTAAATAATAACTGACCTCTGTTAATAACACCCTTACAACAAAGACGGATGTTAGGTTAAAGTTAATTTCAAATATCACAGAATTCGAGATGAGTAAAAGCCTAACAGAATTATGGTACATTTGCCCCAACATCGGTAAAGATTTATTAAATTTAGAAAATGAACTGAATTTGACTTTGGAAAAAAAAAAAGTGCAACAAATCAAGACATAGGGAATTTTTTATACAGATACTGTATTACACGTATTAAAACCATTTATAATCTGGAAAAAAAATAAAAGCATTTGTAAATACTGTTTCAAGATAATTTTAAATCCCTACCGTCGACTCACACACATACAATTCGTCAAACACAATTTCAATGAGTGGTAAAAAAAGGTTTACGATTCATTTTATCACGTGATACAATGTGAAATAATTTCAAAAAGTTGCGAGCAAGATGTTAATGACTTGTGAATGCTTGGAACGCTTATTTGGACAGCATTATCCAAGCTGTATAAATGCAAATTCATTTAAAAATCCTTGCTTGGCACTACCACTTACAGAAACTGTCTCATTTTCAGTTAGCCAACTTAACTCTAGGCTGCTTGTATTCTGTAAATATTTAACAATAAATAACGCACTCCATTTCAAGTCCACACAAGTAAGTATCACGTACTCACACCATGAGTTTTGCATGTTCAGGAACGAAAAAAAAATCAAAAGTCTTTCATTGCGTAACCGAATATAATATTCATAAATATAAAACAATGTAATGCATATCTCTGTCGTAGAAAGTGCACACGAACAGTCAAGTTTATTTTTATGCATCCTTTGCCTGAAGTAAACCTCTAAGATTATAAACATTTTCCGTCCGTTGTTGAGTATAGCTATTCACCCAAGAAATATGTCATGGTGATAGTAACCTGTATATTGTATAGTCACCATTGGCCTTTCTTTCGAAAGTCAAAGAAAATTCAGAATAATGATCTTGAAGAAACACCTTGACTGGATATTTCCTGTTCCGAATGACATATGAACATCTACGGGTGGTCTGCATTAATCCTTTTGTCAATATTCTCATTACAAATGTTTTCAAATAGATACCATTAGTAAGATCGATTTGATAATAACTCATCAAGGCTAGAATAAAAATTAAAAATGATTGAGTATGAGGATATGTATTCATCATTTTTCGTTTTATTTCAGTAAATAGCTTGAAATTAATTATTAAAACGACAATTAAGATTTCCATACTCGTATTTATTAATTAAAAGTAATCCATGAAAAAATGAAATATATAAAAATGGCGACGCCCAGAAAAAGTCCCAAGACATCATACCACCTCAACAGACTGGCTTCACTAAAGGGCTCAGCTCTGACTGCAATCTCGTGAAAATGTAATACCATTGTTCATAAAGAAATAAATAAGTAAACATTTTAAAATAATTTCAAGTTTTGAGAGTGAACAATATAAATCGTGTGATATGTGTAGTAGGTTTTTGTATGTCAATATAATATCCATTTTTTTTCCTCACTTCTTTAAAACACGATTTCCAGTACCGAGGTGGTTAACTGAACAAAATGAAGTATTTTTGGTCAACATTTTGGTATTTTCACTATCATTTAATAAGTTTAAAAAAAACTGGCGTGCTCCGGCCTGAACTGGGACGTCTCAGAATTATTCCTTCACCCCCTGCATCGCTGATTCTGATTATATTTCCAAAAATACAATTTTTTTATGATTGCCGTAAACAAACATTGGCTAAAATTAAAATTTGCTGATCTATTGACCAAAAATGGCATGGAAAATGATCTTCGGGTCAACCAGTATGTAAGCTATTTGTTTTATTACTATTTAAGGCTTACTGACAATACATATAAAGTGGCCATGACTCCACCATCTAGGTAGGATTTCCTGCATTGATGTACACACATACTCTGTCCATTGTTGTCTCCGGAAGCACAAAGAAGCGCATCTTTGGAAACGCCGTGAGAATATAAATAATTAACTATTTGTACCTTCTACTTTCTCCGTGGCTAAAGGCATAATTATTTTATATTTATCAGGGGGATAAATGAATCGTATCGTTATTAAAGAGTCTTAGAAAAGAAACAAAACAAATTAAATTGTTACACTCAATATTGTGTCGCTCTTATAAAATATTGTTGATGAGGATATTACATAAATAACGTTGAAACCGTTTAAAAGGTTGCATCAATCATTTCCTATTCGAGAAATGAGCTTTTTAGGTTTTCAGCTGCATTTAGCAAAATCAATCATCTTTAAATCAGTGTACATTTAAAAGAAGTTGGAAACGGGGTAAAAAAAAAAAGTAATCTATTAAGGTTTGGAAAATAATTATTTTTTTTTAAGAGAGATTCTACCCATTATAAATGTATGTTAAAATTGTTTCACACTATTTTAAATAAAAATTTCCATTGGAAGAAATTGTTCCAATGCCGTTCTCTCGAGCTATTGAACCAATAAATAGTGAGTTACAAGAGTGAATTAGACAATTAGAAAATCATTTAAACTGAATTCAACTATAGACGAAACAATACTACAAAATATTGAAACAAAAATTATTTTAGACAAATATTTTAAAAGCAGATAGTATGATTCAACGGCATGGTTAAGTATATTTAAATACGAATGTAATATATTCCAGATAAATTCAGATAGTTATAAAATTCAGGCTTTACGTTTTTTCATAATTAGACCGGCGGGGGACTATTATGAAACTAATCTGAAGAAGATAGGTCTAGAAGCTACCTGGGGAATTCGGAAGGACTCCTTTTTAATTGTTTTTGTAGATAAAGGGTGGTCTATTTCTAGAAAAGCTTTTAACTACAAGTATTTGAGCGGCTCTTTAATCGATTACGTTAAAAAAAAATTACTTTGAAATGAACCCCAAATCTAATGCATATCTCGTATCAATCAGATAGTTTTTGTTTTACCGATAGAAGCACAAGATGAACTTGATAGAGAAGAAATGGTTACAGTCGGTAAATAGAACTGCGAAAATTGGAAGATGCTTTTACTTGAAATAAGAAAGACAACCCAACCTTATTCTTATAAAAACCTCTAACACTAAATAAACTCGAACTCCTGAAGGAAAAAATATGCTCAACAACCATGTTCAAAGTGTGCGGCCCTTGGTTTCCCCAATCGTTCCCAACTTTTTGTAACAAAAACTTAATTTATAAAAACAAAAAACAAATATTATGAAACATTATACAAATCCGAACGAATTAGATATTAAATATTGATCTAGTTAACGAAGATTTAAACTAGATAACCGGGAAAATTAAATTCGCTGATAATAAACGTAGTTATTGATGACAATTTGAAAATAAATGCTCTTTATGACTTCGGCTCAAATTTTACATTAATTAACCAAATAATTGCTGATTTACTAATGTTTAAATTGATGGAACAAAAGAGTGTACTAAAAACTATCAGCGGATCTGATTTTTCTTCAGTCCGTGCCACAATTATGCTTCGTGGGAACATTACAGATTCAACAAAAACTTCAGTCCGAAATAATTTGTTACCTCCTATTGAGGCTATAAAAGAAATCAAGTTAATCCAAAATGAAACTGACAAATTTATCAGCGCACGAATAAAGGGAAACTGATAGATCTACAGAAAGTTACCGTTTACAAACTGAACCCTAAAGCCACCAATTCAATAATGATCATAAATCTACTTTTCAAGATTTAATTGATGATCAGATTTCAGGCACAAGATGATGTGAATTATAATAAATTGTAATGAAAAATTAAATATAAACGATTTTGAAGCAGACTTATAACATTTTAAAGATGACAACAGAAGACTAACAACTATTTTACAGATGAATAACAAATATGGCCACATATTTACCAAAGATAAATTCGATGTCAAAAGAAGTGGAGATAAAATTGCTTAGAGACGAATATGTCACATAATAAAAGCTTCAGCGACTTTCTGATAAGACGGGTACGTAATATTCGAGGTCCAATTTACTTTTATTTGAGGTACATAGAAAGTATTAATCAGAAACCTGAACCGCTTCATCGATTATTGAGGAAAGACGTCAGATTTTAATGCACTGATGAGCGTGAACTAAATTTCAGCATAATCAAACATTACTCATGTTCTACACCGATCCTAACCATTTATGACTATGAAAACCCCGTCTTCATAGAGACGGGAACCAGTCACAAAGGTATCGGCGCAGCACTCAAACAACCACAAGAAGATGGAATACTGCATCCTCCAGCATATTACTCACGAAAGCTTTCAGACAGAGAAAAAAGGTTAGATATTATTCGTCTGGAATGCAAAGCTATCAAAAACGCCATCAAGTTTTGGCAGTATTACTTAATTGGGCGTTACTTTACTATCTGCAGTGGTTACAAACCATTAGAAAATTTGAAGAAAAAAGCCAGAACGAATGAAATCCTTGGAGACCTAACACTTTATTTATCTCAATTTAGCTTCGATATTTTATATAAAAAAGGCAAAGAAAATATTTTTTCCGACCTATTGTCCAGAAATCCAGTACTTGAATATTTCGTGAATGAAGATTCGATCCAGGTTATAAACTTAAGAAATCTCCCTATTATATTGAAGGACCAATTTAAACATACATCTCATTTTGATGAAACATCATAAATAAAGAGTTTAAACAAGTAATAATACTTAAGAAATTGGAAGAAAAGTCGAGAATTTTTGGTTCTCCAACATAAGGACGCAAAATAATTGATCTTGTGTATCAACAGTACCACATTGGTCCAGCATACTCGCATTGAAAATCAAACCCCAAAAATTGGAAAAAAGAATATAAGTAAAGAAAAACGAATATCAGGTCAATGATTTTAGAAAACAAGTTTTTTTAAAACATTTATGGAGCTAGATTTCTGCCGTCAAAAGGATTTTATAACAAATCATCAAAATAACCACTGTAGCGACCGCTAATTACATAAGTTAAATCACCCTATACACTATTGTATATTGGTTATAATATGTTGTAAATCAATTTAATCCATAAGTCGTATCAGTGTAAATATTGTAAACAATAAAAGACGCAGCTTCAAAAAAAAACTAGCTCAGAGGCCACTGCAGAGGGAGTTAGGTAGCTCCTGGGGCTGGGTGGGTCCTGGTCTAGAACATTAA
The DNA here is from genome assembly GCA_930367205.1 of Acanthosoma haemorrhoidale. Taxonomy (NCBI): domain Eukaryota; kingdom Metazoa; phylum Arthropoda; class Insecta; order Hemiptera; family Acanthosomatidae; genus Acanthosoma; species Acanthosoma haemorrhoidale. The sequence goes on from OV884012.1 coordinate 96,037,544, forward strand.
AGCGTCACCCAACCCTGCAATGCGGTTAGTCAGAATAAAACCTTGCCCTATTGGCTGAACGCGATTGGGCAGAATAAAACCCCAGATCATTGGCTACTGGGGGGTATATATACCCCCTAATTTTAGCCGATAAGTCAGCGATCAGTTCAGTGTCAGCAGTCGAAGTGTACACATCTCTGCTGCCATTGTTTTCCCGCCATCATCTTCTGCCACCATCTTGCTTTGTGAGGAGTGGCCCAAGGTACATTTTTCATATTTTGTCGGAGTTATTGTGCATGGGGACGGCACCCCATTAAAATATTTTGTTGTTTCGTTCGGACTTATTTTTGGAAGTATAGAGATGGAGATAGAGACCGATAGCTCACGGAAGCGGTTTCCGAGACACAAGACTCGGAAAGTGAGGAGGATTTCACTTTTCCGAAAATCACAGTCAAGGTACAGAGGCCTACAAAGGCGAAAAATCCGACAAAGGTCGGAAATAAACTTCAGGCTTTGGACACTGAGTCACCGGAAAGCCCTAATCCTGTGACTCGGACACCAAAGAAGCCGCCGCCTGTTGTTGTTTCCGGTGAGACAACTGTAGCTCAGATTACTATTAGCTCAGATGCTTAAATCTGCTAACATAAATCGTTTCGCCTTAAGGAAAACAAATGAGGGGGTAACAAAATACCCAGAAATTGAGGAAGAGAGGATCCTCATTGTCGAAAAGCTAAAACAGGTAGGAAGAGAGTACCACTCTTTCGCCCCAAGGGGTGGCACTAATAATAAAATATTCCTTATACTAGGACTAGATGTCCAGGAGGACATGGACGAAATAAAGCTACACATTACAGCACCAGAGCCTGATGTAGTAGACATTAGGAGACTACGGAAGACGGACCAGAATGGACAAAAGACAGATATATCTCCTGTCCTAGTCACAACAAAACCCAATGTGACGCTAAACAAACTAAAGAAGCTACGTGCCATTAATCACGTACTAATCCGTGTCGTGACCTTCAAGGAAGAAAGAGGGCTTCCGCAATGTCATCGCTGCCAAGAGTACGGCCACACCCGGTACCACTGGGGCCGCAAAATTAAGAGTGTGAGGTGTGCAGGCCCCCACGAGGTGGCGTGGTGCCCTAGAAATGAGATGGCCCCACTCAAGTGTGCAAACTGCGGCGAGGCACATCCCGCCTCTAACAGAGGCTGCGAGAAGAGGAAACAGCTCCTAGCCAGAGTGAGGCCAGCTCACGACAGAGTGCAGCCCCGACAGAAGAGGCAACGCCCAGACGAGCCACTCCTGAGACCTGCTCCACCGCCATCGGTCAACGCCTGGCAAAACCCGCTCTTCACCTTCCAGGCCAGAGATGAAGAAACGGCTCACCCTTCCACGTCGTGACCTGCCCCCTCCACGTCGAGAGCGGCTCCCAGAACTTCGGAGGACACTTCGAAAAATAACAATTGTAATTACCTAGATCCTAGGCTAAAGTTTCTAACAAACGACCAGCGTCAAGACCTTGAATGTGGACCGAAATGGGTAACTGCCCTAGTCGATTTCTGCAGCCAAATGTTTATGGCTATAATATCTGGTAATCAACAAAAATGGTAGATTACCAATTATTAAATTTTAACGTTGATGGTCTCCTGACCGAAATAGATGAGGTAGAAGTGCTGCTAGCGCTCTACCGACCAGATATTGTAGTTTTGACTGACACTAGGGTATCTGCACAATCGTTCCACATTAAAGGTCATTTGACTGCCATTGAAAGGGTTAACGGTTATGGAGTCGTTTTAATTGCTATTCGCCTTAGTATCAACTGGAAGAAATTGGATTCACCACTAACTACAACTGATCCCAAGCTTCACCACTTGACAGTTAAGGTATATTTGGGGAGACCCATTTGCCTTACCGCCCTATACAGAACTACGCTACAAGCTACACTCATGTGCGCAGAGATCTAATCACTGGGTGGTGGGAGATCTCAACGCAAAACATACCATGTGGTATAACACCGTAACAAACAAGGCTGGGAGACTCCTGTCAAGAACGCCGTTTACGGTCGTTCACCCACAGACTTTTACTTTTCGACATAGAGGTATATCCACAAGCTACCTCGACGATTGACTTACTACTGACAAAACAACAACACCGTATCACTAGTTGCACCGCCCTTGAATTTATTACCTCTGACCACAGGCCAGTACTGTATGCAGTGGATGGTAAAGTGGCGACCCCTCGCCCCACGAGATGCGACTATCGTCGTGCCGACTGGGATCTGTATCGGTCGCAAATTTACCATAACCTGCATACGGTGCCAATTCTCCGCACGAAAGAAGATGTAGATCATCAACTAACTTTCATAACTGATGTGATCATAGACGCAGCAGACACTTCGATCCCGAAGTTCACTCCCATGCCACCGTCTCTGCGACCACCTCCAGACCACATTCTTAAAATTATTGCCTTGCGCCATAATTGGAAGAATAGATGGTACAGGACGAGAGATCAGCAAGCCAAGGTCGTTGTGAATTCTCTCACAACGCAAATCCGGGGCTTGATGAAACTCTGGAAAACAGCGCAGTGGCATGAGAAACTTCGTAGCACTCACGGAGATCACAGAAAGTGGAGCCCGGTACAAAAATACCACAGTTACTGCTTTCGCAGATGACAAAGCGGTGTACAGTAGCAGCATGAGTGCCAAGGTAGCTCTAAAACAGGCTGAAGTAGCCTGTAACCAGATCAGTGAGAGATTGGGGAGACTCAATATCTCTGTAAACGCGGGTAAGACTGACTGTGTAATTTTCTCTTTCCAAAAGAGAAAAAGACCACTCCCCACTAGTTACATAGTAGGAACGGAGGAAAATTCACCAGCCAACAACCTAGTATATCTGGGAATTAAAATGGACAGACATCTCTATTTTAGTAACCATTTTACGAAGAAGTTAAAGCTAACACGCACGAAGTCTTACCGGCTTGCGCACTTATTGACTTCCCCCAATCTATCACTGCGTCTCAAGCTATTGATATACAAGAGCATACTAAGACCTACTCTGCTGTATGGTGCACCGCTATTTCGTTATCTGACGTATACGGCAGCTAAGAAACTCCAACAATTCCAAAACGGTATACTGATGAAAGTGGTCAGAGGTACTTCATTCGAGCAGCGACGAAACAGTGAGCTGCGTGAGATATTTGAGCTGCCTACGGTGGATGAATTCATCCAGCGTAGACATATCAAATTTTTCGACTGCTTACAGTATTTGAAAAACCGGTGTTTAACACTATAACCCCCGCTCCGTTCCCCCATCGATGGCAGGACGCTGTCGCGGCTGGAACGTTTTAGTCTTAGGTTCTAGGTATAGGTTTTAGTTTGTTTTGTTTTGTTTAGTTTTGTTTTAGTGTTTAGTGTTTGGTGTCGGTGACAGGTTGAAGGTGAGCCTCATCACCTAGTGTTGAATATGAAACTATGACATTTTAACCACAACAAAATTATTATAAAACATGAACTCCTCCAAATGCATGTAAATGCAGGAAGAGGTGAAAATTGTATCTCCATTATTTTATTATTTATTTTGTACATTATATTTTTTTTTTGAGGTTTGAAATTTAAAAAAATAAAATAAAAAAAAAACGGCTCTCTGGACTGGTACTTGCAGCTGCACTATTGTTTCTAGATTTGGCCTTTTCATTTATGAAAACCTCTGCATCTCTCTTTCCTAACCTCGCTATGTTTTAGTCCGGGCTTGTCAGGCCCCACTCTTTCTTAGTGGGATTCTCTGCCTTCGTCTCACTAAAACTAGCACTTCCTTGGAAGAGATTTCTTCCTTGCGAACGACGGTCACCTGGGGCCCTACGAACTTTACCTAGTAGTGTCTCCCCCAGTGATCCAGCCTGCCTCTCTCCAGCTCACATTCGCCTTTGGGATCCGGACGTCTTTTGACTACCCTCAGATACCGAGTGTGAATTCGTGGTCATTCTAAGACCACATAAACTACCTACAATACCTACCCTATACCTCTTCTCCTGAACATAGTGCACTGTCGGGGCACATGCCTAACATATATGGAGTCACATAGTACAGTAGTAAGACCCGTCATGAAGCAATTGTCCAGGTCATAGCCTAATCAACCATTACTTCGTCTAGAGTAACTAGGCACCCCCTCGTGACAACCCGACAACCACCTAAAACTAAGAGGATACGGACAAGAACAAGAGATGAGAAAAAGAATAGCTCAGCTTATTTTTTCATAAAAGGTTAAAACAGAATAAGTGTTTGCAAAGCTTTTTTAAAGACACTATACATAAGTCATGGGCCAGTAGACAGAGCATTGGAGGAGATTAAACTGGAATATATTAAGACTCTGGCAAGAGGGGGAAAAAGGTTCCTCCAAAAAAATCAAACCCAGTGATATCCAAGGTGTCAAAAACCATATTGAAAGCTTCCCCCTACAGTCGAATGGCATTATTGTTGAAAGGAGTCAAAGATGTAGCACCTAGACCCTGCCCTATCAATAAGAAAAATGCTCCGAGTTAAACTTATAATAGGCAAAAGAAAAAACACAAATGCAATGCAGCCAATTGTCTCAGAAATTACCTATAGAAGATTTCATGGATAAAATTACAATTCATCATTTTTTCATCCTAAAAAGGATCAATCCATAATTTGTATAAATCATGAAAATCCAAATCAAAAAGATGAAATGATCACTGAGTATGATGCTCAGATAAAGAGATAGGATGAAGCATACAAAGCAAAAACTTAAGATAAATTGCGTGCCATAAACGAGGAAAGCTTCATAAGTGTTACATTCGATCTGCAAAGTGTGTTACAGCTGCCTTTCTCAAAATCTTCTCAAATGTATTATTCAGAAAGATTTGTTTATTATTCAAGAGAGATATTTATTTAGTTACTTTCACTTTCAAACTGCCATATACAAGACTGCTATCGTATAAATATGATGATTTAGGCATTTGTAACTGTACAGGTCATGGTAACATGTTCAAACAGTTTTTAATTTACAACTCGACTTGGACAATTTTTTCTAATATAGAGTCGCCCCTCATAAAGGATTTAGCACTTTAACCCATTTTTCTTTATTTTTTACTTGGTCACTCTTTCGTGTACACCTACGAAATGCTTGTCGGAGAACAGGTTGGTTTTAAGACGTGTCACGTCACGTCGCAAGGGAACAGATCATAATAATAATAATATATCTATGTCTCGTTTTTAGGGTATCATTGGTATTTAATTCAATTATTTTCTGTATAATTGAAATATGCTGTTATAGGTTTTTGAAAATAATTAATTAATATGTTAATTAGAATAATAAGAGTAAGGTGCGACTTAGTTTGAAAATTACATCAACACAGACCTTTTAGAAGATGGTGACGAGAAGAAATGTACGAAACAGGAAACGGTTCTTGGAGAAACTTAGAACAAATAGCGATAATTAGGAAAGAATGTGAAAATACATTTTTTGAATGAAAGGTGTTATTTGCCTAAGGAGAAGTCATAGGTTACTTATTCTGAGTATTTAGAAGAAGTGTTTCTTGTGATGTTGTCCAACATATAGAAGATCTGTAGTTCAAATCACTGACATTGTCTGAGGGGCAGTTTAATAGAAGCTGGGGTAGCTAACATAAATGGCATGTAAGTGGAGGAAAATATGATCGTTGTGTTATTTGACATTCCCTTTTGAGGAAGTGCTACTGTATAGACATTTTTAACTGCCTTAATCATGGTTCAAAATTTATTTATAATTTTCATTCATTTTCTTTCATGAATGAAAGATGGATTGTACATTTTATCTTTTTTTACATTCCCGGCCTGTTTAGAAAAATAAATAACCCAACAACTAGCCATAATAGTATGCTCATCACTACCATGGTATAATTTGGTACTGGTCCAAACCAAACTTTACAGGAATCTAGAGGCTTATTAACAACACGTAATGACACCAACTAGGTCTCCATAAATAAATTATATGATTAAAATATTAACGATAGATAAAATAAAACGCTTTTTTTAGGTTCTGTTCATTTTATCATTATTTTTCTAACTTATAAATACATCAAATCTAATTTCTGATGATTTATAAGTAAACAGAAAAACAAATGCTTTACAAAGCATTGAATTCTAAGATGATTTATTTGTTTTTAATGGTGCTCAAAAATAAATTCGAAATTGTTTCACCTAAAAAAATATTTTCACTTACATTACTTGAAGCATAGCCTGGTTTTTGTAAATTTTCAATAAGCTATGTGCTACAATCCGGCAAATTTTTTGCATATTTTACGTAAAAATCGGGTTATGAATGATAAACTTATTATACCTACAGAACAAAAACAAAAAATTATTTTAAAAAAAATAGAACTTGTTTCTCGGCTCCTAGATAGGTCGCAATTGGCAAGAAAACTCCAACTAAGCTAAATGAAATCGAAAAAGCATAATTGAAATCGATGATCTAAGACCCTCAACATCCACTCATCAAATTAAAATCGTCCAGTTAAAATTATTAGGTTGGTACATTTCATGTTTTCATAAACACGATGAGTAAATCCCAGGAATGTTCTCGTACCCATATCTCGTTCTTGCCCATTGCCACTGCAGACAAAGTTTTCATCGAACATTCCTCCTTATTTAAGTCCAACCTGCTCTCATAAAAGTTGAAGATGATGATGATCATGAAAATCATAATATGAGATCTTAAGATCCTTGGGCCAGGGAGGGATAAGCAGGTGGTTAAATCAAAGAGAAGAAGATTTGTAACAAAAGTGGTGAACATAGGAGCAACAGATTAAGGTTACTCCTTTTGTTAAGCTGAATATGTCTAAACAGCAAAGAGGTTTTCCACACTGGAAAAGATCTCTGGGGAGAGAATAACTCCAACAAAAGAGATGTCACTTGCCCCACGCTATTAACTGACAACTATTGCAAAAGAAAGACCAAGAAAGAGGAAGATAATTGTTAAGGGTACACTAGACCCAATGGGCCTATATCCTTCCAAGTAATTAATATGTACTGGAAAAACAAAATATATTTACGGTATTTTACCCAAATAACTAGTAACACTTAAATTACACATATTCATAGGTTGATAGTGATGCACATTGTTATATTTTCAAGAGAGGCTCACTTCTACATATCCAGGACTTCATTTTGTTTCATTGTGGGTTATGAATGTAAGAGTGGCCTGTTTCACATGCCCTTGTAAATTGAGGCATGTGCATTTCCCAGTGACACTGTCTGATTATGGAATGGACAAATTACTAAAGTCAACAAATAAAAAGTGTAAAATATTTGTTGGTTTTTTTACTATATTAAACAGGTTTTGAAAGAAGGTATGATATTATATGGTATATGATATTTTTATGAATAGTTTATTTTACTTTAATAAATGTTTTGTCATCAATAATTTTATAAGCATCTTCTCTAAACAGAGCTAGATCATCTAACTGTCGTTGACTGCTGAAATTATGAAGATCAGCAAACACCTTTGGCAATGGATCTAGGTTTCCAAGGGTAGCTAAGTCTTCATAGTAATCACCTTGCATTGTGCCCATCATATGGAACTGCTTTGTTTTGAGACCCTTTCTTCTGCGTTGTGCCATCTCTTCCTCTGTATCTAATATCATTTTATTTTTACTTGGCAGTTCCACCTCTTTAGTTAAAACTTTCAAGAAGAATCTGACCTAATAAAAATATGGATAATAATCACATACGGGAAAATAAGTAATAATGGTTTGTTATGTGCAGAAAATGAAACTAATCGGATATACAGTATCCTTATTTAAGTAATGCCTTACTGATACATACCTGTAGATCGAAAAGTGAAAAAGCACAAACATAGAATGGCAATCCTACGAAACATAAGGTATGGTATTCAGTATGAATAAGATGCTTATACAGTGGCTGTACACAGTTTTCAATGACCTTAACACCACACTTGTCAGATAAAAATGGAAAGCTATATTTGTACCCTAAAACAACAGAAGAATTTGAGTTAAAATTAGCTTATTAAAAAATAATGTGGTAAGCCGATATGTAAATTAGGAGAGTCAACTAAAAATATAAAAAAAATAATATGGGTATTATGTGATAGGTAAAGTTTGGTGGTATTATTTTTATTGGAATTCCTTGTATTTTGTTCACATTTCATGGAAACTTCTTCAGGGGTTTCTACCCATAAACTAGACAAACACTGACTTTATTTACTTAATGAGAAACAATCCTACTGAACAAAAATAAATTCGAATACAATTTCATATCTATAAAAATAATTATTCTATATTATTTGTAAACCATTATGGTTGATTTGGCTATCAAACTGTGCCAATGTAATTGAGACTTGTGGGCCCTTTTCGGACCCCCCTACTCCAATGCTGGCTCGCTTGCCTACAGCAAGAGTGGCCCACCAGACCCTCTGGGAACTCATTCTCGTTACACTGTAACTGGGTTACCCTATGGGTCTATGGGGGTTACCCCATCACCCGTACTTAAGGTTTCATCCTCACCTGATGATGGTTACACACCCACCGGAGGAAGAACTAAATATAAGAACTAAATAAAAGAACTAAAAACCAATGGACCGGACCTCTGCGCCCGAATCATCTGACACTGAACTGATGATAAACATCATCAATTCTTGTTATTGATACGGAAGTATCACTTATCACACACAAGTGCATAGGCAGTTCTCCCAGACCTTTAATTCCCTGAATCAGGCCCTGTCTCAACACATTTATTTATGCAAAAAATGATTTATATTATAAAATATCATTTAAACTCTCAAAGATTTTTATAATTATCCTATCTAACCATCTACTTAATTCTTCATGTCTATTACATTTTTATACGGTCATACCTATTATAAATCTATCATTGACCAGGCAGGGGGAGGATCAAGGGAGAGATCCCTTTATCCCAAGGAAAAATACTTATAACATCCCTAAAACAAATGTATAAGATGCCTATACCATACATACCTGTGCAAAAAAATATAGAATCCACCTCTTCAAATGAACCATCTTCAAATCTCAACTGCTTTCCATGAACTTCAATTACTTCATACTTCATTGAAGCATTATCTGGCAAAACATTTTTTATAATATCGCCATCTTTGCGACGACTCAAGATTACCTGCAAATATTAAGCACATATTTTACTTCAAGTAAAACGTAAGTACGATAACTTTTATAAAAATTAAATTAGATCAATACACCTCTAGAAAATACCAGGTCTACTAATTTGCTGCCGTAGTGGGTAATTGGTACTGAGGTCTATAAGCATCAGTAGAAGTATTATCCATGCAATATTGATTTCTAGACTAGATTTGTTACGTTTTAACCAACAACTAATGTCATCACAAACTAATAAAAAGTGGTCAAGATCTACGGGGGCTAATCTTTCACTAAGAAACCAAAACCACGTTGCTCAAAAGACAAACACCTGTTAATTCTTCTTCTGCCAACTCAATGGAGGAAATCCAACTGGATACTGTAGAGGGATTGTCATTTTTTCCCTCTAACAGTTCCGAAGCTTTGACAAATACAGCAGAAGAAAGCATGGAAGCTATTTAACTAAACTAAACCTAAATTAATGCCTGATTCTCAATTCATCTCTTTTCTTGATTCCATCAATCTTCATTTATGGGCCTTAGGCACCAACTGTGGTGTTCAAGATCCATCAATACATAAGGGCATGTTTTAATACCTGCACTCACATGCCATGTGCAATTCAGCCTAAATTGCATTCCTTCTCCATTTATTAGGGGCCTAGTTGATTGGGAGCTCTTCCACCAACTTCTTGATGAATTCATAAACCTCAGAGTTTCTCTAAAAACTTAAGAACACCTAGACAATATTGTTCATTATTTTAATTCCCTGCTGTATGTTACTAAAGAAATCCTTAAGTATCATTCTGTTTCACACCTACTCCACCATGAAGAATGGGAAGTCCCTTGGCCACATGATATACGAGGGCGGTCTGAAAAGTTTCCGACCTAACCAAGCTTTTATTTTAGCTTTTATTTCACTAGCTTTTATTTATTTTATTATCATCTTCATGTTGAGGTCTTATATATATATTATGAATGAGTGAATGCTGAACTCTAAATCTGGGATGAATAAGATCATTAATCACGATTACTGCCCTGTATGGTATTTTGTAATTTTATCTAAACAAAAAGATTTTTTTAACAAATGGCATTGTTTTATATAAAAGTGTATTTACTTTGGATGCTTTCGAAGCAATTTCAAGTGACAGATCTATTCCTGATGGCCCAGCACCAATCACAACCACCCTTTTGCCAGTGAACTGAGACGGTTCTCTATAGTCATGACTATGAAATTTTTCACCGGGGAAAGTTTCTATGCCTTTTGTTTCAGGATACATTGGAGTGTGGTAATGACTGAAACATAAAGTTTAAATGATTATCAAAGTAGAAATGTAGAATAAAAAGACTGATATTTAATAGATATACTAGATATTTCATATTTTCTGATGAACTATTATTTTCTTAACACCTAAAAAATTAATCTCTTTGAACTGCAGTTTTACATCTTAATTAATTAATGGTTTTTGTAGCCATAGTCATAATATTTTGATTCATTTTTAAATAACTTAACATCATGTTTTCATATCGATGAAATACTTTAAATATAGAAATTTTTGTTATGACATTTGTCTCATTTTATTTATAATTATTAATAATTAACAGCCAAAGAACATATTACTGGTAAGGTCAGAACTCTAACCCTGTAATATCTAGTTAGTAGCTTTATCAACTCAGCTACCCTGCCTCGAGTGATGACCTTTCCATTATGAATTCCCTCTGGCCAAACTCGCAAAGACTGTACAAATTGTATGTAATGTTAACCAATAGGCACAGAGGCAGATAGCTGGGTTACAGAGTCATCCCTTAGTTAATTTTCGGAGAGCTACTTTGTCATTGTCAAGGCATTAAATGGTAATATTAGAAATAGAATGTTTTTTTCTAATATATATTTCTTTAGCAGTTAATTATTAGTAATTATAAATAATATTGCAACCAACATTGAGTATTTATTGTTATATTTCTTGATGAATGGTATTATGAATGGTGTACTCTCATGTTTGAATTATTAAATTATATCTTTTGTTGTATCTAGTACATGTTTGTCAAACCAAGCTGGAAATAAAGATATATAAAAAAAAAACTATTGAATCTTAAGTTGTTCAAATCTTCTTGTATTAAATGTTGTTTTAGACACACAAAATTGTTTTATTTGCTTCTTAACCCTTACTACACAATACTTTTATTGATATATTGATAATTATGAGCTGATAAAAAAATAAAAAACAAACTATAAAATGAGATTGCATGAAAACAGTACTTGCTTTTTTATATCTGCAGGATTGCCTAGTAAGGCAGATTGTAATTTTAATTACACAATAAAAGATTTTATAATAAAAAATATCTGCAGGCAAATGGCAACAAAATAAGTAAGTAGTTAAAATCAAATTCACCAAAAAAGTAAAACATTACAAGTAAAGGATAGGTTTTGCTTCTTAACAATCTAAACGTCAAAATGAATACACATTTTTTTCTAAGAAAGTCAGATAACCAGGCTGCTTATGGTTGCGGAACATAATCATGTGATCTACTACAATACTAAATCAAACTCTCTGGTACAAAAGTCAGTCCAATCACTGCTGCTAATCACATATTATTCTTCTTTTACCTCTCAAAATTGTAATGGCAAAACTACCACCAAAAAAATTGTTGGATTCTTAGTATAATCATTGGAAGATGACAAGGCTCACTGACTTGAAGCCAGAATCGAGAATAGGCTGATTTGGGTTTTAAATAATTCTTTACTTATAAAAATCCTTTTATTCAACCGATTTGCTTTTTGAGATTGGCAAAAAAAAAAAAAAAAATCAGAAAATTATCTCTTATAGTAGGAAATAAAATGATAGTTTCTTATCGCTGACGATGAGAGCTGAATAATCACAGTTTTTTTGTTTTGTTTTTTTGCAGTTGATGTTGATTTTGTGAGTATATTTACATTTTAATAAATCTGTTTTATTTATACAAATAATTATCTCCAAACTTTCAGAAGGGTTGAGATATTGTTAAAAAAATTAAAAGGTATTAATAATGGATTTTGAAAGCTACAACTAAGTTACAAGGATTTTATATTCCATGCCAAAAACAAGTTACACTATTATCCCTACTTTAGTTTCCCTTAGGTATTTACTTTGTTTGTAGCATGCATGAGAAATTTCTAGCTAGGAGGTCTAGATTGAATGCTGAATAAAATTAGATGGCTAGACTATTGAGTTTTTCTTATAGTTTTGATTACTTGTGCATTTTTTTCAAAATAATTTTCCCCACAACTAGTTACACATTATATATTAAAATAATTTATATACTTACTAATAGTGTCAAATAATAAAACCTAAAGTGAACAACTGTTTTGCTGCAGACATATTGTCAATATCAATACAATTTTTTTCCCATAAAAAGCTGGGTATGAATATCTTATTTTCATTGTAAGATTCTTGTAACTACATATATATGTAAGGAAAGTATTCTCTCTTTAATTTGAATTTGCCGCGCTGCTTCCACTGGCTGCCACCAGATGGAGCAGCAATCAGATAGAGAAGGTGATGTTAGGTAACAAAACATGAAAATAATGTGAATAGAAAATTGATAGTTATAAACTGTAATTGTCGTTTCTTTGTTTACAGGTAAGATTGTGTAAATCAATATTAATAATTGTTATAATATAATATATAGTGAATAAAATTGCTAACTTTGTTTACAGAGAAACTGATTTCAGTTTATTCACCCCACCTTCAATAATTGTCTTACATATATATTTATAGATAGATATACTATCTTTACAATCAAATATGTGTGTGTATAAGTTAAGGCTCCTGGTATGGCAATGTTAGGCCTAATACCATGTAGCCCCATGTAAACAAAGGCTGTAAACGTATATAGAGGATTAGAAGCCGAATAAAGACAGCTTAAACCTAGCCGTTGTTCATATACCATTTCCCTTTACACTTGTTCTTTTTTTTAATTGTCTAAAGCCGAAACCCGGGACTACCAACGTTGAGTTAAACGACGTGCGGGTCCGTTTTTTTTTTGTTGTTGATTGTTTTTTCTTTATATTACCGAGTGCAATAGGGGAATTACGAAGTTCCGCTCTTACCTAAGGAAACGTTGGCGGAAGCTCACGCAAACTCCCTGGCGTGGATGAAAGTGCGGGCGGTGACGTCGCAAAACCTGAGAACGGCATTCTCGGACTTGGAGAAATTTTCAGGAGAACTCGGTGAGTTAAGTCATTTTCAGAAAGTGTGGGGTAGGAACTAGGGTCTAGGTAGGGGAGACGTTGCATGAAATTTTGTGGAAACAGGAGCGTGTGATATATGTAAATGAGAGGAGGTGTGAAAACACATCAGGTAGGAGATCGAAGCATTAAAAAGACAAGGCAAACAGTGGGCGAACATTCGGGGGAAACGTGTGGATGGGAAACATAGACAGGTGCTACGAGACAATCTCAAGGTCAAAGATGTGCTGGGTAGGATTAAAATTGAAAAGATCGTGTACCGGAAAAAAAGGTCTAACAGGGGAAAAGAATTGGTGAGGTACTAGAGTCCTTTCAGGGTGATCGCAATACGCAATAGTGATTTCATTCGTGAACACCATACAGTCACGATAAAAAGCATAACACCACCTATTAAATGGAGGACAGTTCAAGTTTCCAGCGGTGGAGCCGGAGTGCCCGTCGTTACGACCTAGTGTGTGATGTTATTTTGTTGGTTACGCGCAGTTAGATCCTTACATCCCAAGTGGAATATTTTTTTTTTTGTTTTGTTGTGTTGCATATATCTTCAGGAGGTTTATATGTATGATATGTATACATATATATGAAATAAACTATTCTTTTCAATCACAATTTTTTTTTTTCAATCTCTAAAGAGTTAATTACAAATTAACTTCAGAAATTGCGAATATTGACAAAGTAGTGTACTTCAAGGTCATTTCATATATGTCTTTGCATTCAGCATCATAACATTATTAAATTAATTATATTAATTTACCAGTTAATCTTTACAGCTAGTGTTAGTTTGTACTTAGATTTCTTGATGAAAGACCCACAATAGTTTGAATAATTATTTTTAATCTTAATGTGATTTAATTTTAATATTTGGTGATTTCTTTGTTTTAGAACATGTCAAAAGAATATTTCATTAAAACTTACCCATTGCACACCATAACAGCGTCAAAAATGGATGAAGTTTCTTCCTGTGTGGGCAGATTGATAACGGTAACTTTCCATTTGTTACTACTGTTGTCCAATGGTTCAACAAGTTTGACATGGTGTGAAAACTGTAACAACAAATTAGAAAAATATAATAATATCTGAGGATTAAATTTCCTTGTATTTTGGCACAATTCAGGGGACCACAATCCTCGGTTTTATTACCACAACTTTCTAAATCACACATTAATCTCCGACACTTACTAGGGCAATTCAACTTACTTAGGGCAAAGCTATCTTATCTCCAACATGAAACAATACAATGTAGAATAATACAATATAAGTATAATCAGCTATAGAGTAAGCATACAGCATACAGCTCAAATAAGAGACCAAACCAGACCAGAGATGGGAGAAAGCATTTAGTTGGGAAAACTAAAGGAATATCTCACAATCTCATAGTAATCAATACAGCTTTAATTTTATATCTAACTTGAATATACTGTGGTATTGAATGTCCTTTCTCTGAGATTTATTGAGTGAATTACTATACAAATAATATTACATCTGACATATTATAGCTCGTTCAATAATTTTTAAAAAATGCATCAAATTGGCTACAAAAAGAGGTTATAAGTTTTTGAAGTTGAAATATGTTATGACTGAGTACCTTTACATATTGTAAGATCCCAAACCTTTGGGCATATTGGCTGAGGAAATTCAAGATTTCTGTGGCCCTCAGGTATGATCGGTCTTCTGACACTTCGGGAATAGGGAAATCAGGATATCCCATTATCTCCTTTGGCAAGTTGGTTCTGAAATCATAAAAACCCATTGACATCCACTTAAAAAAAATAAAAAAAATGGTTCTATTGGCTCAGCCCTAGAACAACAAACTGTTTTTTTTATCATCCCAACAAAGTGTGATCTGTATCCAACCACCACCATTTAATTAACCCTCAGTCTGGCAAAAAAAAGTCTGCTAATATCCGTTCAACCAAACCAAAAACTTTTTTTTTACGTTTGCCTTCTTTCTAGGAGCCCTATGAAATAACAATGACAGGAACAACACGATCTCGTTAGATACTATTCAATTATTATATTTCAAGCTATTCTCTATTTGGGAATGAAAGAAATTTATAAAGTATTTATAAAAAAAATTAGTTTCCAATAGATTGTTAAAAAGTAGGTCATCGTATTTTTTTTCATCAAAATGGCGATGTGCGTAGAGAAATAAAATCTTCCTTTATTTTCTCACACTCTGATTTAGCATATTACATAACAGATAAAAATGTTGAATAATGGAGATAGCAGATAAATTGTTTCAATACAGTAACATTAAAATGTTCCTAATCAAAAAAGCCTTGTTATAATATACAAATGTATTTTAAAGGATAGGTGAATCGCATATTAGCAAAAGATTATTTTTATTATGTGAATTTTTAAATAAATTGATTTGAGTTGAAAATCAAAATAAACATTAAACAAGAAAGTAGATGTCCAGCAGGGTAGCAGTCAAGATGTATGCACAATAAAAGTTAATAGTTTCAGATCTGCAGAAGAGTAACGAGACCAATCCAATGGTAGAACCAGACATAAAAGATTGCAGGTAGCAATAGACGTGATGGAATCCGATAAAGCACCAACCCAACCATTGATAACTTGAGGAGATGAATAATGTGTTCCAATTACCACCAGACTGGTTTTAGGAGGTGACACAATAGATTAGACCTTTGAGCTAAGACAAATAGTAAAGTAATGATAGGAAATTACAAGGCCGTGTACTTATTATTTATAGATTTTAAAGAGGCATAGGTTTTCTAAAATCGGGAAGTTTTTACATAATAATACAACCCCCCCCCCCAACAAGGCCGAAAAGATTTTCCACTTTTAAAGGTAAGAAGCAATCGTCTTTTGTCTATCTGCCTGTGTGGGTACTACATCGATTGCTGTCGGAAACGTTAGAAACAATAGAAATCTTGTATTTAATGTTATTTTAGCCAGGTTAAAGGTCTCCTTAGAGTTAAATTTCTCCACCCAAATATCCGCTTACCTCGGCCACTCCTCCCTCGTCCTAGCTTTTAATCTTTGGGGATCAAGACCTTCATTAATCTGCCATTCTTCTTCCCACAAAATCACGTCGTGTATTCAATTGCTTCTTTCCTCATACCCACCCACAGCCTCGCTTGTTTGAGTACTAACCCACAATCAGCCTCTATCTTTGTAACTATTTTGATAATCCATTGATCACTAATATTTGAAATTACAATAAAAAATCACTTCCAAGATATGTTCATAAAAGAACGAACCATTTAATACTTCCTGTTTGAGATAAATTAAATATTTACTAAGCTCAATATTTTTTTATGATTTACTGGTTATATATTATCAGGTTAGATGTCGAATACCGCAAAGTGGGGAGGAGACGCCCGCCGCGGGCTAGGGTCACTACAACCTCTAGTCGCCAACCGGCGAGCGCCAATAAAGAGATAAGGTGGGTGGACCTGTGGTCTTTCACCTTGGCTCCCAGGCTCGTCGGCAGACGCCCTAATTCGTTTTGATCTGACTCCACAAGATCTTAGAAGGTATGCCCCGACAGTGCACTATGTTCAGGAGAAGAGGAACAGGGTAGGTATATAGGTAGTTTATGTGGTCTTGGAACCACGAATTCACACTCGGTATCTAAGGGTAGGCGGATAGGCTGTCGCGTGCAATCGTCGTCAATGCCATCGAACAAGAGCCAGCGGGACCATCGCAAGATATAAGGCAATTCGTCTAGAAATGGTCACCCGGGAGGAGGGAAGGAGCGCGAGACCAGCCTGAGGAGACCGACACAGAAGACGTAACGGGAGATGGCAGCTCAGCAGAATTCGAGGAAATAATCAATGATAAGAAGTGCCAAATCATTTGGATCACAAAGATGTGAGGGCTGCTTAAGACCGAGTATGGCAAGTACGGCCGTTGTGACATCGTGAAGATATGGCCCTCCCCAGGAATAGGAACGACATGCTCTGTCGAGCCCTGAAGGATGCGTCCACGCTAGGAAAGACGCACCACCTTTACGTGGACAATGCGACTATTTGGGACCGCATCAAACGACTGTGGCAGACGGAGAGGATTGGGATCGACCGCACGTTCATTCGGTATACTCTGCAGTGCAGGTGGAAACCATCAGGCAAGAAGAGCGTCAACGGGAGGATGCCCTTGCCTTTCACCAGGGGAAAACGAACCAACGCGGGATTGAAGCAACCCTGCAGGCCCTCAAGCGCAGATATTTTAGGTGGGACATGAAGAACACAATCGCGAGCGTTATTGGCGCCTGTGACACATGCCTCGCCACAAAATATGACCAACACCCGCCTAGAGCAAAGCAAGACTTCACCCCGACAGCAGACAGACCACTGGAAGATCTACAAGTGGATACATTCACCTGGAGTTGTTACAAGTGGGTTACCGTCATAGACAGGTTTAGCAAAATGGCAATGGCCCAAGCGGCCCATATCGGACCGATCGGCGACAAAGTGGTCACGATCGAGAGCATCACACCCCCGATAAAACGAAGGACGGTGCATTTGGAGCAGCTGAAGTTTCTAGCGGCGGAATCGGAGTGTCCCGGTGTTGCAACCTAATTTTTTGTGTTGTATTTATATGTTTATTTCGACGGTAGTGTCGTTGTTTTTTATTGTTTGTTATTTTCTCTCTTCGTGTGCGTATTATAATTATTTTGTGTAAAATGGAAGAACGTTTATTTTGCTTGTCTTTTTATTGTATCAGTGTCCAAATTTCATTTCTCTTCTAAACAAAAATTTATTTTTATTTATTATGTATGTATAAGTTTATGGGGCATGTCCGTGAACTGGTAGGGGAGTGTTATGGCTAGTGGCAAGTCAATGAAGCCTAATACCACAGGGCCTAATGTAAACAAAGCCTGTGTATAGATAGAGGATGAGAAGATAATAAAGCCAGTTAACAATCGAACCTGTGTGTATTATCACCATCCTTATTCTTGGTTTTTTGATCGTCTACAGCCGGGAGAAGATAACTTATATATAATAATCTCATAATCTCTTCCTGAAGTTGGAGCGCGTATACTGATGCTACGGAATTTGATAGCTCCTAAGCTTTCTAATGGCACGAGGCTGCAGGTAAAGTCTTGGTATTGTAACAAAATGCAACCTCATTACAATTAGTGCGGGAGAAAAACTTTTCATAACCCGCTTTCAGATGTTTTTCCGATTAACACTTTATTTGTTTATCATTTACTAAAACCACTGCTATTCCCCGCCAATGTATGTTTCGCAATGACAACATACAAAGCTCAGGTAATCTTTGGAAGTTGCTGTTGAGGATTTAAGGAATGTATGTTTATTCCGGTCCCTTCATTACTATTTCTTATGAATTTAATAAAACAGGAATTGCAAGATTGCCAGTGCATATGTGTATACCCATGTGAAGCACATCAGTTTAAAAAAAATAAATGATATGACAATTATTTAATTTGTTGTTTACTAGACTTTTATTGTATATTCTTGTATTTTGTACACATCTAGACTTTTAATTTACCCTTTAAAATGGTTGTATTTTTTATTTAATTTTCAAGTTACTTATTTAAAACATACTTATCTGAAATTACATATATATAAATAATATATATAATTTTTTCATGTACACCGTTATTCTCTTTTTTAACTTAGTTTATATTTTCATTTCATTGAATTGGTAGAATGTGGAAAATAATATGGATATGAGAATTAGCTCACCTGAGACTCTTGTACATGCTGGTGTGGATGGGGAGACCGTACTGATCTTTGCCGACACTGTCCGTGTAGACCCAGGTGCCTCCGAGATGGTCGGTCTGTTCGTAGATGACAGGTTCGAAGAGGAGCGGTGAGGCTGCCAAGTGTCGCCCGGCTGCCAGCCCAGCCGCCCCACAACCGATAACGCAAACCCTTTGCCGAGTCTGCAACACCAATGTTATATAGTAATGTATCATAAAATAAGAAATATGAAGGAGACAATGATGATCACATGAAAAGGATTGTGTTGCGACTGTGTCCCAGAGTTTTTCCCGAACATTAATTCTGCCGAACAGTAGGCAGTTAGAAACGAGGAAAATAAAATTATTTGTAAGGTATTTCTTAATCAATTAACTAGTTGAAATCGTAATAATGAATTAATCATTTCATGATGTGCCCTTTTACACATACAAATAACTTATATAAAGAATTACTTTTTTCTACAAATATATTTTGGAATGCCTCTCACTTGAATAAAATGTACTGGTATACTGGTCGTCCTTGGGGCTCGTTTCCTGGTTTTAACAGCACCAGCGATACCTCTCCATCATACAAAAAAAAAAACACTTCGATGCGGAGATTTTCATAAAAGTTAGCATTACACAGTATACACATTTACAGTTCGAAATTTCCTCTAGTCAGTTATGTAATTTATAGCCACAGATAATCTTCGACTAGCCATTTAAAATTTGTTAGTTGTCCGTAAAAATAGATTTTATTTATCCAGTAATGATAACAATTATAAATATAAATTCTTAGATAACCCTTCCTAATGATACGCACTCAACCATTTCGCAGAAATTAATTCACAATCTGTTACAAATGACATAAAATTATTAGAAAACAGAAAATTAAATAAAACCAACCTGTCTGATTGTGTTAAAGCAATAATAAATAAGCTTTACAGTGAAAAATAAAGAAAACGTTTAGGTGTAAAAGGATCAGACCTTGACTAACGGATGGTTCTTCAGCAGCTGCAAACAATTAATGATTGTAAAGAAAGATATCTAGACGTCTTATTGTTCGCTATAAATAATCTATTATCCAAAGGTTCAATGACGAACTCCTATGTGACATTCCTTACAGTGAAGTAGATAAAAGTAAAAGATAAATATAGTTATTATAATCATAAACACATATTCATTTTTATTGCAAATAAAAGTTTCCTTCTGTTGTTTATTGAAAATGATAATAATAATTACTATAAACAATAAAAATGACAAAATATTAATAAGCAATCCCATTCATATCATGCTTACAGTTCCTCATTTACTCACTCATTGATATAATACAAAAAGGTTTATTGTCTATAGAAGGAAAAGTCTTTTTTAAGCAGTCTTTAGTGTTTATTAATTAATTTTATGCTCTAAACTTTTGTTACTTGATAAATATTCCATCTTGCATCTGAAGGCTTAATCTAGTCATCCTATTGTCACAGACACAATTGGTGCAAGTCGCAGCTTCTGCACCAAAGTGTTCAGAGCTCAGAGCTCCGTATTTGATTACGCTTCGTAAAAACGTAAAATCTTGCCGGTAATCATCGTTTCCTTTTTAAGCAGACCAGTTTATATTTTTAATAAAGGTAATAATATTAAATTAATGCCATATTTCTAAAGTAACTCATTTTCTAAAAAAAATAAAAAGCCCTACTTAGCCCAGCCCTCACAAAAAAGTGGCACACTTTACAAAAAATCAATAGAACTATTTCGGCTTTCAGTTCTTTTTAAATTAAAATCAACCGTTTCTATTTATAAGAGGCCATAAATATGAAGGAAGGTCCCAATGAATATTCAAAAAATTAAACTAGGTTTCTAATGGTTTTTTTTTGTTTTTTTTGTTTCCAGCATATTTATGCCCCATCATCGCTGAAAATGTTTAATTTTTATTAAAAAAGAATCAAATAATATTATAATAAAGCCTAAATAATTCTATTAGGAAGCAAATATTTTATTTTATTTTTCTAGTGCGCCACTTTTTTTGTAGGGCAGTGTATATTGCTAGACTGGCTGCTTGACCATTCTTTCTTTATATTAGAATAACTGGTTTTAAATTAATTTCTCTACATGTTAGTTCCTTCACTGCCCTATCGGCCACTAATATCACTGACAACTACTACATGAACAAACCTCATCTAGAGACCCTAACTTTTGTCCTGTATTAATTTTTAAGAAAATTCCTAGATTAACAAACCTGGTAATTTGTTGACGAAATACTTTCGTTACAAAATCTACTCCTACTGTACGATAAGGTAAGGTAAACTACACAGAATTTACATTAAACTGGTTTTCTGGCTCTGAGTTACAGCTTCGTATTTAGATCTCTCATCTTTACTTTCCTTTTTTGAACTGTGATAAAATACTTTTTTTTTGTTCCCTTCGACTAATCAGTAATCCCCTATACAATTTCCCCTTAACTGAATTCAAAGGAATGTGTTCCCGTTTTTCGTAAAGATGCACACGATCTAACGATCTAAAAGTAACTTGTACCCTGGACGCTTGCACTTATTAAAGATATAATAATGCAATTCGTAAATAAATTATCCGAAACTGCAAAAGTTAATCTACAACGGAATTTAGAAAGCTATAAGTTCACTGTTATCTCGACAAGGTGTTGTGTAAAATATTGAGCTACATAATTTTAAATTAGAAAAATGATGGATTAAAATACTCGTTCGAGTTACAGCAATTTATAATTTTAAAAAGTTCATAGATAATGAGGGGTATCAAAATAATTTAATTTTGGTTGAATACACCGAGAAAATCATTTATAAATCACGATTCTCAATATTCATATTTGTTGAACCAGTATGAATTCTAAAAAATAAGTCTTTCAATAACAATGAATGGCATACAGAGAAGAAGAAACTAATAATAACGCACAGAATGCCTTAAACTTAAAAGAATTTGTTAAAAGCACTATCATTGGATATTTGTCTCATGATTCAAAACAAGACACCAGTTAAAACTAATTAACATTAATATTGAAACAATAATGAAAAACTAACAGAAACACTTACAGCCATCCCTGTCGCCTGCGGTATAACAACTGATGAGGTATCCAGGTCGGATCGAGGGTCAGGTTCCACACTCCTGAAGACTTCCTTCTAGATAGCTTAAGACTGGCATTTTTTCCCAGGTAGTTGGGGTTTCTTTGATAATGGTACTCATTCATTATTTTACGATGTTTATTGACGATAGTACCTTTCTTGTCTCTGATAACTGGGCTGATATCCTTGTCTTGGTTCATATCTTTCCCAATGATAACTTGGTTGGTAATTGTTTCTTATCTCATATTGTTCTCTCCTTTTATAAGGTTTATGATGGTTAGGGTCTCCCTTTCCCTTTAAGTTTCTCCCTTTATAATTTCATTGTTGTTTAGTTTGGGGTGCGCGTATTTGAGGTTTATCGTAAATTCTTTTCATAATTTCATCGGTTTCTCTTTTTAGAAATTATTCGATATCTTCAAGCGTATCGTATTTTACATGAATAAGTTGCGCGTTTAATTCTGGGTGTAAATGTCGCTTACAATGGGTAGCTATTTGTAAATCGTATTCGACCATTTTTGCATTTTTTTGTTCTAAAGTAAATTCGTCATTAGTTCTGATTCTAGCACTTAAATCCTCTCGTAGGATCATTAGTCTGTCAATTAACGTGTTTTTTATGCCCGGAAATGTAAAATAGAAAAACAAAACGTAAGCATAATGAAAAACCTGTTCATATCTTAAAATATTATTTTTGGAATTCCATAACTGACCCTTCATAAAACGGAATGTTCCGTACAGACACAACATTTTTTTCTCTAAACTTTTGTTACATGATAAATATTCCATCTTGCATCTGAAGGCTTAATCTAGTCATCCTATTGTCGCAGACACAATTGGTGCAAGTCGCAGCTTCTGCACCAAAGTGTTCAGAGATCAGAGCGCCGTATTTGATTACGCTTCATAAAAACGTAAAATCTTGCCGGTAATCATCGTTTCCTTTTTAAGCAGACCAGTTTATATTTTTAATAAAGGTAATAATATTATAATTAATGCCATATTTCTAAAGTCACTTTTTTTCTAAAAAAAATAAAAAGCCCTACTTAGCCCAGCCCCCACAAAAAAGTGGCACACTTTACAAAAAATCAATAGAACAATTTCGGCTTTCAGTTCTTTTTAAATTAAAATCAACCGTTTTTAGTTATAAGAGGCCATAAATATGAAGGAAGGTCCCAATGAATATTCCAAAAATTAAACTAGGTTTCTAATGTTGTTTTTTTTATTTTAAAAACGGTTTTGACGGTCAACCAAGTAGCACGAGTTGTTGGTTTAGTGGAAGACGGTTAAAGCCAAATATGCAACCCCTGATATTCTCTGGTCAACAAAACTGGCTCGGTCACCCGCGGCCGAACTGAACCGTGACTACGTGTGCACAAACCTGTAGTGCACAAACACATTAAGGTGTAATTGCTTTCCCAATAGTAGTTCCAGTTAAACCCAATGCATGGGCTGCATATTTTAAGCTTCGACCGTCTCCTACTACCTAAACCAACAAGACGGGCAGCTTACTCGACTGTCAAAACCGTTTTTTAAATTAAAATAAGAAAAAAACCTTTTGCTAAATTTTTAGAGATCAGTTACTCACGATTCAAAACAAGACACCAGTTAAAACTAATTAACATTAATATTGAAACAATAATGAAAAACTAACAGAAACACTTACAGCCATCCCTGTCGCCTGCGGTATAACAACTGATGAGGTATCCAGGTCGGATCGAGGGTCAGGTTCCCCACTCCTGCAGACTTCCTTCTAGATAGCTTAAGACTGGCCTTTAGTCCTGTGACGGCAGAGACGGTTTTCAAAAATGAAGGCTTGATTCTCTCCGTCTCTGTAAAATACTCGCTGGTTGAAAAATGCCCAAAGAAATAAAATTTTTTGCTGGGTGACAGTTATTTAATTTGATGACATTTTAATTTTAATATTAAAAATGAAATAGCTTTGAAGGAACAAGCAAAGAAAAGTACATCTTCTTGAACTATTAAGAAAAGAAAAATACGCATTAGTCATTAAAACTTAAAATATGCATAGTAAAAATGAATGTTACAAAGCAAATTGTCAATGTTCAAAAATTTTGAGTCCAGTCGGTTTTACTTCACAAATGAGCGTCCTGTTAGGGTGGTCGATACATTTTTCCAGAAATATTTTTTTATTTAGAATATTATATTGTGGATATTGTTATCCCTTATTATATCCAATCTATTTAATTTTAATTTTGGTCGATTTTTTTCGCGTACAAGAGCCCCCTGGCGCCTAATACATCTCGCGTCGCCAGGATTTTATTTTATTCATTTATCGATACTTTTATCGTTTAACGTCAACATTTTGAAATTCTAAACGATCCGGGCAGGAATTTTAGCATGTATGAGTAAGGTGCAAGTTTTTTATACAAATAAATAACTCCTGAAGTTCTTTACGTTGAATTTTTACAACTTTGGTCATACAAGAGAAACATATTTGTAAGAGTTGACCTGGGTCGAGAAATGCTGTTTAAAATGCAATATATTATGGCATTGAATGAATACTTATTATAAAGGGGCGTTAATACACTAAATTATATTACTTAAATTGATTTATGCTAAATTCTACTAATACCTACATCCAAAGGGGTAGATTCTGGGAGTCACACCACCTCCCTAAACAACGAAAAAACCGAACATATACATATTAGTTTCATTGTTATTAATTATTTATTATTAAAACCAAAAACAATCCATATACCCAATAGAAAAAAAAATCCTGGTAACATCTCTGCCTATAAAGTCCACATAAACGAACTAATTATCAAGGGTGCATAAAAAACACGAATACAGTTGGTCATCGTGTTTGACAGTCAATCAGCCGAGAAGTCATAAAAGTGAAAAGACCCTTATTTTACCTGAGAGCATTATTCTCTTAAACAAATTCGCAATAAAAAGCCAAAAATGCACAGGACAGGTAGAAAAGTCAAACGAAACGTGGATAATCAATTACTAATTTAACTATGGTCAACATGGCTAATATAGAAATAACAATAACATATAACAACATGGCTACAAATATTCAGTACAAAAGATATATAATTTTCCGAAATAATCACATAATATAGATAAATCTGGGGAGAATTTTCTTGCAACAAGACAAGAACCATGAACAGTCAAACCAGTGCTTTAGAATGGACCAGTCTAGGTTCATCGTACGCAGCAAAACCCAAGTGATGAAATTTCTCTGCAATATCAAAATATTAAATTAACATGCTAAAAATGAAATGGACTGTAGTTTAGGCAAGACAATAAATTAATGGTTATCGATGGACCTCAATGGAGGTTATCGAGGAAACTCGAAGAAAACTGAATACATTTAAACTTAATTGGAATCGAACAGTAGGGAAAAAAACGCTTCTTGGTTGCTAATGAGGCAACAGATCTCATCCTGAAATATAGTTATACCCTTTCGGACTATCAGTTTTGGGCAAAAATTACCTTAAATACAAATAGACCAATAAGAAATAAATTGTTAATTTTGTTAGCAAATAATGAGTAATATACTAATATTTGTGATTGGCCGGCGAAATGATGATTTATTATAATAACAGATTTGACAATAGGATATACTAGGCTGACTCATATGTACTTTCCTCACAACCTCAAAAACCAACCTGCAAGGAGTACTAATAAGTTAAATTCTCTACTCGACAGCTAGACTTTTTTAAAAGCAATTTATTAATACAACATACAAAACAGTACAACAGCAATATATAAACTTAAACGGGCATAGTTGCAGTACTAGTATAGAAACTTAAGTGTCCATAATCAAACTTCATGATACATATACATATGTATAATATTAATAACAATTATGGTGGAGGGAGAGATTTTAATCTATGGTTATATGAAAAGGTAAAGGCTTTTGACTTAAAGGATAATCTTACCATATAATGTAAAATTTAAGATGATGACATGAATGATATTATAATCTAAGGATAGCTATGGTTAAATAATAGTTTGAAAAAGTTCCAACTTAAAAGATACTCTTCATATTCTGTGCAGTTAAGATAGTAACATGAACTTTGTGTTAATAACTGTTAAAATTATTTTGATCAGATAATTTAATTATAAAACTCCTCCCTTTTTCAAAGCCTGTGCCCCAGGGAAGGTATATTCGAGGGTCAAGTTGGTACAAAGTGACTTCTTGTAGCGCGCCAGGCTTGTGTTTTGTTTTGTTACAGAATTTTATAATAAATAATATTATGATACATACAAGCACTATGAGGGTTATATATAACATTATTTTATGTGGTAATATTGAATAAGTTTCTAGGGTTTCTAAAGATAGGTTTAGTGCTTCAGATTCTTCCAATAATGTAAAGCTATCATTACCTTGTTTAATATTATTTATATTAGTATATAATTTATGGATTTTATAATGTACCATATATCAATTAATTATAGAGATTTCTGTTATACAATCTTCAGAAGTACATTAATAAATGCAGTAGTTGGAATGCAAATTTTATGGATTTGATTACATTGGTGAAGCAGGGTTATTTTAAAACTAATGTACATATTCAGAGTTTCATTGTGGTTTACATAAGAATCGTTTATAATTTTTGTTGTTTTACAAATGCTTATTTGTCATTTTTGTATGATATTTGATACACTAGTATCTTTAGTTTCTTTAATTTGATTACAATAATAATTAATAGATATATATGTACAAACAATTTTGTATATACAGTTTATCATTATTTTTTTAGTATGATATTAAATCTTAAAATAGTAGATATAGTTTGATTATAATATATAATAGGTACATAAAGTATATATGTGTGGTTCTGGTAATAAGGGTAATAATATTACATAATGAAAAATATCTTTATGTATAGGGCAACTTATTTCCCTTGTAAGCATTAGCACATCATAATTTTTTGAGAATAATGTTACATTTTGTGTATGTTCTGTACTATAAGTGACAGCAGTGAAGAATGTATGATTCTTAATTCTAATTCATTGATTATATTTTCTAGGTGATTTATGTGTATATACAAGCTTTGAAATGCTACTGACAAATTTTCTGTTTTTTCTAAACCCTTGCTTTTAATAAAATTAGCATTTATTATCTGTATATCTTTTTGAAATTGTTCTATAACCTGTTTGTTATATGTCACGGTATTTTCTATGTTGTGTTGTATTTGGTAAGAGTTTCTTTCTATATCATTAATGATCTTGTCACAGTGGGCCTTATCTTCAGTATTCCCTGTGATCCAATTAATGGCATTACCAAGTCCATTTATTATTCCTATCTTGCCACAGTTTGTTAATAATTAGTCTAGTTTATTTTTTAAGTATATGTTTTTTAAGAATCTTTTAAGTAATAATTTAATACACGATAGTTAATTATTATTTCATGTAGGTTTCCTACCTCTTGTTTTAATAAACATATATTAAATTAGTGGTAAGTAGTGTAGTATTTATTAACTAAATAAGCTTTAGACAATGTAATATCCCTGGTGTCATTATCAGGTCCGTAATCTGCAGAGTATTGGTATTTATCAACACTGTGATTAGCAAGGTTGTCATCAGTGTTTTCTGCATCTGAAACAGAAGTGAATCTTTGTTTTGTGTTGCCATACTTTTTCCTTTTTCTTTGAATGTTGTCAGCATATGTTGTTATTTCCTTATCTGTTTAGGTCTTTTAAGTTACAAGTACTGGTTTGTAAAGATTGTCCTCCTTTACATTTTTATGAGTTTTCACAAAATTATTTATATTGGTTTTGTCTGGGTTTTCTCTATCCTTATTTAATTTTCCCGTTTGTTCTGTAAACCCCCGACTTTCTCTCTCTTCCTCCTCCCCCTAAATGTTTACAGGAATTTGGGGAAAATATTAATGCCAGGAGAGGGCATTACCCAAGGACAGGGGAACCTGAAATATTACAGGGAATTGACATATCTAGGGGAAGACAGATTTAGATTACCGACATTTATTAGATGATAATAAACAAATAGCATTTGATTAAAAACCCCAAAAAAAATACTTAAGCTATTTGATAAAACTCCTTAAACTATTTGATAAAAAAAATACTTAAACTATCTGATAGAGAAAAACTCCTTAAACTATTTGATAAAAAAAAAATACTTAAACTATCTGATACAGAAAATACTTAAATTGTCTGATTAAAAAAAAATACTTAAATTGCTAATAGTAAATGAAGTACAGTACTTTTGACGGCTTCATTGGGTACCCAATCTGTCATCGTTGCTAATTATCGATGGCATCGATTAGTGGAGAGTTGAGCGAGGTCCTCACTGCTACGACTTCCCAGTCGAACTCTCCCCAGAGGTGCTCCACATAAACGATCGGCCGATAAGGCGGTGATAAGTAAACCATAGGCCGATAAGGCGGTGAGATGATGGAGGGCACTCGCGTGTGTGTTAGCCCACTCAAATCTGGATCCACTCTGACTCTGCGAGCAACTTATCAACCGGTGCTCCGTCCTTTTAATCCTCTATAAAGGATATAGTGTTCTTAATCCGATTACGGGGCCTCGGAGGCGTCCCGTTTCGTTTACCTTCCAACATATTTCACTTAAACAAAATCAATACACTCACATTCGAAACACAAAGATATTCTTAGAACATTTATAATATTATCAATAATTATTAATTCGTTATATAAACTAAACAAAAAAAAAAATATTTATCTCTAATTTACACTTTAAAATTTATAATAAATTTTACGAGGGTAATTTGTTAGATAATTACTTGTCAGCGCAAGACCCCTTATTCGGGTTTAAACAATGAATGATAATTTTTTCCCTTCAATAAATAAAATAAACGAATTACAGGCGTAAACAATCGCTAATTTACACTGGCTATAAAAGTCTATCGGTCACAGTTCTATCTTTTTTTGTTTTTTAAATTTAATTTTATTGTGAATTATTTTCTTATTTTCATGATACTGCTGTTTCTCTCTTACAATTCCATTCATGTGGAATTATCTTCGTATTCCAAAGGTTATTTCTTCTGGGGTCATTTGTAATGCATGATGTTCTATCGCATGCTATAAAAAATGAAGTGATGCACTAATTTTGTCCAGGAGTTCATTATTGTTAATATGTCACAACATAGTTTTTAAGTATTTTTTTATGATTTATGCATAAATTTGAATTATTTTGTAACATGTGTAGAAATACATTCTTTCTTGCCACTAGATTATGACTATTTAGTCATCAAAAGAATTTTACTTTTAAATAGAAAGCTGTGCATAGACAACTGTTTTTTATAATGAATTCAAAACTCAAACTTTCAGTTCTAGTGGTATTGTAAATTCCTTGTTTGGCCCTAAGACAAAGGTTTTCACACTGAGGTTCCATCTAGAACTCGTAAAATAAAACTAACGAAAAAAATATAAATGAATAAGTAACAGTTTTCCTCCCATACCAGATAAAAATTTAAAAAATACTCTGTTCCTAGGAACACAATGATATCATGAATGATTAATTAAGTTAATCATTAAGTCATTAATATTGTGGTTAAAATATTTTTTTAACCCCAATTTATAGCAAATACATAAAACTTAGCAATAAGAGGTCCACTTAATACCCCAATAATGCTACAAATAAAAGTAATCACTTGAAAAACATTCCCTTGATCCACCTTGGGGCTAACATTCCCCAATTTTGAAGGTGCATGCTAACATGCAATTGATTTCCTTATCTGCTGGGGTGTCCCATGGGACACTGAGTGTAAAGCAGTCTAATAAGATCATTGCTGTGGCTATGTTCTTGTAACACAATTTAAATGACTTTGTTGGTTACAGTTAAAAAATAAAAACCAAAATTACATATTATTAATTAAGATCTAATGTTATTTAATTTGACACCTGATTTAATATGACATCATGATAATAAATTATGTGTCTTTTAATTAATAACACATAATTTTGTTTTATGTAGCTAATAATATTTTTCATATTTTAGAGTATTGGAATGGAATCTACAAATAAAATTTCATGTTTATGAATCAAACAGGGGACTGACAATTGTCTGGCAGATTGTAAGACACACAGGTTAAAACATTCAGTTAAATTTGCACATCACAAGATTAAGGGTTTTCATTGATCTTACTAATTAGTCCCACTTGATTAATTTCTTACATTTTATTGAATTATTTATATTAACAAACACATTTAAGAGTGGCTTATTTAACACACCAAATTAGTTAGTACTGCTCATAGAAATTGGTCAGCGCACGCCCACAGCTATTTTATATAAATATTTGTAAAATGTTGTCATTAATCTGATTTTGTCATTTTTTTTATAATTATAATCCATTAAACCCGAACCATATTATGCATACTCTTACTGATTGATGACTCCAATTATTTTTCATGGGTTAATTTTATTTATAGGATCATGGAGGCAATAACTGGAAATGCCAAGCAAACTATCATCCGTCTGAAAAAATAAAAACCGACTGAGTTACTAACACAATTTCAATGACATTATGTTAATTACAGTTTGAAAATATTATATATTATTGATCAGGGTGCCATCATCTCCGATTTGATACCCTACTCAATTAATATAATATAAAACTATTTACTTTTTTATTAACAAGTAATTCATAAATTATGACATAGGCTGGTTTATGCTTAGCACTATCAGTAAAATGGAACAATATGCAAAATAGCATCTTTCTTTGTAAAACATGGAATGAGTTATAAAGGCGATCACTTGTATTTTTTTTTTTAATCACCCAGCAATTAATTATTCAATGTCATTTAATTTATTTTGAATTGATTCATTATGGTATCAAACGGAACTACTATGCAAAATATCATGACTAAGTAAAACTCAGGTTGAGTTAGTAGCTGTGAACATAATTACAATGACAGTTTTAATGGTTTTATATAATTATAAATATAATTAATCAGGATGTTGAATCCTTTAATTGTATACTCTTCTTAAAATTATAGGAAAAACATTTAATTTTTTGTAACTAAGTAACGTAATTAATTAATAGCCCTTAATTATGTTTTATCGAGTTGAAAATATTTTTCATTTTCTCAAGTAATTAAATGGAATCTCCATACAAAATTTCATGTTATAGGTTGATAAGAGGTACTCTCAATCTCCAGGACACAAAAGGGTGAAAGAACAAACATTTCTGGTTTGGAAAATAATTACAAAACCGTATAAACAAAAAATATGTAGTTTGCATTGTCATTAGGCAAATTCTAAATATTAATAGAATGAAAATTTATTATTACATCCATTTTTAGAAATTCAAATGCTTTTAGGTTTTGACAAGCCAAATATGTGTGTGGTGCTTAAGGAAAAGATTTTATCGACTCCAAGAAACAAAGACTTTCATTTCCTTCCAGAGTCAGGCACAATTGTCTGAAACATTGGAAAATAAAATCTTGCAAATATGGCTCAGCATTCCAATGAAGATTCAAAGAGGACCTGTCACTGTCATCCCTTTGAGATGTTTCATTGTAGATTTATAATGTGAATATCCAAAAAATTAATTAAAAGTTTAAAATATAGTAAATAAAAAGAAATTGCTTTTTCAAAAATTTATTAATAACAATAATAAATAAAACTATTAATATTTAACAGTAATTTAAATACAGAAAGTGTATATAAATACTTCATAAAAGATTTCACTATTTTCTAGAGAGATTATAACAATTGGCCTATGATTATTGTCTGTTAAAGTTAATAAATGTAAGAATTGGACGAATCGTTTACTGTAAGTACATAATAAATCTTATTTTAAAAGTATATCTTCTATTAAATACAGTATACAATTATAGAGAGTGGCTTACACATAACATTTTATGTGCCCAAAAAGTAACCCTTTTAAATCAAAAATATGTAAGTGAAATATATATAAATAATTTTCAAAAATGCCAATATTATTTAAGAATAAATAGAGTGTGGTACATATACATTTATATGATATATAAAAATGTTTTAGAAGCTCAATATTACAATTAGTCTATTTTTAAGATGGAAATGTATTGCCAGATTACATTTACAATGGACACTGAAATAAATAATAAAAATATATTAATATAACAGAAG
Organism: Acanthosoma haemorrhoidale; assembly: GCA_930367205.1. NCBI lineage: Eukaryota > Metazoa > Arthropoda > Insecta > Hemiptera > Acanthosomatidae > Acanthosoma > Acanthosoma haemorrhoidale. The sequence continues at coordinate 96,069,686 of OV884012.1, forward strand.
TGTACTATATATTGTTTATCATAAATTTTACTAAAATAGTGCAACACTTTAAAAAAAATCATATATATATATATAAATTAAAAGCAAAACTGTAACAAAAAAAATTACTATACATACTAAAATAACTTAAAGAAAGAAGTAAATTAGTAAGCACAGCCAATACTGCACCTTAATATTAAATATCTAATCTAATAAGCAAATTATTTTTAAGTTTTAAAGAACAATAAATAAGAAGATAATCATAGGTTCATTCAAAAGGAAAATATTTAAAAACTAATTCAACAAACAAAAATAAAGAGCAAATAGGAACAATATACAACTTATATAAAAACCAACAATGGCAAATTAGCTAAACTACTTGTAAGAACAGCGAACAATTTAGAAAAACATAAATAATTTTCAATAATACTTAAATAATAATATCCTAATAATATTGAGCAGGTTTTAAGAAATGCAGTTTTTAAATTAAATTTTTTAGCAATAATTACAAGTTCAGTCATCGTTATATATCGTTCAGTCTGGTATATACAATGACACTATTCTTCTGTATTTTTTTTATCTTTTCGTATCTTCAAGAATTTATGAAATTCATAAAATATTTTCGATTCACTAATTATAAATTAAAATCATATTAAGATAAACAATGGTTATATAAATAAATGCTTAGGTTATGTAATATCCAGCCAAAATTTCTTCATTGTGAGTAAACTGGAAATGAGAGAATGTAGGTAGCATTACAATTTTATAATTATTATTTTCTAAAACATAAATGATCATTGGCAAACATACTTTGTGAGTAATTAGTATTACAATTTTTAATTTAAGCAGTTTTAAAGATTCAAAATAAAATTTTGTTAAAAATCCAGAAAAAAAAATTTATTCCAAAAATAATATTTAACATTTATTAGCAGCTGACTATAAAATATTTTCGATTCACTAATTATAAATTAAAATCATATTAAGATAAACAATGGTTATATAAATAAATGCTTAGGTTATGTAATATCCAGCCAAAATTTCTTCATTGTGAGTAAACTGGAAATGAGAGAATGTAGGTAGCATTACAATTTTATAATTATTATTTTCTAAAACATAAATGATCATTGGCAAACATACTTTGTGAATAATTAGTATTACAATTTTTAATTTAAGCAGTTTTAAAGATTCAAAATAAAATTTTGTTAAAAATCCAGAAAAAAAAATTTATTCCAAAAATAATATTTAACATTTATTAGCAGCTGACTATGATATTTTTAATATCATTTCTTAAAGCTAAAAAAGAGAGCGTAAGTTACACGGGTTCGGACAAGATATAATAATTTCTTAAGTAAAAAAGTTAATTCATCAATACTACCTTAATAGTAAGTATTACATAAGCTAACACTTAGCCCAACAATTATAAAATGCAGTTCAGCAAAGCAAAGTGATGGCCCCAGAGTCCGCTCCTAAAAGAAGTAACCTTGTCAAAGGAAGAAGTGCCAAGGATGTGAGAACACCTTTCAAGGTGTCAGTTCTGAATTTTGTGGAACTATATGTGGCGGATGGTTCAATGCTGCTGTGAACCCCGAGCCTGTTAGCTGTCGTTCCCCAAACTAGTTCATTTCCAAAGATTTCCAAGCAATGCACAGGCTCAGACATTCCTCTGAAAGTATTAAATAAAAGTAAAAATAAACATAAGTTTTTCATATCAAATACCCAAGAAAAGTGGTAACACTTAACATTTTTTTAAATTTTAAATCCCTCATATCCCATGAGAAAGAAGAATAACTTTAGTGGAGCCATAAATATTATATGACTTTGTCAATTAAATAATGAGACTTATTAAAAATAAATAAAATAGTTCATCTTTAGTTGATATTATAAATTTAATATGTATCCCCTTCAAAATACTCCCCATTTACACTAATGCATTGCTGTAGTCTTGTGTTCAATGGTTGATTGATGGCGCAAACTAATTTGTCAGTTTTATATCAATTATGTTCTTCTTCATAGCATCAACTGATCCAAAATGTGCTCCTATAAGGATTTAACTTTTGTGAAAAGATAAAAGTCACAATGTACTAAATCGGCCAAATATGGAAGATGTTCATGTGTGGGATTGTCAAATACAATTATGTAACAAGTGATGTGATAGTCTGTCAAAACTTGTTTCACAGAAGGTGCTTTGTAAGCCGGTGCATTGTCCTGGTGAAGAATGAAACCATTGTTGTTGAAGCTGTTTTTTTCTGGCTATTTCTCTCACATTTTTCAGAAGTTTCTTATAATACTGCTAGTTAAGTGTTGTGCCTTCTGGAATCTTAAGTTCCAAAATTACACCCTTGATATTGATACAATGAACATTGCTGTGATGATTTTTTTTTTAATTCTTGGTTATGACAGTGTTTTCTAGTGCATTGACTGTCTTTTGATTCCAGGATAGCACTGGAATATCAAGGTTTACTCAAAAGTGTTTACTTTCTGAGAAACAGGTTTATATCTGCATCAAATTCCTGCAGAATGTCAACACAACATTCCTTAAGTCAACCTTTTCAGAATTAACTGCAATTGACTTCTGTCCAAAAACCAGTTGCTACCAATATCAACAAAATACAGAGTTGTGCCAACCTCAAGAAATTTGAGGAATTTGGATAATCAGTTCTCTATTGTGATGTTCGTGGCCTATATAGAGGAAATTCTTTGAAAAGGTTCTGGAAATTATGCTTTAATGTCTCAACTTACCTTAAAGAAAATTAAGAACTTCTTGACCCCTCCTAGAAGACAAGGAATTGCTTTGGGATCTCGCTTTTCTCTATGTCTAAACTTGTTGAACACTTGATTGCAAGGTAAATCTAATCATTTACCAAAGGCAAAGCTTGGCTCTAAATTGACAGATCTTTTTGAAAACCAGTTGTCTCACTTCCCTTGCATGCAGGAACATGCTAGTTAAACTCGAGTGGACCCTGACTAGTAAAAATATAAAATCAAAGATTTGTCTCTAATTCAATCCTTCAAAACCAGATTTGCTGGCTTGGAGGAAGAAAAATGCTTTAATGATATTTTTATCAACCCCTTTGCAATAAATGACATGAAACTGTAGCAGTACTGTCCTGGAATTCAAAGTGAATTAATTGACCTACAATACACCAAAATATGCTGAGATTATAACTAAAACCAAATCACCTAATTACCTGGAGTTTTGGAAGTTCCTGAAAAAAAGGAGAGTTTCCTATGTTACGTGATTTACCTCTCGGATATGTTTGTCCCTTTGGTTGAACATAACTATCTATGCGAGCAATCATTCTTCAAGATGAACTTAATAAAAGATGACAACAGGGTGTCATTAACTGGCCCTCGTTTACTTTTATTAGGTTATTACTAGGTTTTATGGTTTTATTTAAAAAGCTTTTTTTAAATGGTTTTGCTATTCTCTTTTTCATGAGCTATACCTACGGTGAACAAACATTCTTTTTTTTTGCAGGACAGTACTGTTTTTTAACTACTTGTCCTGCCCTTGAAAGGACCACTAAATGTACTATTTTTTTAAAAGATATTTTCAAATCCATTAAAAAAAAAAAATTTGAGCTTCCCGTATTTAACCTCGCCTATAATACACCAAGTATGTGCATAATAAGCTGTTAAGGAATTTAATTGAGATCAAACATGGATGAAAGGTTGGTATGAAATAAATAAGTTATGATTTCACAGCAAGATTGTTTATATTTCTATGAGTAACCTGCCATACTCTACCAACCTTGGCGTGAAACACATTTATATAACTTAGTGTGGTTACTTACTGATATCAGTTAGTTAATAGTAAACAACACCATAATGGAGTAGAACTTTGATTACATTTTATGTTGTTTTGCTATTTTCTATTTTTATTTTAAAAAAATTTATTTTTCCCAAGAAAAACTTTTGAAAGGAAAAAGAAATAAGCACTCAAGATCGATGGCTTGAAGTACTTAACCACATGATGCTCTAATAGAAGCCAACCAGGGGTTGGTCAACCGGAATTTTTGTAACCACAATTGTGGCCCAAGACCAAAAAAGGTTTGCCGCCCCTGCCATAGGCCATAGTAAGCACTTGAAAAAAATCTTTGTTTCAATTTCAAATTGGAACATTTAATATCTAAACTTGGATGTTTCTGGCACTCTCACAAAGAATGCCAATCCTATAGCCTTCAGGAAAAAAAAGTCCTCCATATGACAATTCTACTGCACTTGGCTAGGTTAGGGCAAGTGAAACTTTGGATCGAGTGAGAACTATTCAAGTGGCGTCATTCTAATGAATCTTAGTCTAACGTTGAACTATTATTAATATTAGAAATAAATGGAATACTTTAATTATAATTGTTCTAACTTACTCTGTGAAGTCAATCCTTTAAAAAAAAAAAAAAATCCTGGAACTTAGTCAGTCTGTTTTCATTTATTCCACAATGCAATATTAGAATAATCTAATCAAGTACTCATGCCAAAAAAAAACTGCAATTGTATCTCCAACAGAAAATAATATTTTTATAGAGAAATGTGATAACTGTTTTTAAACCATTTCCTCCCCTGCCATATTTTGTTGGCTAAAATTCAGATAGATACAACCATCCATCAAGCATTTTATAGCAAGATAAATAAATTACTTTAACATATATGATTTTTGTCTCGCTTAAAAAAATATCATATTTTTGATCAGTGTCACTTTTGAAATATGATTATTCACAGCCAATGCTACTCAACTAAATGGTTTAACTAGAGAAACAAGACATATTTACTGTAAATAGTGGAAATCTTAATATAAGTAATAATAATAATAATAATAATAATAATAATAATAATAAAGCTTACTTAAGGTTATAAAGTAACTTTCCATCATTAATGTTCCAAACAGAAACAGCCTGATCAAGTGCAGAGCTCACAAGAGTATTTTCGTCAACTGCCACAAGTTGCAAAATCTAGAATACAATTAAGCTTAGTAATGTTTTTTTGACAATTTTTTATTATATTAATTATAGATTTTTGACACCTATGTTTCTTTCTCTTTTGTTCGTCAAATCACAGAACACAATACATACACAACTTGTGATATTTTATCATACATATTTTTGTAACAGTAAAACTAGTGTCAATGCAACAAATAAGGAAGTTAAAAATTGTGAATATAAAATCTACAACCTCGGCTTCATGAGCTTTCCAGGATGAAATGACACTGCCCATTCTCATATCAATTACTGTAAGCTGTCCAGTAGCCTGCCCAGCAGCCATCCACTTAGATTCTGGTGAAAGGACCATACATCTAATTAAGCTACCACCACTTTGGCTTATCTGAAAACAAATGAATAAGGAAAAGTAGAACAAATAATCAAACTGACCCACTATAAGATATGAGTAACATAAAATAAATAATTAATTTCTGTAGCAAAGCATTCTTCATGAAATATGGTGCAAATGAAATTTAAAAAAACATCACACATTTTTATCACTTTGAGATAATGAGTATTATTAATGCTAACTAATATGTTTTCACTTTTTGACAAAACTGTATTAGTATTACTGGGTATAAAAAAAATAAATAATTTTAATGCTACACTTTTTATGAGTCTCATCACCAATGTTATTATTCTAATCCATCATTTTTTTCAGCAAAAATGTTAGGCTTAAGTGGCTTTGTTAACTTCTTTCAATACAATGAATTAGGAACTCCAACACATACCTTAAGTTCTCGAACATAAGCTCCAACTCGAGTATCAAGAGACCTAAGTGTAGGATCAGTTGTAGCACATAGTACTTCAGGTGAAGATTCACGACAGGCCTTGATGGTGTTTACAACACCACGACTTCCATCCACAACAGAGACTTGACGACCAACAAATGGATCCCATAAATGAAGTATAGAGTCGGAAGAAGCCGTTAACCGAGTTCTTTCGATCCAAGCCAGGGAGAGAACAGATTTACGATGCTCATTATAGGTCCATTGTGCATGACTAACATGACTTCCATCTCCCTTTTAAATGAACAATAAATTATTATAACAAACAAAAATGTAGAAAATATTATATGTTTTATAACTCAAGTTGTTATAAAATATCATCTTGTATCAATGACACAAGATAATCATATTAAAATATCATTCATTGATTTATTATTAGTAAGTTATTAGTATTAGAGAATTAGTAATTGTCAATATTAAAACACTAATTTTACTTCATAAATCACATTAATAATGATCAGAAGAATAATTTTCATAATAAAACACACATAGCCACATTAAATTATATTTCACTACTAATGTTTTCAACAGATCAAGTCAACATCTAAAGGCACTGATGAGAGTAAGGCAACTAAACTTTGCTATTCAAGTTTAGAGTAGAAAGGTAGCATCTATCCCATTAAATTCTTTTCTCATCGCCTGAAGATGAAAGTTTTACCGTCAAAAATGTTTGTGCTGAAATAAATAAAATGTGGGCAGACACATCTGCATCTGTATTTCATTCTCAAAATTTCAACCTACCACTGGCAACCACAATTTAAAAAACATTTTATGGTTTAATTAATAATAATAAGTATGGTAGTGACAAACCTGACTTCGAAGTGACCACAGTCTCACTGTCTTGTCCCGCGATGCAGACATAAAACTGTTCTCACTTCCTAGAGGAATGATATGTTTGACAGTATTTGTGTGTCCAGCAAAAGCCTGAAGCTTTATTTGTTTTATGTTGAGGCCATTGTCTTTCTGGTTCCTTCCTAACTCATGTTCCCAATAAGCCAACCAGTTTCCATGTAGATGTCTGCACAACAAATATAAATACTTTTACAGATAAACTACTGACAAATATCTGTTGCTTTGCTTAACCAGGCACCTGGGCTAAAGTCTAAGTAATAGTTTTCAATGGTACAGTTAAATGAATACATATTTGACAGTTTATCTTCAGACAATAGCAGATTACAGCCAAAAAATTATAATATAAAAGGTGAGTGAAGAAAAAAAAGAATTTTTTATCTCTTCTAAGACTAACTACAGCAGACTCTCTTTTACATCAGAACTCAGAACTGGGCTCATTTAAAGTGTGTGTCAGCTTTCAACTGCTGAATGTCACAATAAATCTACTCCAGTTGGAAGTTTAGTAGATCAACACAGGTTATAAACAATGTGCGACCATTCACTTAAATGTCATCAGTCATCAGTTGGGAAGGGGGGAGGAGTTGATATTAGACTAGTACTTCTTAGCTTGTCCCTTCAATGGTGTATATACAGTTCGGTAAGTTTGCATAATTATGTCTAATAAGTATACTTAAATTTCTTATTTTTTATAACTTATAAGGGAAGATACAACAAACTAAAATAAATAGATGTTCTTATCTAAATTACTTATATTGAATAAAAGTCAAATATATTACAGATAAATAAAATCATTAAACAAATTTACTCTCTGGCCTCTAAAGTTTACTCCTCCCCCCCCCCAGTTCAGTCCCCCTATCGGAGTCTTCTTACCACTCGGCTCTGCCTTATACGGAATTAAGCTCTCCTATTACTACACACACCAGTAATTTTAGTTTCTTGTCTCTGGTCACTAATGTAGACAAGGGTCTTTTGCCATACCATTCACTCAGCAGAGCCTAGATCTGCCAATTCTTCTTGTTGAAGGTAATTGTTCAACCAACAGCTTTTTTGGGACTTCAACTTCCCAGCAGTGTCAGATAATTATCACTTTTAATAACTCGACAGCTTGATGAAAGGTCCATCAGTTTTGCAATGAACGCAATCATATGTTGGAGGTTACTCCAAATATTCCTCGCTCGATTTTTCAATAATGCTTATTTCTGTCCCTTTAAGATAGTCAATCATTATGATCCATAAGTCAGGATGGGTCTGTAGGTAGTCAAAGAGTCTTTTGTAGTGGATGTAGTGACAGTTATTTGACTTATTAAGCAAAATGATAAAGCCAACAAAGAATTATATAACAATTACTAAAGAATTAATGTATAAACCTGTTTGGATTTTCAGTATTTTTTGCATTCTTTGAAGATGCTTCTTCAACAGCAGGGCTGGTCGACCTTGGCTGTACATCCTAAAATAAATCATTTGAATTTTTAAATAACTGAAAATTCTATACATTAATTATTTTTATTATTGTTTGTTGTTTACTATTACAGCTATTCTGAAAGAACTTGTTAAAATATATTTTAACTATTTTTAAATGTATCCTAAAATAAGAGTATAGAAACCTTACAAATTAGGTAAATGATAGTGACTTATTTTCACATCTTTACTCTCTAAAACTTTAATGTTTATAAATATTTTTAATTAGTAACAGATTGATAATGTATTATATTATAAGTATTTGGTTGGTGATGATTGTGGAAATAATATTGAAATAAAAATGCCTGTCTCCCCACAATGTACTTATTGAGAAAAACTTTTTCAAGAGTTCTTAATTGTTGCAGTAACCCACCATTTTATTATTTATATCGTAACCTAGACAATCGTAAACAGCAATGGGGAGCCTTTATTGGTTCAGTCATATTGACCGTCATTGATCATGTTATCAGGGGCCAATTAGCGCAGGATGTTGAGCACAGGCAACCAGTCCAGCAGATATAGCGGCATTACTTTGATGTTTGCAGATGTACTCCTTGTCAGCACACCCCACTTCATCCTCAAAAATAACTGCTCTCTCTCCGAAGATATCCCAGGAGACTTAGCAGTGTCACGCAAGTAACTTTCTGATATTTATCTGTGAGAACTAATTAGCAGGTGAGTAACCACATGTAACCTACTGTTCATCTATTGTCGTTCAAACCAGTTAGAAAGGAGCTACAATCTATAACAACTGTTATCTGCATTTTAAACCAGAAACTTTCAACAGCCGTTCACTAGATAGATATTTCCTCAACTAAAGATAGACATTTTATTTTATTTATTGTTAATGAAAAATTTATTTTTTTGTTGCTATTATGAGGAATGTACTTGTTTGTTTTTCCTAACAGCGATTGTTCTTATTAGTTAAGAGTATCAACACCTTTTAAATCATTTTTGAACCACTTAACACTGTCATCTTCAGTTGCTAAAAGAATCATAGGATAATAACATTGAACATAAATTTAGAGACAATCAAAATTAATTATTTATAGTATTAAATAATAATAACCATAATTTAAAAGTATTAATACATAAAACAATTTAAAAGTGCACAACTGAACATAAAATTTAATAAGCTAAGGAAGCCCCTATCTGTATTCTCATTCTGTATATAATAAAAATACATTTACATAAGTACAATAATATATTAATCTTATGGCCATTAATCTAAAATTTAAAACAACATAAACTGCTTTAAATACAGGATGGTTACAATATACTTGTTATTATAATTGTCTTCAATTTTCGACTGGCTTTATTTAGGAGATGTGGAGGAGGGGGGAGGGATTTCTTAGCATTGTTATGCTTGCAATTCCTTTTTTTTTTTATTGATATTAAATAATGTGAGGGAATCAAATTTAAACTCTATGCTTTCTAAGCTATTTGTTGTCATTATTAGCATAGCAAAACTATGGGAGGCATCATGATGCTCTTCTTGTAGATGTTGGCATAATTGTCATGTTTTTTTTGGGTTTTTTTAGATGTACTTTCCTTCCGATATATTATTGTCTGATTTCCCATACAAGATTTTTTGCATTCACTACACTCTGTTTATTCTATATACCCTGATCTATATTTAACTGAATCAGATCCTAAGTGTGGGAGATTAAGTTGGTTAGGGTAAAGTATCACTACTTTTAAAGGCCATACACCTTGATATACACCATTACCTACTTTCTTCAATATATTCCCTTATTTGTCAGAAATAGAGCACAAATAAGGGATTGTATGCTAAACTAACAAGTAAATTGGTGAAAATACTAGAGATAAGGGAGCCTGGTACAACGTAAAGAGATAGGTGTGCCATTTAGTGTACCTTAACAGTGGTAAGGTAACTTGGCTGTTTGTCAGGGATATTGAGTTCTGTAAATCTGATATTATTATTACATGTTGTGAATTCAAAAAAACACAGGAGTAGAACAAATCAATTTTAATACTCTTAACATAACATTGACATACAAAGTAAACAAATCGAAGCATACTGCCAAAAACATCCCCTAGCCTACGATAATACTGTTGTAACCTTAACACCGCAAATGCCATCTCAATACTATTTATATTTCAACATGACATAGCATACATAAGCAGGAACATTTTCTTTATAGTATAACAAATCTTACTGATGGCTAGTTAGTTTTCCTTTTTTTTTTGTCTTACTAGTGAATTTTGACTACTGCCAGTTCTTGAAATAGTTTTAGGTACTGGAGGTGATTGGCACAAAATTATGATTTGAACTAATGACTTACCCACCCCCTCAATCTGATAAGAGAGGGCTACAGAACTCTCATTATTCATGATGTCTGTTAGCCATATACGAGTATTTGTGTAACTTCAATCAGGTCTGTAATTTAGACAGGATATTTCAAATGAAATAGTTAGTCAATTTTGTATTCCTATTTATACTGTTTAAATGTTTAGACAGCTATTTTAATTTATTCTAGCACATTGTTCACGTATCTAATCCAATATTTAATTTGTGGATGAATGCATATGATATACTTTAATACATTCTTGTACTTACATTTGAATTTTTATTTTTATTATACATAGGATCTCTCTCTCTGGCTATTGGATCTGAATGGCAAATATCTTTGGAGGCAATGCTTCAAAAATCTATATAATTAAGACAGTCAAATTCATAAATATACCATTCATTAAAAAGATTATAATTGAGGCAGGGAAAGATTAGATTCAGGTTGCTCTTTACTTCATCTCCCCTTTCTAACCTCGCTGCTTATCATTTTTTTTTCCTTCTTAAGGGTAACAATTTCTTCAAATTTTTTCAAACTGGGTAAATAACTAATGATTGATGGATTCAAATAAAACTTCATGGTTAACTAGGAACATAGGATATTAACTTATTAGATTTGATGAGCAATTGTGCACTTTTAAATTGTTATATGTAGGTTTTATGATTTATGATTATTATTTATTACTACTACTAATTAATGTTGAGCATCACCCAATGTACATTCAATATTTTTATCAACGGAATAACTAAAGATGACAGCTTAGAGCTGTTGAAAATGGTTTTTTTAATAAACAACATTATGGATAGTCTGAGGAGTTTTTATTTAAATTGATAATATATTTATAAAATATTTTTCTTACTTGTATCTCAATTCTATTCCCAATTATAACTGCGTTTCCAAAACTACCAACAGGTGTTGTCTCCTCAGGTATAATTCGAGGTTCAATTTCACATCTTCCTATACCAGATAAATTATAGAGATTATTAAAAAATAACTACAAATTTTATAGTTTTATGATCTAAAAGGCTTTGTATTGTCTGTTTATACTATACAGGCACCAATTGATAATGACAATATTTGTATTAATTATTATTAAAAAAAAATTACTTGTAACATTGAAAGATCTTTGTTTATTGTTTTCTGAACAAAGCTCTTTTATTAATTCATAATTTTTTAATGTCTGTTCCATAACATTTTCTCCGAAGAAATCAGCAAATGGAGTGTAGCTTAGATAAGCAAATTCTGGGCCTAATGCTTCCTGCAACTCTTGCTGTGCCTAGATATTAAAGTTTTTTCATTAATTATTTAAAATAAAAATCTATTTAATAATAGAAATATTAAGGATAAATTAATTTATTAATTAGAGGAGAGAGAGAGAGAGAGAGAGAGAGAGAGAAGAGAGAGGAGAGAGAGAGTGAGAGAGAGAGGAGAGAGAGAGTGAGAGAGAGAGGAGAGAGAGAGTGAGAGAGAGAGGAGAGAGAGAGTGAGAGAGAGAGGAGAGAGAGAGAGAGAGAGAGAGAGAGAGAGAGAGAGAGAGAGAGAGAGAGAGAGAGAGAGAGAAGAGAGAGAAAGAGAGAAGTGAATAAAACTGTAAAACAGATAAGAAACTTACTTGAGATTTTAATTTTATATCAACTGCTGAAGAAACATTTTTATTACAATTATCATCTTTAACCATCGTACATTCCATTTCAACATCAGCCATCCTATAACAATTTAATTAATAGTTTTGTAGCCAATATTTATTAAAAATGCAGTTAATTGTTTTTTTATATTATATTAAAAATAGTGAAAATGTTGTTAAGTATGAGTCGGAAAAGGTGAAGAAACGGCCTTTTTATCTAAACCCCTAGTAAAGGTTCATTGGAACATATACAAAATCATGGCAACAGAAAAAATTAGTTCTTGTACTTGTACTGTATCAGAGCCTCATTTTAATGCGGTTCCTAAAATTGCAATAGTAAGCAGTTTGAAGCAATTCAACCCTGTCAACAAAGGACCCAACAAGATAATACACAACCTCATTTTAAATAATATAAAATAAATTATAAAAAGTTTAAATTCAAAACAAGTATGTATCAGCAGGAAGTATTTCAGGAATTAAAACAGCTAGGAGAGATCCGGTGTGTTGTTTATAGATGATTGAAAGGAGATGTGTATTTATAACTGCTGGAGAAGAGAGGTGTTGATGACGATTGTGTACAGTTTGAGCATGGTCAAACATATTTGACACATAAGGGACAGATCTCATCATATACCTCTTCATATTACCTCACGTCATTGCATACCATCATAATACCCCATACATCAGATTAGCAAATTGGGGAGTCTACAGGAAGCCATTGAGGAGGTATTGCATTTGGATCGTCAGGATCACAAAAAACAATACTTGGGATAGAGCAAGCATTCGACAGAAAATTTGTGAAGAAATCAAAAACAGTATATTGTTGTGATATTTTGATGGTGCTTTTTATATAAACTCAAATTTAGCGGGCATAAATGAACGTTATACGACCCATGGATCACGGTTCATTTATTTTTTGAACACTATTCATTGCGTTATGTCTAATATGAATAGTTATCAAATAAACAATATCAGGAATTAAATATAAATGGTTTAATATTGGATTTGTTAATTTTAAAACAAGAACAGTTAATCATATATGAGACAAAGAGCATTGGAAAACCAAAGAGGTCCAATATGGCGGCAGAGCGTATAAAGGCTGGGGTCGCCCCGGAATCGTTCTGTTTTACTTTGACCCGGCAGACGAGAGCTAAGGAGAAGCCGAGGGCTCATTCATTTTGACCCGGCAACCATAGAAGAAGTACCAAGACCACGCTCGGCACCAACAGAGACGCAATGAGGTACGCATCGTGGGACAAGGAAGACAAAGAAGACCATGTGTAGAAGACAACAAAGAAAAACTGGACAGTCGCGATAGTAATAAGGTACAAATTAACTTTAGTTTTTAATAGTGTTATTTTATTACATACGTACTTAGATGTATATTCAATCCATAAATCAATTTGTTAATAAACAATTTTTCCTTTTGCCAGAAGTTTCCTTTTTATATTAACAGAACCTCAGATTAAAGTTAAATATAAAAGAATCAAAAGATAAAAAACGTAATAATATTTCTAACTTTTTATTTATTTATGTAAATATTTAGCTGTCAAGGGCCCTCCTGAGATAATTTGTAATAAATTGTAAGTTTAATTTACATTTTTTTTAGTAATAAAATAAACAAAAAATTCAATATTCAGAACAATAGGTAGGATAACTGAAAGGCTAGCTTTTCCAGTTACGGGAACTCTGTCAAGCCAGTGGTGTTAGCCTTATCTCAATACTGAGGAGGTTATAAGGTTTATAAGAAGGAGAAATGTAAATAAATTAAAAAACATTGCCATTAAATGAAGGTGTGCAAGAAGTGGTTGATGGGGAAGACACAAAATATGAACTTAGTCACGTGGAAATTGAAATACATCTGAGAAGGAAATACAAGAGGAGTCACAGGAAGAGTTTTCAAAGGAGTTGCGATTTTGATTCGAAATCAGAAACTGAGGAAAGGGATTCATGAAAATATCTAGATTTCGCATGACGGACTGTTGCCTGGGTCAAGTTGCAGAGAACCTGACTGGCTTACTGTAGGGCGCTGGAATTACAGTACTGAGGAAGTTGGCAGCGAGGATCTACACCTGCTTAAAAGCCTTAAAAAGAGTCTGAAGCGTCTTTGGGAAGGAATTGGCTTTCCTGCAAATCTTTGGTCCAAAACTCTTGGTACATCCATGGAGCAGGCTGGCGAGGAACAGTAGAGGTTTTTAGAGGTGCCTTGGCATTACTGTACCAAGTTGGCAGAGAAAATGTGTACCATGCAGTCAATTGTGGAGCAGGAGTAAATACTATTTCAATCCAGAACTTCGAGATCTAGTAGAATGTTTTCGGATTGCAGAAGGTTGATGTATTAATGATATTAATATATTTTAATATTTTGTCAATTTACTAATATAAAAAAATTAACTTTCAACTTAAAATATATTATATCTCAGGAGGGTCCTTTACAACCAAACATTTACATAAAATAAATAAAAATAATAAAAAATATAATGTTTTTAAGTTGCTCACAATTTCCGTCTCAACTTGTCTTGCTCCAGCCCAGAGTGTTTGCTTGATTCAGACGCTCCAAATATAATGCAGCCTCAATGGCCTCCTATAGATTTTGCCAATATGAAAATATAATGTATGAAATACAAAGTATGAGGGCCCTCATGTCAAATATGTTTGACCATCTGCAAACTGCAACAACTCGTCATCAACACCTCTCTTTTCATGCAATTCTAAATAAGTGACAACCAACCACTACTCCTTTCAAGCAGCTCTAACTGAATTCTCAGCGTTCCTCTCAGCTGTTCCAATTACAGACAAACTTCCCAGATGTTACATTCACTTGTTTGAAATTGAAGTTTTTAATATTCATTTTATATAATTTAATATTTTATATTATATAAAAATATATAATACGATATTAAAATAATCCTTCTCTCAACTTATTTCTTTAAATAACATTCCAATATATGATATTAAAGGAAATTTAGATTAGGTTATAACAAGACAGGAACACAACATGCAGTTGAGAAGAGGAGAGAAGCTTTGCAGAGTCAATAAGGTGGAGATTCACTAAAATAGGTTTTCAAGGTAGTGCTTACACTGAATGGTACAACAATACATGATAGGATACAATGTGATAATATATAAATATTTTTTATTATACCAAATGTAAGTATAGCAAAGGAATATATCTTGGTGGTTACTAGTTACATTCCATCATGACAGAATTAGTTTTAATAATTTAATATCTTATAAATAACAATTATATATATATATATATATATATATATATATATATATATATATTGAATATAAGTTAGAATGCCGACTTCTAATAATATCCAGGTCCAATTCCCAGCTCCCCTGGAGATTTTTTTGGCAAATCAGTAGCTACTTGAATAAAGATGTAGTGAACCCAGTTGAGAAAACCAAAATTAAGGTTGAGAGGTAACTGCCTACCACCATTAAGTTAAGTATTTTAAAACTAAATGAATAGTACATTTACACACAACGTAAGACAGAAAAGCTCACATAAGTTCAATATCAGTAATCATTTACCTGTTCGAATTTGCTTTTGAGAGTACCATAAAGAATCTCTGTAGTGTTTGAAGTAGTATGATCCTTTGCTGTGGACTAGCATGACTGCTGAGTGAGATGAGGAGTGAAAGGATTTTGAGACCAAAGCCACGACGCCCATTTACACCACTAGGAAATAGTACACTTCTTGAACCAAGAAGTATCAAACATGGATCAACCACTCCTTTTATAATGCTGTCCTAAATAAAAACATATCATGAGCAATTTTATAAACATAGAAAAAAATAACAACAATCAATCCAAATTATTTTTTAAGTTTGGAGTAGCAATTTTATATTTAAAATTATGGTTTTGAAGAAGGCGTTATAGTTAAGGGTGCATTAAAGACATCATAGAAATACAAATTAGTTCATAGTTGGTAAAAAAAAGTTTTAAAAAATTAAAAACTCTTAATTAGTATGTATATAAGTTGTTTGAACATAAGCATTCAGGAGTATAGTAATAGTGACAAGTTTCATAATTAAATAGAAATAAATATTATTCTTGAATGTTTAAATGGGAATTTCTGTATGAGTTAGCAATACAGTGGCTGCAGGTGCATGGAGTAAATTTAAACACTAGATGATAAATTAAACCTAATGTTTATAAAAATGCGGAAAATTGCTGAATAAAACAATCACAGAAATAAATAGTTATAAATCAATTAACTTACTTGCAGAATATCATTGAACGTTGATTCTGTGAAAAAAGGAATTAAATAAGACATCAAAGCAAGTGATCCAATCAAAGCTCCTTCCAATGATGGTGTAAGCTTCCGCTTGCAAAGTACAACTAAATCTGATATATGTGGAAGATACTGGCATACTATCACCTGGTCTCCAAATAAACCTACATAAATACAAATATTAAATTAAGGATGAGTAAACATAAGCAAACTCACATTGAAGAATATATTTTAAAAAATTTTAGTTAAATGACAATAGTAATTTTAGAAAATATGAATGTTTTTATAAGTTACAAGTTCCTATACATTATTATTGAAAATTATGAATTTTAATAACATTATTCCTAATAATGTGCATTTTAAAAGCATGAAGCATGTTAATGCATGTTTTCCTTTTATTGGCTTTTTCTCTAGAAGGCTCTATTTTTTTACCGATATTACTGATATTTTGTCTACCATTGCAGAGGACTTCTTCGAAGCTGTCTGAGACACCGTGGAAAAGGAAAATTAGAAGATCTCCCAGGGGAGAAATCAAAGATGCATGTACTTATTATAATATTGGTTTATGCTTAGGGTGAATTGTTCATTTGAAATGATTTATTAATCTGTGAATTTAAAAATAGCCATAAAATTTCAACAAATATAAAAAATTAAACTTTTTCTAAATATACTATTTTTTTTTTTAATAGTTACAGGACAAGCAATAACAAAGGTGATACTTGTCTACAACCATTTAGTACTGCTTTAAAGTTTAGTTTGTTTTTTTCCTTCATAGCCCCTCCAAATTTACAGACAATTATATATAATTGACAAATATATAAATGCTTTGGTGCAACTTTTGTAATAATGTTTGTTATTGTATAATTTGGTATTATTGAGTTATTGATCATTTTGACAGGTATCATGTTATCTATGTCCATAGGTGAAACTGTTGAATGGTGAGTGAATCCTAGAACACAATTATTTAGTTTGGAATTCTGGACATGGGTTATTATCCTGGTTTGCATGGGTGACATCTCAAGATCCAATTTTGCTGGTGATCACAGAAAATAGCAGTAAATTTATTTATACTTGCCTTGAAAGGCCATCTTGCCATAATAAGTATTTTATTGAATATTTCATTAAAATAATATTATATTTTAGACTGAGAAGGAAAAATAAGATAAATAATGTCATAAAAATATGCTAATACTTGCTATACTAAGATTAATTGGAGTAAATTTTGTTAATAATTGGTTCAAAATGTTTATCATAAGAATTAATAATGCATTGAAAATTCTACTGTTAGTTATATTAAGTAAAGTTAATAACATTATTTTTAAAAATATGCAGTTCATTCATATAATGTTAGTTAAAGAACAAACATAAATTTAGATTACCTGTAATAAATGCAAGTGAGCGCAGAAGATGAGTAGTAGTGGAGTCGCCAGTGAGAGAGTAATCAGCAGAAACAAGCTGCGGTGAACCGGTGTAGGCTAGCCCCAGGAGGCGGAGAAGGGACCTCCCAACATGGACCGATGTTAAAACAGGTCCGAGACGAGGAGCCAGCCAGGCGAGGCTGTCAGTCGACACCTCACACACCTCCCGCACATACGTCTTAGTAGGGTCCCACCCAACACACCCAAGGCATATTAGATAATCAAGACCTGGCCAGCGAATCTCAATATAGCAAACGACAATAGCACTTGCAACAAGTAGCTATTACACTTATCCATTGAGTCCTATTTTATTTATTAGCAGAATGCTGATAGATTTGAAAAGCAAGCTTACAGCTTCAACATGCTTGCTTTAAAATTCTATATCTTAACTGTTCTCAAGCTATAGTATGTATATATGATTTAAAAAAATTTAAATGAAAATTATGAAAGATTAGTGAAAAAATGAAGATAATTTTTTTTTTGATTATTTGTACAAATATGTTAAGGAAAATAACTGAAATGTAAATGAACCATAAAGATGATATAACATACAATTATCTTTCACAAAATAAAACATTGTACCTACAAATTTTAAATGTATTTATTAATTAAAAATATATGTTAATAATTATTAGTTGTGGTATGTAAAGTGACAGGTGCAAATTTTAATAATTGTTCAAAGAAAAAAATAATGGCACAGCCAGATTTTGAGCCTGGGATTATCTGATTTACGTTCAGGCACCCTTCCAATTTCGGCTGTCCCATGTCGTTCCTCGAGACTATCCATTCTCTTAATGAGTTTTGTTAATTCTTTTAAATAACAAATAGCTAGCTATATTTATTGTCACAGCTTATATCAACAAATATAACAACGAGCAATGTCTTCAGAGAATTATCAATACCCTCTAAAATAGATAGTCATATCTATGTAGAAGAGGGACGACACAAGATAGTTTAGTTGAAAGGGCATTTGAACATAAATCAGCTCAGGTTTGAATCCTGGCCGTATCACTAAATTTTTTCTCCAACCAATAATGATTATGGTTAATTACATTTAAATTAATTGATTAATTAAATTATTATTATTTTCATTTTATCTTCAAAGGCCCCAAAAACTCTATATGCTCAGTAATATTTTTAGTACAAAAGTAATGTTTTTAGACCTACTCAATAACTTTGCATTATAATTGCACTCGCTCATATTTAACTGTTATGTTTACAGATTATGGGGTGGGGGTGGTTAATGCATCAATTTCCAATGGCCTGTCCCTACTCCCACAGATCGCTATGAGAAGCAGACCTGTCAAGGCTCTTAAAAAAGTGGTGGAGGAAGCCACAGCCCTTGAAAATTGAAGCATTCAGCACCCTACTCCATTATCAATTAGCAAAACTACATTTATTTGAGGTAGAAATATACAAATTTTTGAGTCATGCGCAATTCTTTATATTAGCCCAATAATGTATTTAAAATCATGGTATACATTAAATTGTGTGAAAACTAATTATTTGATTATACATGACGAATTGAGATTTATGTTAAAAATTTCACATATTATTAATATTAGTCCTTTCTGGTTTTGTAATTTCTTCATATGGATTACCATCGGGAAAGCAATGTGTTTAAATCTTATAAACTTAATTAAAAAATATTCAACAAAATTTTCTTTAATTTCATTTTCAACAACTACTATTTTGGCTTTTCTTTAGATCTTTAAGTTATAATTAAAAACCACTATCTGTATATAAAAATATAAACCCTCCATCATTGAAAATAATTCTCACTTTTTCTTAATTTGTCAAAAAAGTGATTTCAGTATAAAATAAGATGAAGTATTTTTAGGTGAAGACAGCAAATAGTGAAAATGTTAAACATTTTAAATTGACCCACCAATTTTTAACATTGCAGAATATCTGTTAAATTACATAATATTATTTCATAATTCTATAATTATGAGAACTAGAAGAATTAATTATCTGAGTATACAAATATAGTTTCAATAGTATCTTCTTTTACTCTTGCAAATATCCATGTTCTGGCCCATCCTGTTTTTCTAGTGTGACTAAACAATGTGGTGTGTAAGGAAATGTTGAGATATTTTTTAGCTATTGTACTCTATTATTGCATTGTCTTATGCAAAATTAATCGAGTGGATAATTAATGTAACCAAAAAATAAGTCAATAGAAGGCAGTCATGTTTTATTAGGATAGCAATATAAGTCTTTAGTGGGATGTAAAAGTAAGAAATTGTAAAAGGTGAAAATGCCCAGAGGGCTATTTGATCCATAAAATACTTCTTCGGTGCTAAATAAATTTGTAATAGAGCTCATGTTTGTTAATAAGGAAATTTTAAGTAATCGGAATGTTTTTTTGGTTTGTTTTAAAGTCATTGATGCCCACATACGTATATGTGATTAGTTTTACAACACCAATTTTTTTGTTTATTTTATCTTTTATTATTTTACAGGGCTTGGAAAGAAATTTGTTAAAATATTTGGGGTTTTCATACTATTGAACACAGCACGTATATATCTTATGGATCGGAATGAGTACGGTAGTGATATGTTTAAAATTTGAATGTTTAATGAATAATTAGTTAATCAAAAATAAAGTGTTATTATTATTTTGGAAATGAGAATAAAAGCATTTTTATTTCCCTGTTAAATAATTAATTATATTTAAAAACTTGCTGCACCTAGATATTTCATTAAATATTTACTTCTAATAATAATTCTTCCCTCATTTGTTTATTTTATGCAGTTGTATTCAATAACAAGGGGAGAGTAAACAGATTATTAGGATTAAAGTACAATTAGTAAATTAATCCTTAAATTCTTCAGTTAGCATTTATTTCTCCAATCACTTATTATTATAAACTCAGTGAGATAAGAACAGCCACTAGAGAGAATACTGCTTGAAGTACTTCTTTGATAGGGGAGTGCTTTCAACCTTGTAAAACACTAATACATAGGACACTATCTTAAAAATTACACTAAATAGTGCTTTCCTCATCTTCTTGAGATGTAATACAGAGAATACCTATCTTCAGAGAAATAGAGATCAAACATACTTTCTCACAGAGATTCGTGTTTAAGTAATATTAAACCTAAAACACTTCTGAATTTTATATAAAAAAAAAAGGAAAAAAATTAAATAAGAATAAGTGGCCATAGTAATCAACAAGAGCAAACTAATGAATTATTAGTCATACTTTAATCCCAAAAATTTGCTTGCCATCCTTTTTGTCATTGAATACCAAAATCAGTAGACAAGGATTGTAATTTGGAGTACATGTTTACAGAAATACCTAGTTGTAGCAATAATTTTGATGAGGATATGATTTATCTTGGTTTTTTATATTATTTTTTTGTTTGTTGGTTTTGTATTAAAAATAATAGCATAAAGTGAAAGTGTTTTTCTACTTAAGACAGCTAAAGAACTAAAAAATATTAACTCTGTATTTAATAAATGATGTGAAAACATTTCTTCCAAACAATATTATAGCAGTTTTTTAGGACCAATGAACACTGAGGACAAATACACTCATACTTTTTTTCAATTTCG
Source organism: Acanthosoma haemorrhoidale (assembly GCA_930367205.1). NCBI lineage: Eukaryota > Metazoa > Arthropoda > Insecta > Hemiptera > Acanthosomatidae > Acanthosoma > Acanthosoma haemorrhoidale. The sequence goes on from OV884012.1 coordinate 96,090,895, forward strand.
CAAAATAATTTAAATGTCTAGCCAGCATAAAAATAAACTATTGAAATTTATTACAATAGCCTGCCCACCAAAGTAGCCCATTTACCAAATAAATCACGTGACCAGCCTTGAATATCTAACTCCTTGGTGCTTCATTACCTTGCTACATGAGAATCTCAATAATCTAAAATTTTTATTGATTTCACTCTTCAATTTTTATGTACACCTATTTTAATAAAAATAATAACATAAACTAATAATTATCATTATTTAAATTAATTATTTTTTATTAATTATATAATTGCTCAATATTTAACAGTTTTTTAGGATAAAATAAAAACTATAAATTCAGTCAATAAAATGAAACTTCATTATAATTGGGAATCTCATGTAGCGCATTTAATAATCTAATTAAATAGTGCCAATCTCAAGAATTATTATTAAGCTTAAACATATTGTTAAAAATAAATCAGAAGGAATAATACCCACTCCTATTGTGAGCATGCAGATATTTCCCAGTCAAAAGTATAATGTATATTACATAAATATTAAGAGTTAAATTGTGACATTGTGATAATTTACAGATTTTAATGGATTGAGCATGCACTATTACAATTTAAAAACTATTTCAGGTAGTCCACCATTACTTCAGTAGAGCAATAATAAACGAAAATTACATTTAAGAGAATTATTAATTTCTTTCAGGACTAAGATCTATTGAAATAATGATGTTAAATTTTCAAAATATCAATCATTCTGATTCTATTTAATAAGAGCATTCTCTCTACGATAAGTGCATATGCATATTAATGGAGTCGTGCTTAATATTTTCTAACATTAATATTCAATCAAAAAAATAATTATATTAAGCACTAACCGAAGACAACTCTTTGCCTTAATATTAATACAAATTAAATGAAAGTAAACTATTTTTTATTATCATCACTTTTGTCAATTAATATTTTTTAATTAAATCTGTGGAGCAAAATTTCTTGAAGAAATAAGGTTGCTGGTAGGTGGTAGTGAAGAAATAGTGGGGTCAATAAAAGCTGGGATTCTGTAGTTAGAGGTCAAGCAAATTATCCACCATGCCACAGTGCTGGTGTAGATAGATGATTAACAATGCATTTAGAAAGTGCAGCCAACACTTAAACTTTTTTATAGGTAGCATGTAATAAAATAAGTTTTTAATAGCATAATAAAATAATTATTATTAATCCATTGCACATATAGATAGCCCCCTAACTATTATGGAATTAGATCATTTTTTATGTTTTAGTCAACATTGTTATTCACTTTTTTATTTAATATTTCTTATGATGAAGCTACATTATGATAACAATGATTGATTGGTGGCTAGGCTTTGTCAGCAAGTAGCAACTTGAGAGCTCTAAACTTAAGTTAACCAACTTCACTGACTGGGAAATTCTTTGATTTTTTAATTTCACTTTCATTATTCTTCTCATGCAAAAAACTTTTTAAATAATTCATAAAAAATCAAAAAAATGCCATACAAACAATTGAGGGAGCAAATCAAAGAATTTTTTTTAGAAATTTTATTTCTAGTCACCTTTTTTTGGTTCCCTCCTGTTTTGAATTTATTCTAGATCCGAAATATCCCCAACATTTTTCAAAAGCCACCAAAAAATAAATTAGCGCCCAGTGGGCAAATTAGGGTGAGTTTTCTAAATCCAACCACGGATATTGGGACCGAAAAAAAAAACTGTTATTCTTTGAACCATGGTAACTGGAGCTGGATTCATTTTAGAGAAGAAACAAAGAGAATAAAAGTTGTAAGGTATCGGATTTTCTATATAACTAACCGTGACCTACAGGAAATTATTGATATCTAACTTAAATACAACAGTTTTTACTGTGAATTTTGTGCCCCATGACCGGTTATGGTCAGGATTGGTTTGCTTCAGCAGGATGTCCTTTTGACAGGTTCTTAATGAATTTCAGCACTGATTTTGTTATAACACTTTTTAGAAGATCTTTTAACCATTACTGCAATATATTAACCGTATAAAAACATAGGAAAAAAAAGGTAGCTGCAAAGCTCCCATTAGAATATAAGTATTTTAATTTATTAAATATTATTTGCTATTTACCATTCAACATAAGGGGACCTAGGTCACAGTATGATTAATAGGTCATCTGTGCCCCTTGCAAGCAATTTTGTCACCTTGATGGTTTTCCCCCTTTTTGATCCGAGGTAGGCAGTATGACCAAGGTAAGTTTTCCTAGGTCTCCCTCGAGGGCCATTCTGGTGGGCCTTGACTCCATTAGTTTCCTGGGCTCTCAGTTTTCATCCACTTGACAGACTTTAGTTGTTTTTTCCCAGACTTCCTTCAGAGCAGCAACTTGTAGATCTTCTCTTATCTTTTCATTCCTGAGCTGATCCCACTTAAGTCTTCGAGCTTTATACTACTCACTGAAGGTACTTGATTTCAACTGTTATCAAATATACTTCCTTGACTAACTTAAGTGACTCAGCTTTCTGCTCCATATAGCAAAGTTGGGAGGTAAACCGCCTTAAAGATCTTTACATCTTAACCAACCTGTACTAAATAACTACCTCTACTAACTAAATTGCATATCTCATAATACATCTGGTTTACTTTAGTCAGTCAACTAATCCTGCTTTTTAAATTACCATGTTGTAATACATATTTTATGTATTTCTTCAATAAAATTATTAAAGAGCAAATGGCTTAGGGTTTGACTTGGCAAAGCTACTAAAACTCAATATTATTTCCTTATACTAAAATGTATATAAACTATCTATATTATTCGTCTCCTCCAGAATCATGGACTATTAAAAGTACAATCTAAAGAAAGGTATTTGAAGATGAACAAAAATTTTCTTTTCGGCTACAGCTACTAAAAGTAGCTGAATCAGTACACTAATTAATTGGCATTATTATATATTCATTAAGCTATACATATCCTTTATGTTTTCTTTTAAGCAAATATAAAAATACAAATTCTATTTATATTAAAATATTGTTTTAAAGGGTAAAAAATTGAAATTTTCTTCAAATAAAATGTTTTAATCACAGTTTAAACAAAAAATCATACGGTGTTTATGCCAGTACCTTAAAATGAAGTGTCCAGTATATCATTTGTCATGTAATTTAATAACACCATCAAAGAGGCATTTTAAACATATTTTTGTCATTTTGTCGCACAAGAACACAGGTTTTTTTATTTATCATAATGTGACTAACATAACAACATCATATGAATAAATTTCTTAAAATTTACTAGCTAATAATAAATTTAGATGAAAGATCTCTCTATTATATAAAAAGTGTTTGTCACATAATGTTAAATTTTTATGGTCAATCAATTTCAATAAATAAATTGTTGCAATTTATAACAGTCCTATCCTAAATACAAAAAAAAAAACTAGAACAAATTGATCTACTCCATAATACCCTAGTGTGAAGCCGCGAGCCGCCATGTCGGTTGGAGTTGTTTATGAACATGCCTGGGGCCCGCCCACACACCCCCACCCCGAGTGTAAAGAGGGGGTTGTGGTCCCCCACGAGTGTGAAAAGAGGACAGTAGTAAGCCTAGTAAATAATAAAAAAAAAGACAATATTTCAAAACAACATGATTTATTTTCCAACAATACGATGTTCCTTGTCAAAAATATAAAAGTTTTAATTAAGAATTCTATTATCACATATACTTTTTTTTTAAATTCAATTCAAAGAGAAACACATTATTTATCAAATAAACCAATGAAAATACGGTTAAGAAAAAAAATCCAATATGAATTAACAAAAAAAATATAAAATTTAGCAATTCTGCACAAAAAAATGCTAATTGAACATATGTTATACATAATTAGACATTTATGGGATGGTTGATGATTCTGACGGAGTCAACAATAATATGCTTAGTCACAGGGTACAGCATTTTGGGCTCCCAACTTCTTCAAATAATTCGTAAAGCAAGGAGTGCTAGTACCACTGGCTACTTCATTTAGGAATTGAGGGACAATGTTTACTGTAGCAGAATTAATGATATCCTGTATAAAAATAAAATTGTTACCATTAAAATGAGCAAAAGGTCTTGTCTTCCAAAATGTTCCAAAATTAATGTGGGCATTTATTAAGGCACTACATCAAACATGTGTGACTCTGCACATCCCCCTGAACGAATTCCTTCCTACAACAGCAAAGAGCCTTCTCTAAACTGCTATATTCCTGTAATATTATTCTGAGCATAGTGTACTGATCTTCTCCACACTCTTGTTTGACATCCGGGACTTGTCCAAGAAATGTGCATGGCCCAGTTCTTGTTATGCCCAGTGCTGATAAGCTTGACCAAAGTCCAGAGGAGCCGCACAGTGCTCTGTTGTTTAAAGAGGGCCTGAAGTGTAATTTCACTTCAGCAAGCCAGAGAGCAACATAGTTTTCTATGTTGTACTGATTGTAGCATCAAAGCTGTCCTCTTCTTCAGTTTAAAAAATGCTTTTTACATTAGCAATCATTTTTTTATCAGAAAATGGTGATTAAATACACCACACATTTTTATTTTAAATAAAAAAAATCTTCAGTTTCGTTGTCTACTTATTATTTTAACAGTTTTAAGTTGAAAATAAATTCAAGAATTAAATCGTACAAATATCTTGAAATATTTAATTTCAAAATAATTTGATAAAACAAAACTTTATAAAAATTAGTATTTATAAGAAAAATATACATTTTTTTTTTATGAGAAAACTTTCTTTCTTGTGATAAAATTACAATCTCCTTTTATTGGGCTGTAAGTAACTTTGAACAATGTTCTCATCCATACCATATTTACAGTTCTTCATTCAATTACTCATTCATACAGTATTTAAAAACGACCCACAGACCTCCCAAATCCACATCGTTGCCACCTTCCTCACGTGCGAAAGAGGAAGCAGTGTCTTGGGAAGTCCCTCACACTCCTCCATCAACCACATCACCAAATATGAGCCAGTGGAGGCTGACCAAGAGTACAAGAGCCACATACGCTCAGGTTATTGGAGAAACTGGCCTCCCACTGTCACTTATTTATAGCAGGCCACGAGGCCACTACCGCTTTAGTCCCCGAGGAGGTTTATAGGGATGAGTGGCACAGTGTAATGACTGTGCTAAGGGATTAGGGTGGTTGGATAGGTGTCAATGGAATTTCATGAACTAAAAGGAATGATTTCAAGTATGCAGCAGGGTATATTAAGATCATTATGAAGGGTTTTGTTGCTGATGTAATAAGGGGCATTATCTACTGTTCCTAATACTTTTGATTGAAAGCATTGGTTAGACTTGATGTTAAACTTTTTTGCTGTCTCCCATACCTCTATTACGAAGAAAAATATAAAATAAATTAGTCAATATTAAGTCATTGCAAGACCTTAGACCAAAAAGGAATTGGGCATGACTCATTAAATCTAAACATTCAACACTATAGAACAAAAATTAATTTGACAAAAATGTATATAAAAAAAACCCAAAAGACTCATCCTTTTGTTTATCATCACAAAGTGATTATATCTAATTCAAAAAAATCTTTTTTATCAGTACATCAAAAATGTTGGGAGTTAAACTCAGACATGCAAATGTTAAATAGGCATGCTAAGCAAGGTAATCACAACAATTTATTTATATAGATAATATTCACCTTTGCATATTCAACATCTGGAATTTCCTGATCCACGTGAGCAGGTTTCATGTTAGCATAACTTCTCTTTCTCCAGTTACTTTCTCCACTAAAAATTATTTCATCATCCTTCAAAAAAAAAAAAACCATTATAAAATGATAAAACCAGACACAGGAAAACAAACTGAATAATCCTGGAGTCATGAAATGAAAAATTCTGGTGGGTTAAACAACTTGAAGAGTTTTTAAAAATTTATATTTTAATGATAAAAAGTACTATATTTTAATTTATCAAGGAATTTCATTATTATTATTAAATAATGGTATTCTTATTTTCTGATGAAAGGAAACGTTTCATATCTACCAGAAGTTTACCTTCAAGATTTTTACCAGGTAATAAAAATAAAATAACCATATGAGTGGACATCGGTGGAAAAAAATATGTTAGAATATAATAACAAAAAAAGTTTATACCTAGTCTGAACACCTAAGACTAGTTGCAAGTTGAAAAATTACAATTTGAGTGTTCATCAAAAATCTATCCACAGATTACAAAAGTAAAATTAAGTTCAAATTTATACCTCTTTCTCTTCTTCTGGGTTATCTATTAATAGATTTTGCAAGGAAATAGCTGATTTAGGGCCCATTTTAGGAGTTTCTTCCAAAGAATCATCTTCTAAGCAAAACACCTCTGAAAGATATCAAATGACAGAGTTCATCACACAATATAATTTCTGGATATTTGTATTGGAAATAATTTAATTAATATATACCTGGTTCAGGTTTTGCTTCTTTGTTAATGAGGTTGGTGTTAGTCTTCTCAGATTCAACCAAAGAATCTTCGTCTAAAGGAGACAATGGCATAGAACCTTCAGCTTCAGCTCCTTCTTCTACATCCCCACAACTAAGAACATAAAGAATTTAAATTAATTTGTATACCAACCTATAAGAAAGAAACAAAAAGAAATTAGTAAATAATTCATAGCCTACTTAAGATGAGAATGTAAATTTTCATCAAGATCATGATAGCCAGCAACTGCTTCAGCTAACACTGGTACAAATACTTCAAGAAAAGTCATGAGCCCAAATCTTACAATAAGAGTGACCAAAAATGATCTATGATAAAGTTTAACTCTTTTTTGAAGAAGTTTTCTTTCTCGAGGTTTCTCCCAATCATAAAGCTGCACCATAACCTCCAAGAGTTCACGTTTACAGCGCTTTGGTCCAAGGGCCCTAAAATAGATAGAAATAGGAACATCAAGTCATATCCTTATTTTAATGTATAACTACAATTTGCCATTTTTTTATCCAGTTCATAAAAAAAACACATTTTTGGGTACATTAGTTTAGTAGACTTTGGTAAATTACATAATTATATATATTTAAATAATTAGAATTATATTTAAAAAATATTTATATAAATGATTATAAAAATATGTAAATTTTAATCTTATTTGAATATTTTAGCAATCTCCTTAATGGCTCTTTTCTCCATTTTTGTTTTTGTAGATTAAGGGACCTTCACTTCTGAAGAATGCTCCTGCCATTGTGAAAGACATCCACAGAAACAAATTTAAGAAAAACACTTAATATTTTAGTTATGTGTTACTTTTCAACCAAACCAAGACAAGATTTTATTTTGGGAAAACCTTCACTAAAATTTTACATTATTGTTCAAGGGGCCAGAGTGGCTGAGTAGGCATGAACATTGGTTAAAGTTTTGATAAATAGTAACGTCACGAATTCAAGTCTCACATGGGTAGGGAACTTTACCAACGAGATGAGTGAAAATAAACCGTTTTTTTTTTCTCTGGCTGGCAATAAAATTGAATTGAGGGGAGCATTAAAAACAGTATTCTCACTCAGACTAAAAAATAATAGCATCATGAAAATAATATGTATAATCCACCTTCCCTGTCATTTTGTTGAAATGCATAAAAGCAATATTTATTAATATACCTTATATATACTCATTTAGGAAAGGAAACCTCAGTCAGCAATCTGATCAACTCACTTCTAGTTACAAAAGTGAAATAGGGATTCGAACCTAGAACCTTCATATCATGAAATAGTAATGCTGTATTATATCCTCCAATATATATATTATATTATAGCCTTACATGTATATAATATATATACACATATATATATATAACTTAACGTACGACTCGAGATATACGATAAAAAGGTTTGGGTAGTTGTATCAAGAAGCAAGGCTAGAACTTAACTGAACTTTATTGATATTTCTCCTCTATATATATAATCTGAGTGAGGCTTAGCCCCACTATCTCTTATTGTTTACACTAATGTTATGGATAAATCTGTCTGACTTGTTAACTCCTCCCCTCCAGTTCCTTCTTTGGAGGAACTTTTGTTTTGGAGTTGTACAACAATATTCCAGCTTCTTCGTCTGGTTTACATATACATATACAACACAATTCTCTGTCATAACAAAAATACATAAGAAAACAATTCTCTGTCATAACAAAAATACATAAGAAACAAAATAGTATTAGTCATATATAATAATAACCTACAGTAACAAAATATCTACACAAATCATGAATTCCAGCTTCTTCGTCTGGGTTCACATATACATATAACCAATTCTCTGGCTCTAGGAATAATACATATTATATAACAAAATATCGTATTGCTTGTATAAGGGTAATTTACCATACAACGTATCTACCTAGGTTATGAGTTGGGGCGGGTCGGAGTGTCCGCCCGAGCGCCGCCGCCCGGCAAGTGCGACCCTTGTGGTTGGGGTACTCTCAGTTCCTACCGATGGACCGTGCGATTCCGGAAGGGGAAGTTCGCGTCTCTGATCCTGTATAGGTTATGCTCCCTTATTGCGGTGACCCTGTATGGTCCCTCGTAGCGGTCGGCCGTCTTGGTTTTCGCGGTTCGCAATCTTCTATACACGACGGTTCCCAGCGGCAATGTCCTCCCCCCCTGTATTATTCCTGGCCTTTCATTGGCCCGGTCAACGCGCGTCTGTTTTTCTTTGATAATTTTCTCCCGGACCCGGTCCCAAAGAGCTTTCCGCTCTTTCCGCGTTGTCGCTACATACTCGTGCAGCTCCACGCTCTGAGCCGTTATGAGGTCCCCCCTATCGCGCCTACTTTGTCCGAATACGAGCTCCACGGGTGATAACCCCGTTGCCGCGTGAAGCGTATGATTATACGCGATTACGGCTCTCGGCATGGTTTCTAACGGTTCCATCCCCCGCCCGAGACGGAGCAGTCTTAAATGCTCCCCCAGGGTATTGTGGAGCCGCTCCACCGCCCCCCGTCCCTTGATATGGTGGGGTGTGTTCCTGTGCCACATTATTCCCAACTCCTGTGCTTGTTCACGTATGAAGCCGTTCTCAAATTCTCGGCCGCAATCCGCTGTGACCCGCTCTGGTACCCCGTAGATCGCGCACCAATTTAACACCCCTTCCCACACTGCCTCGGGCGTTTTCGCTTCGATGGGATAGGCCATGGCTAGCTTGCTGAATGTGTCTATCGCTGTAAGCCACGACTGACCCGCATTCGAATAAACATCTAGCTGTACGCTCCTAAGCGGCTCTATTGGCGTCTCGGTTATGACTTGCGGCGTCACTGGGGGGTGTCTCTCGTACTTGCTCCTCTGGCATATCTCGCAGCTGCCTATGCATTCGCGCACCGTCTTTCCGATCCCTCGCCAAAAATAGATTTTTCTTATTGCGCGGTCAGTCTCCTCTATCCCCCTGTGGTTCGTCTTCCCCGTGTGGTGGTATGTAACTATCCGTCTCTGAGTTTGTTCGTCGGTAATGGTTTCCACCTGTCTTAGGCATCTTGTCAAGTCGTATTCTATTCCTATCCTCTCTTGTCTCCATAACCCCTTCACCTTTTCTGCGAGCAGTCGGTTCCCTACGAATATGTGATACGCCCTTCCCCGCTCCGCAAATCCCTGTATAATTCGTACCAGGTCTTCTTCTGTTATAGTTGAGTGCGTCTTTACTGTCAGTGTGGTCAGTCCTGCGTACGTCGTATTCCGTGTCTCCACCCCCATTGCCTGTCTTGACTTTATTATTATTTGCCACTTCTTGTTGTTTATTATCTCATCAATTTCCCTCAGTTCCCTTGGCCGTTCCGTCGGCGATACTTCCGCCCTGGCTTCCCCCTCGACTAGCGGTAATTCCGGTCCCCCTTCCGCCCACTCCCGGAGGTACCTTACCGCGAACGGCTCGGTCGGTGGGGTCCTTTCTTCTTCCGCGCTCTGTTGGACTACCGGTATTTCGGGGCCGTTCTCCACCCACTCGCGTAGGTAGCGTAACGCGAATGGTTCTTCCTGCGGCGGATCGTCCTCCATGGCGTTAACGACTAAATCCCTCGACAGCCAATCCGCCACCGCGTTCTCGCTCCCTTTTTTGTGGGCCACCCGAAATGTATACGGCGCCAGACGTTCCTTCCAACGGGCCACCCTCGCGGAGGATTCCTTCAGCGTTCCGACATAGACCAACGGCTTATGGTCTGTGAACAACTCGAACCGTCGTCCATAGACGTACGGTCGGAAGTGTTCCACCCCCCACACCACTGCCAACAATTCGCGTTCGATCGCGCTATATCTCCTCTCAGCCGGATTTAGTTTGCGCCCCGCGTAGGCAATCGGTTTCTCCCCCTCGCTGTAGGCTTGCGAAAGTACCGCTCCTATTGCTGCTTCACTCGCGTCCGTCGTGATTTTAAACGGTCTGTCAAAATCTGGAAACGCCAGTAGGGGTCGGGTTGTCAGGATCTCCCGGCATCTTTCTATACTCCTTAGTTGTGTGGGCCCCAATTGAAATTGCCTTCCCTTCTTCAATAGCTCGGTTAGCGGTCCGGTTAGTTCTGCGATTCCCGGTATGAATTTTCTATAATAGTTAACCATGCCTAGGAACCGCCGCACCCCGCGCACGTTCCTGGGTAGCGGTGCCTCGCGGATGACCCGCACCCTGTCGGGATCCGGTCTTACCCCTTTTCTCGAGACCACGTGCCCCAGGAATCGGATCTCGCTTAACCCGAACTGTGACTTCTCCCTTGATAATTTCAGCCCAAATTCCCGGATTCTGGTGAGGACCTCTCGCAGGTGCTGGGCGTGCTCCTCTCTCGTTTTACTGAAAACAATCAAATCGTCCATATAGACCTGCGAGAAATCCTCCCCCAGGCCGCTCTGCAGTTCATCCATGAGCCGTTGGAACGTCAGCGGGGCTCCTTTTAGCCCGAAAGGCATCCGCACAAATTCAAAATGCCCACGTTCCCAGGTGAAGGCGGTCTTCCCGGCATCCTCCTCCGCCATCCTAACTTGGTGGTAGCCGCTCTTGAGATCTAATGTTCTAAATATAACTGCTCCCGACAGCCTGTCTAGGATGTCCTCGATCCTTGGCAGAGGATACCGTTCGTCTTGGGTGACCTCGTTCAGTTTCCTATAGTCTACTACTACCCTATATTTCTTCCCCTCTTCCCCCTCCCCTGTCGACCGCTTCTCTACTACCCACAGCGGGCTGTTGAACGGGGACTTGCTCGCTCTGATTATCCCTTGTTCGCGCAGCTCCGTTAGCTGTTCCCTTATAATTTCCCTCATCGCCTGTGGGTACCTCCTATCCTTCACATATACGGGCGCCTCCGTTGTTAACCTAATGCGATGTTCCGTTCTTCCCGTGGGGGGGAGCGTTTCGCCCTCCCGATAAAACAGATCGCGATTTTCCCTAATGACCTTCTTCACGGGCTCTTCGTCGCATAGGGCCGCTCCGATTCTAACCCCCTTCTCCTCCCCGCGCCCCCCTTTTACGACGTACCTGTCTGTTCCCAATTTGAACCTCCACAGGCCCTTCCCGTACTTTAGGTCAAGTCCCGCCATTCTGATTGCGTCGCACCCTATAATTACGTCGTAGTCGGTGACACCCTACTTACGACGTGCATCTGCACTGCTATTCCTTTTCTGCCAAGTTCGCCCAACTCTACCACCACCTCCCCTGCCGTCTTACAGCGCCCGCTAATCGTCGTGATCACGCATTCGCAGCGTTTTCTTCGTGACCACACCCCCAATTCCCTAGCCCCTCTTTCACTTACTATTGAGTGGGTGCTCCCTGTATCTAGTAGGAATTTCAACCCAGACTCCCCCCACCTCGCCACGGGCAACCTCTTACTCCCCTCTCCCTTAATACTGTTGACTATTATCCTCCCTTCCCGGTTGCCCCGCCCCTCCTCGCACCCTCAATCTTTCCTCCCTCGGCCCGTTACTACGTCCACCCCCGATGGCCCCCCCCTTCCATGGGACCCTTCCACTTAACTCCCTTTTGTCCCTGGCCGGGCCGCTGCGCTCGGACGCTCTCCTCCCCTGATGATCTGTCGGTGCTCGACTGTCTGTCGCTCCGCCGGCTCGTCTCCCTGGAGTCCCAGCGCTGGCAGTTAACCTCCATTGGTTCCGGCCTGTGTCCCCTTCTTCTATTTTCGCCTGCCCGTCTCGGGCATTCTCTTGCCACGTGTCCCCGCCGTCCGCACTCGTAGCACCTCGTTAATGTGCATTGGGCCGCCAAGTGGCCCGTCTTGTTACATTCATAACAACGTCTTTCTGCTCGCCGCGGTCTCTCGTCCTGCATTCTGGGTGAACTCCTCGGTGCACCCGCACCCCTTGTTCTCTCAATTCTTTGAAACGGCGGTCTCCTTCTCGGCGTCCTGACTTCAGTCCAGTCTGGTTCCGGGTTTTTAGAGCGCATTGTACTCCGCTCCTGCGCGTCAATAAGTTCGTGCGCGCAGTCCAGCACGTCCTTCTCCTTTGCCAGGGAGCCCCGTCGGTCCATATTTTGGTTGAGCTGGACCTTCATGATTTCCCGTATGAATATCATTCGTACTAGTGCTTCTGTCTGTCCATATGCTTCGACCATCTTCTCATTTAGCCGATTATAAAGCACTAAGAGTCTCTCTGCGAACTCCCCTTCTGTCTGGCCAGGCTTCTTACGCTCCTGCAGCAGGAAGAAGGCGTCTTCTTCCGGGCTCCATCGGCCGCTTCCATAGAGTTTCTTCAGTCTGTGCTTTAGTCCCTCCCATGGCTGGGAGGCGTCGCCTTGGATCGCGTTTAGCACCCGACGAGAGATCCTCCCTACTAGCGAGGCTTCCAATATCTTGACGTCCCCGTCGGCTAGTGTTCCCGCTTCCTTCCTGGGCAAGATCAACTCTTTGATCTGGTCTCCGCCCTTTAGGAAGTGATCCAATTCGCCCAGTACTCCTGAAAAGGGCTCCAGTTGTCCGATCACATTGTGGATGAAGGAGCAGTTTTGCGTCCGTATTTTTGTCAGTTCGATCTGCGTTTTCTTCTCTGCTTCGCCCATCTGGTATTCAAATTTTACCCGATCTTCTCTCGCTTGGGCCAGCTCCTTCTTCAACCTAGCTATATCTTCTTCTGCCATTTCGTACGTGTCCTGGTTCGTATCCTCACGGTTATTCCACGACACCTGAGACCGCTAAATGCTCAAGCCCGTTGGCTGTATCTCAGGTTTGCGAAATCAGACTCCCGGGTTTCGGCACCACTTAACGTACGACTCGAGATATACGATAAAAAGGTTTGGGTAGTTGTATCAAGAAGCAAGGCTAGAACTTAACTGAACTTTATTGATATTTCTCCTCTATATATACAATCTGAGTGAGGCTTAGCCCCACTATCTCTTATTGTTTACACTAATGTTATGGATAAATCTGTCTGACTTGTTAACTTATATATATTATATACATGTGTATATATATATATATATATTATATACATGTGTATATTATATTATATGTATATGTAAATATACTAATTATACCTTTATTGTACTTACAATTGTAAAATGTATATCCCATTATATAATAAAAACAAATTGTCAAAACCATTGGATCTATGGCTCTAGTAACATTAAACACAAACTATAGTCATGTATAAGTATAAAATCCATATGTTGCAGAGCTAAGTTATTTGTTGCCTAGCACCTGAAGATGAGTCATAGGCTGTTGAAATTTTTAGAAATAAAAAATCTAGAAGAGGCTTGAATAACTTGTGTCATTCAAACCTTTAATTATAAAAGTTTTGTTTTATTAAAATATAGCAGGCTAATTAAACTCTGATTACTAATATTACTGTACCTTGCAATATGATCGAAGAGATACCATGCTGCTAAAACATCAGTCAGTTGAGAGGAAAGCATTTCAATTATATACGGCATTAATATATTAAGGCATACTTCTGACTCAACCAGCTCTTCAATTTTTATAGATAGATTCTTCACCTGGATAAAAAATGAAATATAAAACTTTCTTAAAAAAAAAAATTATAATATAAAAAAGAAATTATTTTTGGGAGTGACATAGTGACAATGATAGTGCATTCACAAGATGGTGAGCATGATTTTCACAACAGAAGGGTATCATTTTATATACTACCATTCTGGTCAAGAAAAATGATGAACAAGACCTTATGTCCTTGAACCAGCATAATCCATTTTGATATCAGTCGACAGGAATTCTAGCATCTGATGATTACAAATAACATTTCTATGATAGAATTACCATTTCATAGTGATGAACACATTACAGTCAATTTAATAGAAAACAAGGTATTCTATTATAGCAGTACCCATGTACATGACATCAGATATCTCTCCAAATCTAGTTGTTAAAGGGATAGTCTAAGCTATAACATATACAACGGAGGAAGTGGACATCCATATTGTTCTGGTGGGTGACGTTTATATCCACCAGGGAGTACGGGGAGGTATGAATATAAATACTAGAGATCCTAAATCCTCATCGAGTATATATTCTGTACTAAACAGAGGATTGAAGCCCACTTTTGTCAATAGTGGAGAAGTTCTTAATATCCCAGTGGCCATAACAGATGGAGTGGATCTGGGCAATGAATTCCTCTACCCACAGATTGACAAAAGCTATACATTTATTATTTTCTTTAAATCATATCCCTGATCTCGACAATTTATTGTCATTCCTTTATCCTCTGATTTCAATTTTTATTAACATCTGTTACTACTTGTTATTATCGATACTTACATAAATTTACCATCTGTATTTATTAAATATTATAATTCAGAATATTTTGTTGTGATATTTTAAAATGATGATTTTTAATATTGTTTGTTTAAATAAACTCGGAATTAGCGAGCATTGAATAACGTAATAACGATCCGTGATTCATTTTTGAAAGTATGAACGTTTTTACTGTTGTCATATTAATTATTAATAATTGAAATAAAAATAATATCATATTTAATATAAACATTTATTATATAAACTTCTAAATTAAGCAAAGTAATAAATATCCGAAACAACTGGCATTAAATAACGAGTTGAAAGTCAAGAAGGCAGCGGAGAGATGCAGATATATAATAAGCCGACATAGACCAAAAAAGGCCCACACATTCTTTCGTCCGGAGCAGACAGAGGAGGAACCACACTACCGGCCTAGCAGTGCACGAGGTCTGACTTTCACTTTTCACCAGATGCGACAACAAAGACGTCTGGAACTACACGCGGCAGAGTAGAACAAGCATGCTGATCCACGAACCACACGAAGATTATCCACAAGAAGCACTGGCCAGTATTAGTATAGAGTTACGAATAATTTACAAGGTACCATTTTAATGTTAGTTTTAATAGTATTCTTTATTACGTACGTATTTTATTTTTGTATATCAATTTTAGTTATTCAATGTGTATAAATAAAACCAATATTCCTTTTGCCAGAAGTTTCCTATATAATTATTAACAGAACCCTGATATAACGTATAAGTTATAAATATAAAGTTTTTTAAATTATATGAAAGAATATATAATTAAAATAATATTAAGAAATAGCAAATATTAGAATAATTTATAGTTTATTTAATTCAGAAAGCCATTATTTATCATATTTCTTATTCCACTTTTACTTACTTTTACTTCGGCAACTTTGTACAAAAGTATTAAATCATCTTCCGCAGACAAATCTGTAAGAGCAGCAGAGTAACTTAAAAGAGACTCTAAAGTAGAATAGAGGAGTGAAAACTGTCTTGGAAAATGGATAGGAGATAACAAAGGTTGAAGAAGCTGATGTGCTGAAGGTGGTGGGGATCCAGCAATTGTTACTTCCCCATCTTTATTCTGAAAAGAAAGGAAATTATTGATAGAAAGATTCCCCTGAATTTTAATATTTTTAGTGATCATGCATTAACTGCATGATGAGTCTCTAGGGGCTTTCATTTACACATATATATATATATATGATTAGTATCTAAATGTTATCTTAATTAGATGGTGAATGGTTTTTCAGAGCAACCACCTAAATATTTAACACACCATGATGAGGCACATTTAATGAAATTTTTTAATGTACCCAATGTTTTTTAATATTTTTGATTTGACTTGTGTCCACATATGGACAAACTTATCAAAAATTCCCAGATAAAACCATTCCTTTCATCAAGGCGTCTCAATATACTATTTGATATTGTTCCTTATCATAATTTTGTTCCTTTTGAGGTATTTGTCAATGTGGTATGTGTATGGTGTAACTTTTATGCATGGGTGGATGAAAGATTGTACAATGAGGATGGTATTAGACAGTGCTTTCAGGTTTTGGCTATTTACGGCAGGGGTAACAGTCTGTGTACCCTGGTAGAGTGTCCGTCTGTTGGTAAAAAAGTATAAAGATGCCAGATGTTGGGTGAGAAGTGACCTCCAAATAATATTTAAGTGCTACAGGCACTGTAAGTAAATATCCAATACCACAGTAAAAATTCTGACATTATTAAAGAAATGGAAGAAGAAATCAATTAAAACTTTACTGTCAATATGTTTAATCTATTTAATTTATAAGAATTTCAAATAACAGAAACAAACCATCCTGAGATGTAAGTTACTGTTTCTTTTAATATGCAAATAATTTATTTATTTATTTTTACAAAGAAATCAAGAAAATATCTTATCTTGAAATTTAAAATGGTTTTGATCCATGACTATCTTTGCTAAATTAATATAATAATTTGCTACTAGAGGATTAAAGCCCAAAATTAAACAGGTAAAATTAAATTTTACTCATAAGACATTATGTTTATAATTTTGTAATAGGAATGTATTTATATTTTAACGTTTTGAATTTTATGTGTTTAAATGTTTGTTTTAAATTGGCATAGACAGGGATGACAGAAGTGGCCTGTTCAAAGTGCTAGCAGTAAATAATGAAAATTATTGAAGTGAAGATAACAGTTCCTGTTGTTAAATATTACATATAAACCTAAATGTTTTATTTGTAATATATTAGACAGTGGACCCTCAGTAGAACGCCAGTCAAGGGGTTATAGGGGTACCTGCTCACACAGTGAAATATGTATAAACTATTTGAAGAACCATAAATACATACATATAATATCTTTGTAATGAAAGAAGCTTTATTTTAATAAATATGTTATACAACAATAATACGTAATAAAAAAACAGCATAAAAAAAAAAGAATTTTTTTCATTGATATGAACATGAATGTATTTGTTAATTAATAATATTCAACCATTCATTTAAATAATAAAAGGATATATTTAAAAATGTGTACATTTAAAAAAAGAGTTTAACCTACTTAATATAATTTATATTTTATCAATTATACGATAAAACAACTATATTTGAAGATATTCTTGAGCAAGTTTCATTGTATTTTTAATAATTGCATAAAATCTACATTAGTGTTGATCAATGCATGGATACCACATTTGTTTAAAACCTCCTAAAAGAATGATATAAGTAGCTGATGAACATAAGTAGTAATGTTATTTAATTACATATATATTTTATGGGTAAATTAAATTTCTCCTTTTAACTATCTGATATAGAGAATTAGATATCTTGTATGAGAAAATTTTAATTTTTTTTTCAAAAAGCACGGTTGGGGTACCTCCTGGACCACTTAGTTAATTACACTTGTATAATTTTACGTAAGATTTTATTTATTTATCTTCAAATGTTTACAGCAACTAGCCAAAGTAATGTAGCCAAACAAGATTATATTGAGTAAAATCGTTCAACAATTTTATATTGGTTCATTGTTGCATGGGATAATTCAACAAATGAGCCTTACCCAACTGTGCATGCAGTCCTTTGTCTAATTTCTAAGAAAACATTAAATATATTTGTAAACATTATATGCACGGGCAACGTGTTTGTGTACAAACTGAAAATAGATTTTAGGTTTTTGTATGTCTTTCACTGCATTTTCATATTTGTTTGACCTTTAAAATTTATATTATTTCATTGTTGGTTATTTTTCCATTTTGATTTATATATTTTTACGTTCTTAGATTTTAGTAATATTGTTTTTTTATATTTTTATAATACTATTTTGGTTTTCAATAATATTGCATCAATTTTATCAATTTATGAATATCGAATGAGTTTGGATCAAGGCAAATAGCAAAAATCAGGTGGGGTTCGAAAGTGATTTTCTTCACCTGGTGTTGGGAGTGTTAATAGGTATCTATCGACATTTCTCTAAACTTTTTTTTAGGATGATACTTACTTCAATTAATAATCTAACAAGTGGTGCAATACATTTGGGCAGAGATTCTGAAGGCCCTGCAATTACTGAACGGGCCATTTTTAAGCGCTCTTCATGTGACATAGATTTTAAACCACATCCAAACACACGTACTTTGTGTGGTAAAAATAATTCAATTAGCAGGCATCCAAGACTCTGTAATTAAAATGTTATAATATGCATTATTTTAACTAATTTGAATCTATTTTCAAACCTATAAAATAAATATTTATACCTGCATTTCTGTAGCACGAGTATTTGCTAGAACCTGACGGCATCGTTCACTGTGCTTACAACCGATTACTCCCACTCCTTTTTGTTGTTTGGTTTGCCAAGGTATGATGCTTCTTCCAGTGAAACTATGAAGTGACTCCACTATCAATAGTGCTTCTACAGGATTATAGTCTTTAGGTAAGGAAATGGTGTTGGCTTTTTCATTATCAGATGCATTTGTGCTCGAAGGTGAGGACTTAAATAAAAATGAGAGTAAGAATATTTCATATCAAAGCAAAAACGTGTAATTAATATATGTAATTAAATTAAAAAGTATGTGTAATTAATATGTTCAGAAAACTATTTTAATTGAATGACTAAACATCTATTGACAGGCTTTATGAGAAACAACAAGGGTAGTACTTTCAGAATGGACCTGTTTACAATTTTGTCCTTTCTATTTAAATTATTATTGTTGAGTAAGTCTAATTTATTTTTAATGGTTTTTAGTTGGTTATTAAGATTTTGGCTGGAGGAGTGATACTATGTATGAGGCATCTTATAAGATGCCAGTCATCTTATAGTCATTATCAGTTCATCTGATAAACTGGAAGAAAATAGTCATTTTTCGATGATGGTCCTTACACCTCAACTAATTTTTAATTTCCGGTTGGTTTTCACAACACATATACTAGTGCATTCCACACACTGTAAGCTAAAAACCTCTAATCGGTCCTTAATGCTCATAGGATTTTGAGTGTGGGACATCATACTTTGAAGGAAGGGCCTATTGGAAAAAGGCACTTCAGGCACTTCAAAGCCAGATTTTGTAATTATTCTTCCCAAATTCTCTGAAATATAGCTAACATGTCTTTTTGAATTTCAGGTGTAAATTTTATATGTTAACATATATTATTCAGATTATGTCAAAATTTAAATTTTATTTAAATAAATAAATTCATAAAATGGTGTCTTATGAGTTACAGCATTATTTAGTTATAAAAAAATCAAAAAGAATCCCAGCTATCAATAGGAGAAAGGTTATTTCAATGACCAGACCTTTAAACTATTAATAAAACTATTCATTGAAGTTTATTGAATAGTTTTGTATTTATAGTAAAAGATTGGTGTAGGTCTTGGAATTATCAAGATGTTTGGTCATTCAGTAGTATACCTTTTTTATCAGTAACAATTGTAAAGTAGGCAGTTAATCACACTATTAATGAGTTTGATCAGAAGGAGTAACACATACAATCTTAAAAATTACTGAAAAAAAATTAAAATTATATTTCTTTAAAAACAAAACTTTAAAAGGACATGCTTAATAAGTTCCCTCCCCCCCCCCCTCCTCTCTCCTGGCCAACAAACCTTAAATCAGATACAGGTCAGATGAAGAATTGATCACCAGCATTCATAAGTAATAAGATTGCACATCCTTGGTATGCCTAAAGTGCTTGTGCCTAATAAATATAGTAAATTGTTGAAGACACCAGGAAAATTGAATTTTTTATTCACTCCATTCAATATGGGTCATTCCACAAAAAAGGTCCTTTTGGTGTTCCAGGCTGATTTTACGCTTATTGCGAGCTATACAGGGCTAGACAAATTTGTTTTTTGTTTTTTATAGCTTCTAGCTAGTTTTAATGGGAACCTCAGTTTCAACAACTAAAATTTAGTTTATTATGTAATAAAAACATTTTTAGTAGTAAAAATAGTAAGTAATTCAGTACAGTAAGTAATTCCAAGTCTAAGTTTTTAAATAATCTAGCACCACTTATAATGTTATGGTTGTTGAAAATTTAGTATTTTTTCACAAACGTTCAACAGCAATAAAAAGTAATAATGCGAAACTATAATCTTGTCATTACTTTTCCAGTCAGTATTACGCCCAAAAACATTTCATGAGGGTGAAGCAATGAGTAGAGGCATCAATTTGATTTAAAAAATGGATTGACTCCTAGGTAATTTTCTTAGAAGAGTAAAAAAAAAAAACCCCATACTATGACCAATGTTAAACCATATTGCAGTAATGGCTGTTTTAATTAATTGGCTGGATATGCACTGAGGTTCTTTAACTCAATTAATTGTTCCGCTTGATTATTTTTTCATTGTGTTACTTATAATTTTTTTTTTCTTTTGTAATATGGGTGCGCATTTAATTATTTTTGCTTTGTTCTGTTGTTTACCATCTAAATAATAAATCCTTCCATCTAAGAAATAGTCTCAAAATGAGTTGGTAATTAACATTTCTTTAACAGATTCAGACACTCAGTGAACATGGCTCCATGTAAGAAAATGAGTACTGAAGAGAAAACAATGCTGGAAATGAAATGAAATTAGAAAACGGCTGTTTTTTGAAGAGGTGTAGAAGAAACAACTTGCAGAAAATCTAAAAAAAACAAAAATAACAGCTAAACGTAAGATTGTAGATGTTATTACTGGAGATGGAAAAAGACTTAAAAAATGCGGCCTGCTTGCTTTAAAAGTGCAAGTATTTTATACCAGAAAACGTCTTGAAGAGTAGGATGCTTAGTAGATTAACAAATAATAATCTAAGCAACCAGCATCGGTCACTTGCAAAGTGAAACAGGATGTTATTGAATTTTTTACAAGAGGATAATTCAAGATGTTGTCCAGGCAAGAAAGACTTTATTACATGGAAAAAACTACCGAAACAAAAAATATTACTGCTGTGTGATAGACAGATCTTCATAATAAATTCTTGGAGGGCAAATCTTATAAAATTAGTTTCTCATATTTTTGTTCATTGCGACCTTACTGAGTACAGCCTCCAAATGTGATAAAAAGAGACCTGTCTAAGCCAAAATCATGAAAACCTTGAGTTTTGCTTACAAGCACTTTTCCGGTCCAGAGTCATTGGAAGGCCCAAAGTTGAAAAGATAAAAGAACAGTTTTGCAGTGTGCCCCCAACAATTAATTGTTTTTACAGAAAGTGTGAAAAATGCATGGACATTACATACCTTATAAGAGAATTTGATCGTTCTGTGTTGCCTCCATAAATCAATGGAATGCAATAAAGGTCAAGTATTTTGATCACATTGAAAGAAAGAGAAAGAGGAGACGAGACCAAAGGAATGTTGAAGACTTCAAATGAAAAACCTTTAATATCCGAATACAGTGTTGACCTGAATCTGATGCATGAAGGTAACATCTTCCATCAACACAATTCCTTCAAATAACTAAAGAAAAATCTTGGCGAGGTTGAAGTACTCATCCACTGTTTTTTTTTCAGAGAATTATTCTACAAAATATGTCTCAAAAATCCATGGAAATTCATTTTAGCGGGAGCAGACAGAGCTTGTTCTTCCACACTGTTGTAGTTTATTACCGGAAATCCCTAGTTAGCTCTGTCTCTCAGTTATTTCGATGTTCGGTGTCAGAAAATCATGATTATGGAGAAACAGCAATATGGGTCGGTCCATTTACAACCTGTTTTCAGCCATATAAAAGATCTTGGAAAAGTTACAAGAGTCCATTTTTTCTCAGATGGCACATCTAGTCAATATAAAAACAAAACCATCTTCTACCTTCTGCAACACAGGTTACCATTGATCTTTACCAGGTTGAAACTACCATGAGAAAGGCCATGGAAAGGAGGCCCTGATGGGGCTGGAAGCACTAGCAAAAGAAGTGTTAACCAAACGGTGGCATAAGGCTGAGATATTACCGACATCGATACATTTCTTGATGTGTTATCAAGAAAATTGAGAACAGTCAAACTTCTTAAAATTGAGGGCCCTTCAATATATCACATGAATGTATCAATCCTTCCACAAAATATTTGTGGTTTCAAGGGGGCTTTACAGGTTCACCAAGTGGTTTGGAAGAAATAATCCCGAGATCTACAAATGAACAAGCTTAGCTGCTTTACATTTTCACGTGACTGCGAGGATCACAAAATTGGTTCCCACTTTATGTCCAAAGAGATGGGATTCAACAAGCAGAGTGCCGTTGAAGAGAAACTTGAGGGTGGCAAATTCAATTTTCTAACCACATTCAAACCTACTATTTATATTAATCTTTTTATATTTAAATTTACAGATTTCATCTACAATGATCATGAGCTGCTGACTCCAGTTTCAAGAGGAATGGAATGTAAAACATTCATGAGTTATTTATAATTTTCCAAGCATTTTACATGAATAAAAATAAATGAAGTTGAATGAACCTTTTTGGTGGCCCGTAATGAAGACATTACATAGAATAGCCCCACGTGTAGACATTATTTTGAGGAATCGATATAATTCATGCAGCATACATAGTCTGTTCACATTACATTCATTATATTTTTTTAATTGTGGTTTTTAGTATCAAGGATAAATTTATTATTATGCTTAATTTTGAATAACACTGTAATATATTATGTAACAAAATGATATATTTACAATGAGTGATGCTCTCGACCGACTGATAAACCTAGACAAAGAAAGGGCAGCAGACATCTGCTCTTCTTCTTCCAGACCTGAACTCTGCCCCTCTTCATCTTCACCACTGCATTCTGAAAAAAATTGACTCCTTTATTGTCAAAAATAAGTATTGATAACAAGCAGTATCCTTAAGGAATTTTATAGCGTATATCTCTAGTTTCACACATTGTTTCAGTTCTTTTGTGTTGTTGATGGGGTAAAGGTAAATTCTTCAGGGGGGTTTGATAGGCATCAGGCCTTTTGATTTGGTTAGATCACTTAATACTGTATATTGCATCCTAACAGATGCTATGTTCTATCTATTATTAATTATTATACTACAACTCTGTATTTTGTAGGTGTATTAAGCTGCGGGATGGATATGAGGTTCTTTTACTTTTAATTAGGAAGGAGACTTTGAGAAGACGTATACGGGCAGGCATGGCTGAGAGTTGGAGGCATTAAGGGGTGGTGAGATCCCTTTATAATCCATTTTTGAAAAGTGTTCGGCTCGTGTATAGAGGAAGAGAGAAGAACAGAAAACAAGGCAGATGAAAGACTTGCCTTATCAACAAGTTCACCAGGCAGGTTATGTCTTACAAGATGTCAACAGTACATACCAGAATAAATTCAATTCTCTGCCATAGAGACAGATTGGTTCATAATTCGGTTTTCCAAGTGCCCTGTTAAATTATAAGTTTATTAATGTTAAGGATAATTAAGGATAAATTAGATTAAGTGCGAGTGTTAATGTCAGAACATGTTAGTACATCAGAACCCAACCTGAGTTTAATTAATAAAAGAATAAATTCATAAGCGAATCGATATTAATACAGTTGTTTAATTATTAATATCCTACTATTAAATTCATTAGAATATATTACAATGCTATTTTTAAAGGAGTAATTTAGAAGAAGAAAAATAAATTTACAAAAGTTTAAATTCAAACAAGTGAATGGAACAGCAGGGGGTGTGGCCAGTGTGAATGAGCTGGGAAGGATGCTGAAAGTCAGTTGTTGAGAGATGCTTAAAAGATGTTGTCAGTTGTTTTAGAATTGCTTGAAAAGAGAGGTGTTGAATTTCACCTCATACTTAATAACCTTGTATTTTATTAATTTGTATTTCCTCTTACTTCATATCTTGAATTCTTTCGAAATTATGTGTTCGAAAGACAATTTCACGTGCGTGAAGAATTAATGAAGGTGTTTCTCAAGGAGCTGTACTGAGCCCTCTACTCTTTAATTTATTCTGTAATGACCTTTCCAAACCTACATCGACCCTATCAATGTTTGCTCAACATTGACATAATTATATTATTATATTATCAGTAAACATTAATAGAAAGTGCCCAGAAGATTCCACTGGAATAGATCTCATTTAGGTAAGATATATATATAGTTGTGATATTTAGATTATGTGATTTGAATTTGAAAATTAGCAGGAATTAAATTAAAGGGTGTTGAACGACCCATGAATCAGAAAGGCAATGGGAGAAAGGCAGGAAAAGGAAGATGGCGGGAGTGGTTGTTCGTTAGGATCGCAGGAGACGCAATTGAGAGAAGAAAGGAACATTGTGAAACTTGAAGAATTGTTATTTAAGATAATTTATAGAACCAAAGGGAAGAACAATTAATGGAAGGGGATTTTATAAGAACAAAAGGATTGAGGAAATAGCAGTGGATAGAACTTACAGCGTGGCGGACCAAATAAAGGAAGCAATTGGAGAAAGACGAAAACGTTAGTAAACTGGCCAGTCACAAATGGTAGTGGGTAAGATAATAAATTATATGGCTCACTCTCATTGGCGAAAGGAGAGGTCACATGTTCGGTATTTGAAATTAAGGTGGTGGATTATGGAAAATCAAAAATCCAGAACATCTTATTTTATCAAATATAATTCTGTACCTCGGAGGGATACAACACTATGTCCATTTTCATAACTTTACAGGAGAGGAGTTTTAAACTTTTTTTCAACAAAAAGTGTTTATATTGGCACAGCTATTTATTGAGATGTTGAAACAATATTTTACCAGAACATTCTATTTATTGTTATTTACATCATGCAGTTGTTATAAAATGAAAAAAAACCTTTTTTACGGTTTTTTTTCACTTGGACAAAAAAATGGACATAGTGTTGTATCCCTCCGAGGTACAGAATTATATATATATATTGTTGTGATATTTTAAAATGATGATTTTTAATAGTGTTTGTTTAAATAAACTCGAAATTAGCGAGCCTTGAATAACGATCCGTGATTCATTTTTGAAAGTATGAACGTTTTTATTGTCGTCATATTAATTATTAATAATTGAAATAAAATAATATCATATTTAATATAAACATTTATTATATAAACTTCTAATTTAAGCAAAGTAATAAATATTCAAAACAACTGGCATTAAATAACCAGTTGAAAGTCAAGAAGGCAGCGGAGAGATGCAGATATATATACGAGCCAACAAAGGACCAAAACTCATTCTTAGATCTGGGACCGAAGAGGCAGGAGACACGCAAGCCCAGGTAGCCAACCCACGCTACCGCCTCTGACTTTCACTTTCACCAGATGCGACAACAAAGGAAGACGTCTGGAACCACGCGCGGCAGAGTAGAACAAGCATGCTGATCCGCGAACCACACGAAGATTATCCACAAAGAAGCACTGGCCAGTATTAGTATACAGTTACGAATAATTTACAAGGTACCATTTTAATGTTAGTTTTAATAGTATTCTTTATTACGTACGTATATTTTATGTTTGTATATCAATTTTAGTTATTCAATGTGTATAAATAAAACCAATATCCTTTTGCCAGAAGTTTCCTAATAATTTATTAACAGAACCCTGATATAACGTTAAAGTTATAAAATAAAAGTTTTTAAAAATTATATAAAAAATATATGATTAAAATATATTATTATTAATGCATCAAGCAAATATTAGAATAATATCTTATATAATTATATATATATCTTATATAATTATAAATATATCTTATATAATTATTCAAGAAGAATGGCTTTTCTTCATAAAATGTCATAACTT
This sequence comes from Acanthosoma haemorrhoidale, assembly GCA_930367205.1. Lineage (NCBI taxonomy): Eukaryota > Metazoa > Arthropoda > Insecta > Hemiptera > Acanthosomatidae > Acanthosoma > Acanthosoma haemorrhoidale. The sequence goes on from OV884012.1 coordinate 96,116,754, forward strand.
AAGACAATAGGCATTAATATAAACCTACTTCTTCGAGGTTGGTGTATTTTTGGTGGTGTTTTCCTAAGATATATGGACGGTCTTAGCCTCTGAGGATGTGGATGAATGAACAGCTGAACAACACCACTGCCACAAAGTTCTTTGTGTCCATCAACCAATTGAAGACAAACATTTTTAGCTTTAACTGCGGCTAATCCGGCAAGTCTAGACAGAAAACAATAATAATGATAAATTAGATTCCATATAACATTATTCTTATTACATGTAAAACTAATTAGTTTAACCTATTTAATTTTAATACCCACATAACATGTAATAAATGATATTTCATATCCACTTCCCAGTAGGATTTGGCCATCAGGGAAGTTAGACCAACACTCCCCTCGAAGGAAAAGACCTCGTGAAAATAGTGGGTAAGTGAAAGTAATTTAATTGAAGTAATGTATCTTTTCAGTTATAAATTGTGAATGTATTCTTATCAGTTACAAGCCACAAAATAAAGACTTTATTTTTATTATTTCCTGAACACAATAAATGAAAATTTAATTTATTATTACATGATACAAGTGTAACTGAGTACACAATAAAATAAGCATAGACATACTTTAACATATGCCACCCTCTCTGGCACGATAAGGCAAAAATATGGACTAATACATAGAGACAAAAGAGCCTCAGTTTGCTTTATAAAGCAAGCACTCACATTTACATTCTATTCTCAATAGTTCTTTTACAACAAAAAAAAGGATCAATCCTCCTTGGCAATGCAAAAAATGCTTAAGATAATCAGAGCATAACTTAAATAAAAGTTAATTAATTGCCAAAGACATACATAAATTATTGAGGAGATCAGGATTCAAACCTGGATTCAAAACTTCGACGACCTTACCAATATCTAATAGGGGCACTACCCTAGTATGCAACTGAGCTACATCTGAGCCATCATAAACTATTATTGGAAGGGTTGTCATTCGAGGCAATACCTCAGATGGTAGAGCCTCCAAATAGATATTGGAGTCCAGATCTTGTTTTTATTTTTTTTATTTGTTTGGCTATTAATTATTAATAATCATAATAATAGTAGTACCCATAGTACAATAAAAAACTCTCATAAATGAAACTTGTCCTTACTTGTAACCAAACGTTAAATCAATCCAATGATGTAATTTTTCAGAAACAGCTTGACTCTCCAAAGCAGCCCTGTGACTAGTGATGAAATCTTGAGGGGAGCTGCTCCAAGGTGGAACTTCCAAATCACATAAATCACTATGAATTGACTAAAAACACAAAACAATAGGATTAATTTATTAAACTAAATGTTGCAAAAAAAATACAGAACATACAATGGAAGTAAAACTTATTTGGAAAATAACTTAGATACTACTTGCTGGTTTGGTAAGAAGCTTAAGTTTTGCATAAATAAATAAAATCAAATTAAATACCAAAACTAACATGTATTAATATATTTCTAATACGATGCTGGTAAAACCAAATAAGGTTTTGGAAAAAAAATATGGTACAGTTCTATGGTATACAACAGTTCCTTCCCTCCCCTCTCACTCTTAACTTCCTACAAGCTTTATTCCTACTACATAAGAATCCACTTCTATAATAAAAATGGGGTGACCTAATTGAAAAAAAAATTTAGTTGGCATCTGCCACACTTCAGTACATGGCAGCAACAATTGTTGAGTGGGATTTTTTAGTAATAATAATAACAAATAACTAAATAGGGGCACATCATTCAAAATTTATTTACCACTTATGCTACTAAGGAGAGATGTACTGTAGAGTATTTTGTAAAATACCCTGTATATCATTGCTGTAAGAGTATATTTGAAAATTTATATAATTACAATACCAATTTAAACTTGATACAATAGTTAATTAATTTTGTTTAAATTAATTACCTTGAAAACCGATGGGTCAGTAAAAAATTCTGGGATGCATTCATCAGGAGTCCATGACTGAAGACGTTGAATTGATGCAGGATATTCACCAGGAACCCACTGAGGCCTCACGTACTTACACAAAATCGACTTAGGTGTAACTCGACTTAAATATACATAGTATGTAATTTCAGATAAAACATCAGGTACATGGTGGCGTATCTAAAAAAAATGTTATGATAAGGTTGTAAAAATGTAAAATGGTATATCCACTATTATAAATTAATAATGTATACTTCATAAGTTTTAATGCTAACTAACTGATAACTGAATTACCTTGTTACCATGCTGGTACACAAAATTATATTAGTATAAATACTGATGGTAATAGATTTAAGATTTCATCAATATTTATTTTAGTGAATATTAAATATCATTCCTCCTTAATATTACTACTTTAAAGTTTTTATTTTACTTTATTAAAATAGTCACTAAATCCAAGAAAAATTTTAAGTAATCAACCTGTGCTAAGTTAGCTGTTGAGGGCAGCTCATATGTTAAATCAAGTTGCCGATCCCCCTTATTCAACCTGAATTTTGACTTAGCTAAATCTCTCCAGTTAGCCCCTGACCTTGAACTGAAGTCGGTTACCCACGGTAAAACATAATGGCTTCGAGGGTCTCCATACCTGTAAAAGCAACACTAATTAAACTGCTATGTTTAATTTTATTTACTATATTATTACTAACTAATAATATATTAAAACATATATCAGTTTCATCTCCTCATAAAATTGTCAAAAGCAAGGGTGGAAAATATGATTATAGAAAACATAAGTGGCAAAATGAGGAATATTTATCATCTCGTTGCTAAGAATTTATATTTAATATATTTGTTGCTATATATTGAATATTTATATTTGTTGCTAAGAAATGTTTACATTTATTTTTATGGGAACAAATGTAAAACAAAAAATGTATTGTTTTATTGAGAATGGGCTCAATAAAAGCATTACCTCAGGCCCAAAAAAAGCATTATAATTAAAAAAGAGTGGACCTCTAGTACTTCAGTTGTATACAGTTGCTAGAGAGGAGCAGTTGTTCATAGATACTTGAAAGGGGCTGTTGTGAGTTGTTTATAATTGTTTAAAAAGAGAGATGTTGATGATGATTTTTCACTTTGTGGAATGTCAACCATATTTGATGTGAGCGCCCACTTACTTCGTATTTCCTCATATTTCGTATTTTCTCATACCTCTTATTTCTTTGTATAACCTTGTTTCATTGTGTGCCATCATATCACCCCGTACATCAGATTTGCATAATGGCAGAGTCTACAGGAGGCCTTGTAAGGAAAGCATTAAGGAAGCATTGTATTTGGAGCGTTGGGATCACAAAACACAATATTTGGTTGGAACAAGGCAAGCATTTGACAGAATATTTGTGAACAACTTTATGTGAATTAGGCATTGCAAGTTGTTGAATAAGTCCAGTAGTACAGATGAAGATAATGTTCAAGGTAAATTGAAGATATCATAAAAACACCTCCAAAGGTATCTTTCCATCGAGGAACACATATCTCTATACGCTAGGCAGGGTATGACTTGTTTAAGTATACAACATTTTCTTTACTTACAATTTCACCATGTACATTACTAACCATAATGATCCTTGGGTACAATCTCAGCATAAAAATTTCTTTAGATAGAACATTAAAAACTAAAATATAATGTGCACTTGTAAATAGAATACCTTCTTCCTGCAAGTCGATTTAATTCACACAAATAATCATAATTAGAAACTGCTCCAATAAGCCATGCTTCTGTGAGACGGTATAAATCAGCCGAAATGTCAACCTTTTCGTCAGCTTTATCTTCATTAACCTTAGTTTCTACACCATTAGGATTTTTATGAACATTGTCTTCCAGCTTTGGAAGAACCTAAATAATAATAATAATAATAATGACTTAATGGCATTGGTCATCAAAATTTAAGGCTGGAATTCACAAGAAACTCTATTATAGACAGGAAAAAATTCCAGCTACCAAAAAAAATTTATTCTTAATGAATGACAACATTTATATATTATTTCCAGTTTTTTTTTACTTAATAATTTACAAACAATATCATTAGGTTAATATACAGCTTATTAATGAAGTTCTGCCACACCAAGGTTAACCTTATTACATCAAGCTCAATAATTTAGAATGTATAGAAATTAAATCTAAAATCAATTCAAAAGAAGAAATAGTGATTACGTTAATGTTATGAAATTGACTCCCTCCAAAGTCCAACTGATGTTTCTTCAAAAAAACGTTGTATCAAATACCAAAACTCATGAGTAGCAGGCACCTAGAGCAATTAAAAAAAACTTCAAAATATTTATTTACCTGGACCCATAAGTCTTCAGACATGTAAACATCTGCTAGAGTGATACTGCCAAGAACGAGGCCAAGATCATGAAGATGCCTCATAAGTCGTAGCAACTGATATAAAATGAATAGAGGTTTAGAATACGTTCCAGATAGAACTGCTGAAGAAAATGTAACACAGTCCCAAACTGAATAATTGCATTGGCTTTCCTAAAATAATTTAAAATATATATATATTGGGAAATTAAGTCGCATTTCCACACATATTAATACATCACCAGCATATAAAGCTGCAATAAAAGGAGGAGGATGACATGAATTGATTAGCTAATTGGCTGAATTGATTAGGAGGAGAACTCATCTTTCAAGGGAAAAAAACTCACAGATTAGAAAATTTTTTCATTTTTTTATATGAGCATACTTTTTTTTTCGCACGCAAAAAACAATAAAATAAATACTTCATAAACAATTAATAAATATATTTACTTGGAGCAATACATTAGTATTTTACACAATTTATAACAAGGAAAGATGTAAATAATAATTTAAAAAAAATCAATGCAAAAAAAAGAAAAACCTGGTAATTTTTTTTTAAAAAAAAAGGGAAAGACAAACATTTTTGAATCTCTTTCTTATTTTAGTTATTAATTCTGAGCAGATAAGGAGATTGCCATATATAATGAATCCATCATCAGAAACAACATAGAAATAACAGTTTATATGTTCTTAAAAATACATACATGAATAATGAAGAAATTGTTTGCTGTCTCAACCACAATATAAGCTTTGAAAATATTTGAGTGAGGTCGATAACCAGAGTCATAAACAAGGTGGCCATCTTTCACAATTGGTGCCCCATATGCTCTTGCTATTACCTCTCGCAATAATGAACTTTGTTCCAATAACTGAACACTGCTGTCATCTTCCTCTTCTTTTCTTAGCATTACACCTATTTAAAATGAAAACATATTTCAAAACTTAGTCATCATTAACTCAATAACCTTTAAAAAATATAATCATCCTATGATAGCTTAGATGTTTATTCAATGTGACTTTTGAATATGACAATAGTTATGCATTTTTTTACAGATAATTACAGTTTAAAATAATCATACAAGAAGGATGTACGAGGGCGTACCCAAAAGAAACCGAACTGATATTGTATGTGGTGGAGTTTTCGTAGACCATCTAAAGCAACTTTTCACCAATCAGCTTGCCAAGGGCCGTCTCTGTAGAAGAAATTTGTGACAGTTGTTTTGCACACTCGTCATTTTCATGAACAGCGGGCGGCTGTGAAGTTTAGCTTTCTACTCAAGAAAACTGACCAAGGAACTTTTGAAATGTTAAAAGTGCCCTACAAGGATGATGCTACAGGGAAAACTCAAGTGTTTGAGTGTTTTCCCATTTTAAAAGTGGGGAAATGTAAATATCATGATCAACCTCGCTCTAGATATCCTTCAACGGCCCGAACCGAGAATTTAAAAAAAAATCGCAAAATCATCCTGGATGATTGACGAAGGACCAATCAAAGAAATTGTGGAGAAATCTGGAGTGACTTGGAGTTCAGTCAGCGAATTTTAAGTGAAGATTTGGGGATGAGAAGGGTGTCTGTAAAATTTCCTACTCGTACAGCCTTCTATGTGTGCTGATTTTTGACCCCTGATCTAGCCCCCTGTGACTTCTTTTTATTCCCCCGAACAAAAAAGGAAATGAAAGGACAGCATTTTGCAGACATTGAAGAAGTAAAGATAAATAAGATGGAGGCATCACAAAAGAGGAATTTAAAAAATGTTTCGAACAGTGGAATAAAATCTAGGACAAGTGTATTGACTGCAATGGAGAGTACTTTGAAGGAGATTAAAGCTTTTGTAAAAAAAATTAAATAAATCACTTCGTACATAAATAGTTCGGTTTCTTTCGGGTATACCCTCATATTTTCAAAAATCCCTAACCACAAACATTATAAATATTTTTATTTCTAATGTTAGTCAGCATGATTTAGAACTATACTGTGCTATATAGACTAGCAAGTTTCTGCGTCCTAATTCTTTAACCATGTGCTTCTTCCAATTGGTGCGAGCTATCTCTTCCTGAACAGGTCAGTCCTGCGATTTAGATTTCCCAAGATTCTCTGAATAAAGCCTGGTGGATTATGTGCTACATTCTCTTTACTTTAAAAATGACACAAAAATACTTTTGTATTTACTTACTCTGGATTTAATTTAAAATAAAATTACTCTTATTTTTAATTAAAAGTTACTATATAAAATATTCCCCAAAGCAACAATTTCGCTCTCTATATTTCTTTTGGTGGGAGAGTGAAAGCAAACAGAAAATGCTCTTGTGCACTGAATGAATACACTACATAAATATGTTTCTATAAAGCCACAGGACAATTACTCGAATGCCTGAGACTTGTGCCAAAACGTACAAGTTAAAATTTACAGGGCTTTTCCAAGTTTTTAAAAACATGCATTGAATATATTAGATAATGTAATAATAAATTTGATAACTAAATTTTAACAATCACTGTAAGAGTATGATCTGGTTGAGATTACAGATTGTCCTAAATGCTTCCAGACATCTGTTGAGTCATTTCACCAGTTATGTCGCTCAAGGTGGATGTCAACATGCAAACAATATGCAGATGGCTCTCTGAAGTCAACCTCCACCTCCAGTGATGAAGTTATGCAGTCCAGTAGAGGACTACTCACCCCAGCACAGAGTATCTTACATCCAGTTTTGTTGAGACAATGCCACCTGGGCTGAGGATGATTGGGTCTCTGTTCTGTTTTCAGACGAGTCAAGGTATAGTCTCTACGCTTCTATGTTTAGAATATGGAGAAGAGGAGGAAAGTGACGCATTGAATGCAATTATATCATTCAGAGTTAAGTCAGTGATGGATCAAGAGTGGATCAGTGATGGTTTGAAGTAGCATTTCTTTAGAGCCGAGAAAACAAACTTCTGTGTTTTATAGACCGACGCTTAATGCTCAAATGTACATTCTTGAAGTAAAAAAAAGGATGATTTGAACTTTTCCATGACTATAACAACTAGCCTTGTGTCTTTATGATCAATTTTAGGAAACCAACCAAACCAACATGTGGGGTTGAAGTGCCCATAGGCCTTCCTTAAAGAACTCCCAGGGTGTTTAGGGCCCTGCCCTCATTCTCATGCTATATATAAATAACTGATAGCATTTTTTACCCCATAAAATTTTTTTTTTTTAACAATATTTTACATAGTAATATTTAATTTAATATATGGTACATAATATTTTTATTTTAGTACAGGGTCAAAAATATTTCTGCCATTTTTAATGTAAAATGAGTACGCATATAGGCCATCAGGTTCTACCCTGAGAACCTTGGAGAAAGCCCAAAGATATGGAGACCAAGCAAAGACCTCTTTAGGGACAAATAAATTAGACCAATTGGAACCAATGTTCCTAAAAATTAGTAGTGGATTGAGTTCAATGTTGAGAATAGCATTAAAAACCATCCAAGTTGGTATAAGTAATCAGGAGCAAACTTGGTTGCTTTTTTGTAGTTATTTTATTCATATCCAATTGCATCATTAATCATTACAAGCTAATAAAACTACAGCATTAAAAGCACTATTCCATTAAATTCTTTAACTAAATAATATAATAAAATCCTAAACGTTAGTGTTCACTAAACACATAATTTTCCTTACCAATTATATTATTTATCAATCTCAAACCATTAGGAGGCCTGGATATAAAATTATAGTAAAAATAAATACTCATGAAACTATAAAGGTAACATACTATTGTATTTCTTATACGCTTCTTTCCACAAATTTTTATAATTGGTATGCGAGACATACTGCAATATCTGAGATAAAGAAAGTTTAGTACTAGGTTTACCACCAGGTCTAACTCTCGGCAGTGGTATGACAAGACTTTCTTTTTTCTCAATAACCTACATAACAGGAAATATAATTAATACAATGATGTGTAGACTATTGGTTCATTTACGGTTATTCTATTAAACAGTATACACTTACTGATATTAGAATTTTTTGCCATTCTAGTGAAAATTGTTCTCCTTGTTTAAAAAGTGAAGATATTTCATCATCACTCAGTTTATCGTGTAAAATAAAATCAGGGACTTTTCTTATTTTATAAATTTGTCTAAAAATGTAACATATTTATTGTTGCATTATTTATATGAAAAAATTTTTATATTTAAATTACTATTTTATAAATAATTATTAAATGTTTATAAACTTATCAACTTGACTGTCTCACTTGAGCCAATTTTTGCAAACTACCGCTTCTATTCGACCTTCCCTAGAACTTAATTTTGTATACTTCCTAGGAATATTCAATTCACTTTGAACTGCTAGCTCCTCCATTGGTAATTGTTTTACAAATACTTTTTGTGATAAATAATATATCGAAATTCTCAACTAAATTTAGTTCAATTGTCATAGTTCTTCTAAAAAAAAAGTACTAAATTAAAAATAAATGAATTTTTAATTAGAATTGTACTCAAATTAGATAAACCACTACCTTATAAGAATCCCTTTTTAATTAGATAGAATATAAACATAATTGGTTGAATGACCAAACATTTAATCGAAGTGACAAGCAGACCCAATAATTTCCAAAACAAATAAATGTCAAAGTAAATAAACAAAAACTTTGCATCAAAGAAAACACAAGTAACCTGCCGGTCACTGTTAGGTTTAATCAATTTATGCGTAAACAATAATCCAATGCACTTATCAAAATATTAATCGATAACAATTGCAATCGATCCAAAGTTTTCAATCGTTCCGATCCTTCTTATTTAGGAATTGTCAGAAATAAAAATTTCCTTAACTTATTCATCCATCACAAAATCTAGCCGTGGATGTATTTCTTTGAATATTAGTCAAGGAAAATAAATAGTGACGTAGCTGCTTTTGGCCTGAGGCATTCTGATTAACGTCAACCACAACAATCTCTCTCACACACATCTGTCAGATCTTTTATAATGCCCCAGTCAGAAGGGCAAAGCGTGTTTATCGCACCATATTCTACACTGTACAAGTTTGCTAACATTTTTGCTCCAAAAGCCTCTGTAACATCTAGTATGCAGCCCACAATGATTCAATTTTGTGGAGGCTTGCTCACTGTGGTGGGAGTGGCTAACGATTCATCTACATCTCTTTATTATAGATTTGATCTGTTCATCGACAAATAATAATTTTTTTATCACCAATTGGAGCGTGTGTGACACACAACTAATAGAATCATAGTGACCACGCATCGCACAAACCATATTTGGTTCATTGTCCCCTACCAAGAGAATAATCTTGCCATTTAGGTCCCATTCATTTACCAACTCTGTGAGATTTAGTTCGATGTATTGGCCGGTATGATCTTTTTGAGATTATCATGAGCTCAGCCGCACCCAATATAACTTCCTAAAATTTCACTTTAACTCTCATCTCCTCTATAGGATTGCGGCATCAATGATGATGTTCTAAGAAAGTTTTCAGACTTGAGTCGATATTTGAAAACAGAAGGGGGATCAGTGAAATTAAGCTGTCGGAATGCTTCGCCTTCCATCAAAGAACAGGGCAGCATATCGAGTTATCAAATCCATAATGGCTTTATTTATTCTTTGTGAAATTTCATGATCATCTGGACATTGTGCAGGTCAGGTAGACAAACTCGGAATAGTTGACTCAACCAGATGTGGTTTATCGGTAGTCAATACTTCTCGAAGATTTTCGAATCCATTTGCTCAGCGTAGCTTCATTTTTTAAATAGTCTATTTCTGATTGTCATTTCAAAACCTGCCTGCACTTCACGTCATGAAATTTGCATCCCTAATTATTGGTTTATGTTGAAAGATAAAACAAAAATAAATACTCACCACTAAACGAACTGGAGGACATCTCTAGATTCTCGGGAGCAGAAGGCGATGCACGAGATCGGGTTGAACCAGCTGAAATCGTGTCAGCCCCCCTTCCCAACGGAGGCTAAATCACAAATGAATCCTCGGTCTCAACTAATCTCATCCGAGGTAAAGTCTAACGTGGTCAGACAATGCACACATGCAAGTACTCCTTTCCTTTTCTACTCTGCTTACTCATTCTTCAACCTCCCAAGCGGTGCAGGAACATCTTCCCTTTTTGGAACTTTGGCTGTTCAAATGAAGAATTGATTGCAGAAAAGTCCTCTCGTATCAACTTATCGGTGCTCATCCTATCCTACCATTTTGCTTGCAGCTAATTCATTCCTGTTAAATGCCAGACCATCTTTCAAGGATTTATACTAGTCAAGTGACTCACACGGTGATCCCAGATCATCTCTAAACTACTAGAAACAAAAATACGATTCCTTCAACTGCTACCAATGAGAATTCTCTATTCTCCCATCTCATCCCCGACAAATTAACTATCATTATGTGCACAAGCTTAGAAGTATCTTGGTTATCGCTATTGAGCTTCGACTCCCCCCTCCCACAATAAAGGAACAAGCTATAACGTAAAAGTAGCAACACCCTTATAATAGCACTGTTTTTAAGACTATTTTTATTGATTGAATTGTGCATATTAAAATAAAAAACAACGTTTTATTATTGGTAAAATAATTTTCTATTTTACATACTGTCGACCAGGGTATATGTCTGGTAAAAATTTATATTGGTCTTTACCTTCTTTAGTGGTTATACATTACCAAAGGGGAGGTTCCAATGGAGACCGGCAAAATTGTTGTTCAAACTGCAATAAGTATTAAAATTACAGAACAGTGGAGTCATCCTTTAGAAATGCATACGCTGTAATCGTAAATAATAATTATTGAAACATTGACTCTTTGGATAACTTTTACTTCAAGTCCCCCCTATTTTAGCCATGGATCCCATTAACAATGACATTTGGAATATTAGGGGCTCCATAAAGAATACTATGCTGGAATATGTCACTCCATATAAAATCTGTATAGTAATTCTTCTACAAGAAATGTGCCTTCTCAAATCAAACAGTATGTTCTGATATTACCTTACAAATGAACTTCATATCATGAATGTAAATTGAAAATTTTGTTTTTGCAGCTTGGCGCAACTTTCATTTTAGACAGCCTGTTGTGTTTGTGAATGAAGATGAAGCCAAACCTATTTATCGCAGAGATTTTTGCATGTTAGCATTGCATTTTATTCAGGTAACACATTTCATTCTTGAATCAGAAAAAAATACATTTTTGGGGCTGTTATGTTATTTTCATTGGCAGTGTCCGCCAAAAAGATGCTTGATATGAATCGCTTTCTATTCAGTTAATTTCACTTTCACTCGAAGTCCTCTAACTTAAAAATATGCATATTTGGTCTTAATTTTCAATTGCCACCCCTCTCTCTATCCTCACAGTGACTCTTGGTATGTATGGCAAGGTGATAGACACAAAGCGGGATATGGTTAGGAACTCTGAAAATTACGATATTCTCACAATCACTTCAATATAAACTGGGCTAACTTTAGTCAGGGACTAAATAATAGACACTTTTCAAAACTTATTGTTATTATTTCTATAAAAAGTATATTCAAAGGTATTGGTAACTTTCATGAATATCCTATTATAATAGTATATTTTTGTTTACATTGACGGGTTAAGTGATTTTAATGAGTTACAATTTGTTAACATCAAACCTTTTTATATGGGCTGAAAAACTGTCACAGTTGGGTATATGTTGATTTTTACGGTCTGATCCTTCATTATAACAACTCTTCCCCCCCGTAATCATACAAGTGACATGTCTTTATAGTTTTCTATTAAAATATAGTAATAAGATTTTGTTATAAATTTATTTTTAAAAATGAGAAAAGGAAAAAATTTCATTTAGGAAGAGGGGAGATTAACATCAGTCTCGCAGTATGGAATACCAGCAAGGGAGATATGATGTCGAATTAAGAGGAATTTATCTTCTACTTGGCTAGTTTAAGTAGAAACTAGACCCAGTCTAAAAAAGCAAGAGAAGTGGTGATTTTTCAGGTAGCTTCAAATTCTCCTGTGTCTGTGCAGGATATTGATGCAAGTGTTGATGTGAACAAGAATGTGATGAACATAAGAAGGTATTTGTAGAAGTAAGCAGCAATGGTACATTAAAAAACTTATAGTGAGACCAACCTTAAAAACAGCAAAACAAATGCATGCATTCAAACATTGTGCAAGAATGCATCTCTTGCAGTTGGATAACGGAATAATGTTTAATTTTAAAGTGAAAAAAAATTAACTTGGATGGTACTATTTTTGTGTGATTTAAAATATTAGAGAGATTTTCTTAACAATGTTATCTTTCTTATTCATTACCAGGCTAACAAAAAACTGGCTTACAAGGATAACAATATCTTAATTCTTGCTTGGCCTGCAATTTCCCCTGACCTCAACATCATAGAAAATTTATGGGGAATTTTAGCTAGGAGAATTTATGAAGACAAATGTCAGTTTAATAGTACCGACAAATTTATGAATTTTGTCGGCATGGGATGGAATCTGGCAAGAGGAAATTCTAAATCTGTTGAACAAAACGTCCGACATGATTGGCAACAAAGGAGGCACAAGATAATATAAACTATGAATTTTCATAATTAAGAAAATGTGTCAAAGATTATAATCTTTTCCCATTTCAGTTTATTGTATTTGTCAAAAGTATTTTTTTTTAGTCACCTGACATGGAGTATGAAGAATTTCTTGCTGTATTGAACTCGGGGAAATATACTTTGTACCGTGATTTGGTTGACAATTTTAAAAAAGAAGTTCAGAGCTTGTTAAAAAGAGACGTAGGGAGTATAATGGATGTCTTAAATAACATTGACAGAATATCTTTGGAACAAAATAGTTATGATGCACTTATCAAACCAAGCAGTAAATTAGGTATTTATTACTTGTTGATATACCATTAATTTGATTAGATCTAATGTCATCTTTGAATTGGCCATTTCTGATGCTTGCTTAAATTGTTGCCACTTTCATGTTATCTGTTTAATATTTCTTCTCCACCCACTATTTTTTTTTGTTGAATATACCTATTAATCATAATGCAGTTAGCAACAATTGAAATCTAAGAAATCAGCAAGTGTCCTTTAAATCAATCGGACTATGACTTTTGTAGTTATATATAATGAGTTCAATTTAAAGTTTAAATATAATTGTCATAATTTTGAATTTAGAAATTTACCAAAAGCAAGTTTGTTGGCCTGCATACATACCGAGTTGGGTTCAGTGGTGTGCAACTTGCCTCCCTGACCTTTTGATTTACTATTTCATTTTACAACTTTTCTATTATTATAATAAATATTTAGTATCCCTATAATCTATGTGTATGTACCCTGTTATTAATAAGATTATTCTGTTGTTTTTATTGCTTCTAAATTTATATATTTATTGGCCTTTTAGGTCTCTTCTTAAGGAGGGTACGACTGTTTTTTGATAAATTATATTTTTCTCAAACCATTGCAATGCACAAAGCTTTGCATGCATATGTTAATGCCTGTAAGCCTTCTTTTCAAGATATGGATATGGAGTTGAGTAGTATTGCTGATGAATCTCATATTAAATCCAGGTAACAGTATTATTCTAACATTAATGCAGCATTTAACTGATTGACTAAAATTGGTATATTTACTCCTTCCCCTTCATTCACTACATTTCTATTCACTTACATATTCCCACTAAATTTAGCATAATGGCATGTGTTATTTAAATCATATATTTTAGTTCTACAGTCTAAATTTGAAGAAAGAAAAAAAGTTGACATAAAACAATATTATTAATCAATTTTGTTGTATACAATCAGAAATTTTGATTTACAGAAGGATGAAAATTGAGTAAAATTGCACACCCATGTTTATTTAACAGTGTGTATATCAGTGATGGCAAATCTCAGGACCTTAATATTTTGTATTTTTTTTTTAGCCCATAGTTATTTACTATTCGAATTTTTTTATCAAGATATAATAATAGGTCATAAGAGCTTTTTAGTAAATTTAATAATAGCCCGTGGAATTCTCAGGCATGAGCTCTCCATTCAAAGTAATAGGGTAATTCTTTTTTTATTTATTTATAGTCAAGAAGGACCTGTTGGATTATGGTCTAAGCGACAGCTAGAACTATTTCTTGGCGAGCAGGCTAAACTTATTCAAACAGGGGATGCGCTTCCTCCACCTCAATTGCAAGCAAAAATACGTGATGTGCTGACTGGCAATCCTGATCATGCTGAAGCTGTAAGATTTAATTTTTCATTTATTTTATATAAATTTATTTATGTTAATGTTTACTAGGGAATATTATTATATAACAGTTATTTAGTATAGCAGCCTTTAACTATGCAGACACATCAACATTCCTTTTCTAATTGGCTTTCCAAAAAAAACCATGTATAATAATAAATGAGATTGTTGTAGTGTTATAGTTATATTAAATATTTCATATTCCTTATTGTTATTTTTATCTGATACAGTAGGACTTGTTCTTACTGGTAAGCTTTCTGGAAAACCTTCTAAACAGTTTAAACTGGTTAATACACATGAAAAATTTGCTTACAATTGATTTTCAAGGGACTTGATTATTCCAAGGAAAATAGCCTCTCTTCAATTTAATATATTCATATTAATCTTTTTATTATTAATGACTATATTTTTTTATCTTGCAGCATTTTGTAAGTTACATCAACTGCCTCCGAAGTAAGGAGTTCTGTGGCGCCCAAGAAAGCCTTTATCATTATTTTGATAGAAGAAATCCTCAATGTGATGAAGAGACAAAATGTAGAGGTTTATGTTATGCTGCATTAAATCTTTCAATACTACATGCATCATTTAACCATAAGTATGATAACTTAAATTACTATAAATGTATTCTAAATGCTGATTTTCTTAAACATTTTTAAGGATTTGTTGATTTTTATTTTAAATTAGAAATCGTTATGTTTTCACCTTTCTGTCAAAAGAATCTTGAATCCCCTGTTTGATCTGTAAAGATGAAATTTTATATCAAGATTCCATTTGATTTACTGATGAGATGAAAAATATTTTCAACTCCATAAAGCATAGTTACGGTTTATTAATTAATTAAATGGTAATACAAAATAAATATCTTTTTGTGCATGGAGTAGGGTACCAAATTGAACATATAATTTCCCTGATTAATATTAATTAGTAATTAATATGTTTGTCTTTATATTTATTATATTATATAACAATCAATTCTTCTTTCTTACTCTTAAAAGGCAATAGGACATTCATAAAAATTCATAAAGAATAACAGTTAATTTTATAATATCTAAATGGGTTCAATATGGTCCTAGTGCACGATGTTACTATTTCAATTGTTTCATATTTCCATAAATTGTTTGAGAACTTACATAATTAAAAAATAGTAACCTAAGTTTAATACTAATTGCATAGTTCTCGTCTTATATGTTAGGGAATGGGTTGGTTTCTATTGATCTTCTATGCCTCAGTCTCAAACTTGTGGCATCTCTTCAGCATCGGTCTCATGGCTGTTGATCAACTAACTCACTGACTCTTGACTGACAAAAACACAGAGATCAAGACAAAGTCTACTCCTACTCTCTCTCTCCTAAATGCTGTTATTTGTGGGCAACCTAGCCCCACCAGATAAAAGTAATTTTTCCTGGGGTTTTTCCCAAGGGCTTTTCCTGTTTTTTGGTTCCCGAGGCCTAAACAATACATATTCTAATCAGATATTACTTTTAAAATAATATTTATTTTGACTATAAAAAAATAATCTCCAAATATATACTTTTTTTAACTAATTATAAAAAGTCATTTAACCAGCCATTAAAATTGTGTTCACTTAAATAAAACTAATCCTAAAAAAATAAGGTTTATTAACCAGTTAGGTACTGCCAAACATTTTTAATTTTAATAATAATAAATTCTAAAAATAAAGCTTATTAGTCCAAATAACTGAATTAAAAAACAAAACTTCACTTATCCTTGATTGATTAATACGTTCAATTAACAAAATGTAAAATCCTGAGCATGAATAGTGCAGCTCACTACTTCACTTCTTTTTTTGCATTGGTCATTTCCAAATCTGGCTTAATAATTTTAACTCTTAACTGGATTTTCAGAGAAGAAGCATTATTCGCTTTAAAAGAAGCAATAACTCTTGCTCACGAATCAAATGATAATATTTGTCTTCAGCATGCACAAGCTTGGATGTACAAGCTCACAAATGATCAGAAGGTAATTACAAGTAAAATTGAAAATTTACTGTAAACATTATCCTAAAATTTAATTCATTGTAATTTATTAAAATTTGTCTTTTTAGGGAATGTTAATCAACAGATCTAGAACTAAATGTGAAGATTTAAACTTAAATTATTTATATTCATTTGGTCTTCAGGCCTATGCAGAACATGCTGCTAAAAATTCTGACATCCCTGCAAAAGTTTTTGGGGTAATATATTTTTAAGTAATTAGTTTAGTATATTCATCTTTATTAATATAATTAGCAAAAATGGAAAGCAAGTTTTTACTCTTGTATTAAACCTTTGAACCTACATAAATTTGATAATTGTTTTGTTTTTTATTGGTTTTCTCTACATCTCATTGCTTTATAGTTGAGGATCTCTTAATTTTCTTATATCCATTCCTACTCTCAGTAAATATAATAGAGTTTGAACTGTCCACTATGATCGATGATGTCAGGCTTTGTTCAGGACATGAGATATACTTGGCCAAACCATTTCATAGTTCGGGTATTAATTGTTTCTTCGGGATGTTCCTATTTAATTTCTTTCCTGATTTGGCTATTCCTCCATTTGTCAGACTTTGTTTTGCAGATTTCTCAACTCAACAACTCATTTGTTGCTTGGACCCTGGTTTTAGGCTTCTTATAAGACAACACTTTAACTATTATTTTAATTGCCATTCCTCTCTTCTGCTTCATCATTACATCAGTTCTTAGTTGGAAGTAGTCTTGGTTTGCTAACTTACCATAATTTCAGTGTCTCTCCATACATTTTTTTTCCCGGTAACCAAATGTAATTGATCTTTTCCAATGCTGCGCCATTATATGACCAACATCATCTCAAGTTTTTTTTCGATGTAACGACCACCTTGATCTTGGCTAAATTAGGTGCTTTACTATTCCTAGTAATTGCTGCTGCCCACACATTTTAAACATCGTGTGCAATTGCTTCAGTGTTTCTGTTATATGGTTTCAAAGACAAACGCTAGGGTATAGAAGACTGGCAGCATGTTCAAAATCTCCTTCAGGATGAAGTAAATGATAAAAAATAAGATTGGACTTATATCAGGGTGGCCAAAAAGTCCGTTCGGTTTTTGTTGTCACAAAACTTCAAGCAGTCTAATATGTTGCTAACTTCAGTCCGTCCCTTGCGAGTGCGCTCTCGTCGGATACTAGACACTTCAACGTAGCTTGGCATGAAATTCAACTGATTGTATTTTGTGTGTTTAGGATCATCCTGAAAATGGAAAACCAAAACGAACATTATTGACACCTCATGCTTTTTTATTTTAAAAAAGGCAAGAAAGCAGTGGAAACTTGCAGGAAGATATGCGCTGTATACAGAGAGAATGCTGTTACAGAACATGTGTGCCAGAAGTGGTTTTCAAGATTTCGATCGGGAAATTTTTCGGTTCAAGACGAACCTAGCTCTGGCCAGCCAACTAAGATTAACAGCAACAAAGTGAAGGAATTAGCCGACACCAATCCCCGTTATACAACAAGGGAGCTCGCAGTTATCCTCAAAATATCCAAATCGAGTGTTGAAAACCACCTGCATCAACTTGGCTGCGTGAGCAGGCTCAATGTTTGGGTTCCCGATCAACTTAGTGAGGCTAACGTCGCCCAAAGGATTTCCATCTGCGATTCATTGCGGAAACGTGAAGAAAATGATGACAGGTGACAAAAAGTGGATCATCTATAACAATGTGGAGCGCAAACGCTCATGGGGGAAGCGCAGGGAATTACCACAAACCAACCCCCAAAGCAGGACTTCACCCAAAGAAGGTTATGTTCTCAATTTGGTGGGATTGGAGGGGTGTTGTCTTTTACGAACTTCTTCCCACAAATAGGACCATCAATTCGGATGTGTACTGTGACCAGATGGATAAATTAAATGCAGCGATCCACCAGAAGCATCCAGAACTAGCCAACCGTAAGGGGATTGTCTTCCATCACGACAATCCCAGACCGCACTCGGCGGTCCAGCTGTTTTGGTCTCTTCAAAATTCATTGAATGGACAGACCTTCAACTCTGAAGAAGATGTAAAAATCCACTTGGAAAATTTGTTTGCCAGTAAAGACAGGAAATTCTTTGAGCATGGAATTATGAATCTGCCCATGAAATGGCAGAAGATACTGGAACAAAACGGCAATCATATCATTGATTGAATAAATCGCTTTGTGTTTAAAAGTTGTCTTATTTTTGCTTAAAAAACCGAGCGGAATTTTTGGCCAACCCAATAGATTGTCCCACAGATTCATCCCAAAATTGATGGACACAAATGAAGGGGTCATTTAATTGTAGCAATTATTTTTTTAAAAATTAATACACTATAGCAATCTGTTTGTTCGTGCTAGGGCTCTTAAGAATCAAAATTCCTCAAATGCCAGAAAATTGTGCCGGTTACGTCGTGAGAAGCTAGATGTTGGATTGAGTCGGATAGAGTTACAAAATTGCCAATAGTAAGGCATAAACATTAAGCAAAGTATCAAAAATAATATATAGATAACCATTCATTTTATTTTAAAAAAAATTAATTGATCAGCAAAATAAATTAATTAATTTAACCAGGCTTGATTGTTAGTAACTATAAATAACGTATAATAAATAAATAAATAATAAATGCCGAAAAAAGTTTATAGTCACGATATGATGTTTTGGAGAAGAGTGCGTAGTATAGTCTACCGCAGGGTGGTGATGCCCACGGAGAGCTCTGTAGTTGAGATAGCCCGAGAAGTCCAAATATGATCTTTTGGAGAAGAGTGACTATAGTCAACCACAGGGCGGTGATGCGCAAAGAGAGCTCTAGCCGAAACAATCAAAAAAATAAGAAAAAAAAAATTTTATTTTAAAATTTTCCACTCATCTCATTACCATAAAAAAAAATATATATTGTTGAAATCTTCTCAAACAAAAATTAAGTTTAAACAAAACATTGAGGTCTCTTATTTTTAATTGCCCTTCTAATCAAAACTTTTAACACAAACCACTCCACTATATTTTTGGTATCCATTTAATAGTTCGAGTGACAATGCCATTAAAGATACTTCTAATAAAAATGCAAAAAGTATTGACATGCTTACATTTTATCTTTATTTATGAGCTCTACAACATATAAAATCCATGCATTGAACAAATTTTTTTTATATTAAATGGTAAAACCTATTTTGAAATTTCACGTTGAAAATCATTGCTTAAAAATATTAAACAATTAAAAAACAACAACTTATTAGCTTTCATAATAAAATGGCCCAGAAAAGAATCTAAATATGAAATTGTAACTGTAAAGTTGTAATGTTAGAGATAAAATGTATTGGGCAAGGTTGATATGTTGCTTTCAAAATGGGATTTCATAGTTAGTCATGAATTTAGATATAATTGGGTAATTTATGGGGTTATTCATTCATCAACCTATGCTGATCTGACAAATAATCTACTCATGCTTTTAAAATTTTTATGATAAATTCGTTCATGTATTTTTATTGTGTATTTTCATTCTTTCCAGTTGCTTTCAAAAAGTGATGTTGTGAATTGTCAACATTCCTTGTTGGATTTACTCTGTACCGGACATGCTATGAGAGCAGCGCTGTGGGCTATGTATGGAAGAAGTGAGTTAGCCTGCTTGTCAGCACAGTTGCTGCTTCATGGACAGGCTTCTGCCAATGGAACAGAACCCGTTGTTATAGCTATATCAAATATTGCCCTATATTTTACTATACAGGTACCTATATTTTACTATACAGGATATTTGTTTACTTGAAATAATAAACTTGTTTTATTCTTTTAATTATTTAAATTAAATCTGTTCTTATTAATTAAAACATGAACATTTTAGGTTATGTGTTATGAAATAATAACAATGTAGGTAACTCCTATTTCAATGAGTGGCATGGTTAAAGTTTTTAACCTGTAATTGAAACAAATTTGTTGAGTTTTTAGTGAACAACTGTGGTTCACCGAAGATTTTTTCAACTTAGATCCGATTTTCATGGTAGATGAAACTAACAATCATTTTTAGAGGCCAATATCATGAGCGGGATTAGTTTTAGAAAGAATTAGAGTTGGTAGAAAGGCACTCTGTATGTGTGTACGTGTGTGCGTCTATTTTCATAATTCTATGAAATTCTATGCATGCTCTGATGTTTCTAAGCAGACTGATCAAGTGCTCAAAGTAGGAGTTTCTGTAAGGCACAATTTAAAAGGATATAGGGGATCGGAATGAAGTATTGTTATAAATTCTATTATGTGACTTGTACGTAGCTATTTTCGTTTGATCTTTTAAATAAAGAAAATGATGGCATGGTTTTTCATTTAGGGAGAATATGGATTAGCATGGGCAGTTGTCAATCATGGGAAAGAAAGAGCGCCTGATTCAAAATGGTGGGTGTGGTCAGAATCAGTTCTCTGTTTCACTGAGTCCCTTCATAGAGGCCTTTGGGGTTTGGCCAAAGAAGCTGTCGATAGACTTGCTGCAGTCGACCCAATTGAAGCTCTTTTAAGGTAAATGAACTTATATTATCAATTTAAGATTTTTTTAATTGTTTTCCATACCATTATTTGTAAACACATAAAAGTCTTAAGTGCCTAGAAAAGTGCCTATTCCAGGGTACTAAGAGCTTTAGTTCATAGCTGTGACATTATTTTTCTCTTATTAAATATACTTGATATTATTCATCTTGATTGTTTAAAACTAATGATTAATTTTTTTTTTTTTTTATTTCAAAACCTCAAATACAATGTACAAAAGAAAAATAACAAAATAATAATCGACTTACAAATTTTTCCTCTTCCTGCATTTAAATGCATTTGGAGGAGTGCATAATACAATAAATTTTTTGGTGTTGTTAATAGTACTCAGTCTTATATTCACACTAGGTGATGAGGCTCACCTTCTTTTTGTCACCGAATCTGAATGATTAATTATTTTATTGTTTTGTTTTATTAGAGAAAGTGAATTATGTTTTGCAAGAGGAGACAGAGAAAACGCAGAACTGGTTGGTAGGGCTGCATTAGATAAAGCCACTGACCTACCTGTAATGAAAGTTAGGGCACTATATGCTTTAGCAAGAGCTTTACCCAAATCTGCAGTACTTTCTCTCACAGATGCATATTCCATAGCAAACCATTATTATGTAGACTATTGGGCATCACTCATAGCTTTAGAAATGGGAAATATACAAGTGAGTAAGCATCATTCATAGTTTAATACTTACCATTAAATGGTATTTTACTGAAATCTATTCAATATCAGTGTATCAAATATTATTTAACTTATTTTTTAAAATACATGTGAACAAGTAATCCCATCAATATGGGAATATGGTTTCAAATTTTTAAAAATTAGTTAAGTGTGCAGTATCTCCAAGGCATTCAATGATCTTAATAATTACTCTCACTTGGTTAATTTCTTAAGTTTTATTGAACTATTTTTATTAGCATACAAATTCAAGAGTAGTTTCTCTTTTGTAATCACAATCACTGCTGTTATATGTATACATTAAAAGAACATTGACATTAATTTCGTTTTATGTTATTTTGTATTTACAGTCTACTAAACTTCTAGCATATACATATTCTTAAATATCACATCAAGAAATTTAATACAATACACTACACAATGGGAAAAAAACTATTTTTTCCTTGTACAGTAATTAACTGATTAATATCAGTCAATTAAGGGCATCAAATCAACTTACTAAATATAAATATACGGAAAAATATCATGCCATTTATAAAAATCCTAGTTGTCTTAAAGTTACAAACACGATTTCAATGACTTTGTGTAATTACAATTCTATAGCAAAAATATATGTTGTTAATCAGATCAACGAGATCTTTAATTTGTTACCTTTCTCAATATTGGAGGAATTTGTTTTATTACCTAGTAATTAATTAAGACACTGTAATTAACCACACTTTTATTATTATTAATTACTTTTAATTAACACTGTAATGGGGCTAGTTATATTTTTAGCATCATTTAATGAAACTAACATCAAAAATATCATTTCTCTATATACAATACTGTATGAGTTAAAATTGTGAACACAATTTTACAGTTTGTTTTAATTAAAAAACAAAAATTGCTATTATATTATATTAATAATTACAATAGGAACATGTTTATTTTTATTACAAGTTAATTTACCAATTAATAATCATTAGTTATGTTTTATGGAGTCAAACATATGTTTCATGTTGTCGGGTAATCAAATTCAATCAATCATATCTTGATGTAAAATTTCATATTTATAGGTAAATAGGGGTCTCTGAATTGCCTAGATATGAGATTTTGATTTTTAAAAAATCAACAAAATCCTAAAAACAAAAGGCAATTGTAAATAATAGACTTAACTAGTAACTTCTATTTTTCAGAAATTTCAGAACGGTCAAGAGTTATAAAAACATTTTTGCTTACCCACATGAAATTAGATTGTACATTTATTATTTTCAAAAACCTTTGATAGAATAGAAGTGGAGCACAAATAACTTTGTTTAGATGGATTGCAATTTTTTCTCTTCACAGCTAGAATGCATTTTTTCTTTTCTTTCTCGTTTAAAGGAAAGCTGTCAACAGGTGTTGCATTAAGGGGGATTTCACATTACCAAACCAGGAAATGTAACAAAAGTAAACTGTTGTACCAACTTCTTCACCACGAATAAATAGAAGTTCCCATCTTCTCGTACAAGAAGAGACATACTTTTCCATATTGTAATAATAAAAACCTGAGGTGTCAGTTAGGGAGGGGGAACTAGTTCACGACAGCTCGCTAGAGGGCGGGGATATGGCCCAGCCTTTGACCTGCCCACAGATTCGGAGCCTTTTCCCCTACTCCCCCTACTCTCGGAACCCGGCACCTGAAGTGAGCACTGCTCTCTCTCTCTCTCTCTCTCTCTCTCTCTCTCTCTCTCTCTCTCTCTCTCTCTCTCTCTCTCTCTCTCTCTCTCTCTCTCTCACTCTCTCTCTATCTCTCTCTCTCTCTCTCTCTCTCTCTCCCCCTCCCCCTCCCCCTCCCTCTCTCTCTCTCTCTCTGTGCACTGGTGCTTGCTGCTCTACTTGAACCATGGCTTTCTTATTGAACTACTTCTGCATCTCTCTTTCCTAACCTCGCTGTTTTAGTCTGGTGTTGTCAGACCTCACACCTTCCTAGTGGGATTCTCTGCCGTCTCGCTAAAACTAGCTCCTCCTTGAAAGAGATCTCTTCATTCCGGACGACGGTCTCTGGGGTCCTACAAACTTTACCTAGTAGCGTCTACACCAGTGATCCAGTCTCCCTCTCTCCAGTTCATGCTCGCCTTTGGGATCGGACGGTTTCGCCTACCCTTCTGGGGTACTCGCCTGGCCTTCTAAGGGCCTACCCTTAAATACCGAGTGTGAATTCATGGTCATTCCAAGACCACATAAACTACCTATAATACCTACCTGGTTCCTCTTCTCCTGAGCATAGTACGTGCACTGTCGGGGCATACCTACTAAGATCTTATGGAGTCAGATCAATAGGCATAAAGCCGCCCGCCGACTAGGCCATCAGCAAAGGTCAAAGCCCACAAGTCCACCCATTTTATCTCTTTCTTGATGCCCGCCGGACAGCGGCCGGGTTGTAGAGAGACCCCAGCCTGTGGCGGACGTCCCCCCCCCCCCCTTGGGATGACCCAACATAAACCTCTCTCAAACATTTGAGAAAGTTAAGTTTAGATTTATGATCATTATTTTTTGATCTAAAATGATATTTTAAAAAAAGACTAATTAACTAATAATTTAAAACAATATTATTATTCTAATTTAAATCCTTTATGGTCATAATTTTTTAGCTAGACAGAATTTTTTTTTAAAAAGAAGTTACAGAGGGTTAATTTTATTTGTTGCTTCTTTCTTTCCATTGTTCACAAGTGATTTCAAACTTATTTCTGTGTTTTTGTTTGTTTGTTTTTCTAAGTCAGTTTTTTGGATGTTTCAATCCATGGTTTGAAATCACCCAAAAATTATTGCATCATTAAGGTGAATCCATTTTTGGATTGTATTATTAAGGTGATATTAGAAAATTTTAATGAAACAGAATAAATATATAAATTAATTTAATGCTGAAGTGTAATATGTGTGTAATAAGTATAACAACTACAAGGCAACTGGGAATGTCAATAAGAGTTGAGTGCCGAAGGAAGGGTGTGTTGGAGTGGGATATGAGTTGAAGGCGCTAGGGCCAAGGTTCCCTCCTCGGTTTGCCACTTCTACTCTATTCTATGTTCCATCGAGCTGACTGATCTTGTGCCCATTGTGAAGCCAAGATGGAAGCTTGGATCTCCCCTCTAGCCCAAGTATTCTGAACATAATGCAGCAGTGTACAGTTGCTTCACAATAAAATCACTTTCATTACTTCATGAACACTCCGGACTTTGTTTTTTTTAATTTCCTTTGAAGTAACAATTTAAATAATCATTGTAGAATTCATAATGTAGCTTTCATCTAAAGACATACACAATGAACAAGATGAAATAGTCTAGCTAAATTAATCATTATTAATAGTGAAACTTTTGGCTGACTAAGGGAGTTCATCAATTTAGCTAGTAATAATCAGCCCTTGAAATTATATTTTTTATTGCAAAAAAAGTTCATTATTTTGTATTGTTTATAACACTAAATTCTTGATCTTCATTAAAGTCATGTTTGAATTGTAAAACGTGAGCTTTTGACCAGTAACATAAATGATTGTGCTAATGTATATAAGTTAGGTGGGACTGGGATGCCTCCAAGGTAACGGCTGGTTCCTGGGTCCTTGGTTCTGCTCTTGTCCTAGTGTTCTTTCAGGCTCGCATTGGTGGACTGCCCTAATTAGTTTAAATATACGAAATAACAGCATTGGTGATAGTGATTGGATATTGGATGATAGTGGTTTTACATTGAAGTAAACCCAACTAACCAACCTGACTAATAAATTTTACTTTAACTCTGATGAGACCTCACTAAACAATTTACAATTATCATTAAGAACTTGTACCTGGATTTAAATTACTTTATGATATACATTAGAGTAAGGAGTTGATCAGAATAGCTTCTGAATTAAATTATTTGTTATTCGAAGCCCAAAAAATTTTTGTTGTTAAATGGTTCTAAGCCATATGATTAGGAAAATTTCTGATGAATATAAAAATTTAAGACTCAATCAAGTACTTTTGCATTTAATTTTTTGAAAATTCAAAAAGTGGGGTTAATTGATTTGGCCTGTAAACAGCTCATATAATTTTCATGTAGGTAGACAACAATTTTCTTATTTTAACCCTTCAGATTACTTGAAAATTATTAATAACCCACAATAGGCAGAATAAAAAAAAGTAACTTCTATTTTTTGTTGACTCTCAAATCTTTATTTTTTTGGAATTCATTTTTGTATCATCTATAATTTGTTATTAATCTTGTGGGAAAAACCTGAATAGCCCCTGTGTGAATAGTTGTGACTTGAGAGCAGATGGTGGAGATTTTTTTCTCAAACCTAGCATTATTTTATCTTAAGCAACATTCATCTAGTGCTTTGAATCATACCTTTATATTTAGATTGATTTTTGCTAAACAATTAAAATATTTTTAACTTTTTTTTATTGATGAAAGAAAATGTTTTTATTAGTAAAATTGTTTTTAGTTGGAGATGGGATTATCCCAGCAAGCTGTCAAAACTGTTGAAGGATCACTCCTTCGCGTTTTAGCACATGGTTCATGGTCAGACATCTCTGATGGTCTTGTTCTATATGCCAAGTGCCGTGTAGCAACCTTGAAAAACAAACATACAGATATATCAGAAGCCATTAGGCTTCTTTCGAAGGTAGTTTTTTATAATTAGATTTATATTCTTTATTTAGTACATATTTTAGAATATGCAGTGGAACAGTAATGTAAGTCGTCAGTCTAAATAGTGCTGTAAGTAATGTAAGTTGGTTGAAACATGTAATTATTGTTGTGTGCATATCTCTCTTAGAGTGTGAAAATAGTCTGTATCAATTTTTTTTGTTGAGCTTTTTTGAGTCTTTTTGTAATGAGTTATAAACCAACTCATACAAGCATATATATATATATATATATTATTACGTTCTTCTAATATATTAGTTTTATTGTTAACTTTAAATTTATTTTATTTACTATTTACTATTAGGTTCTATTAATAAAAATAAATCTGGCAAAAAGATGAATTTAATTTAAAAAAAAAATTAGAATTAATTATTTATAAATACTTGTTAACAATTTTGCTTCTTCTTCTTCTTTTATCCTCATCAATTATTTCCAAACCAAATCAATTCTTTTTCTTTTCTTGCAATGGCTCTTCTTGGTTCTGCCAAGTCCAATACCACTAACCAAAAGAAATTTTAAATTCTTTCTGACACACAATTTTCAGCTAACATGTATCATGGGCCGATCCCAAAACCAGAGTCTAACTGTGTGTGTTCTCTCAGAACCACAACAACTAATTATAACTGGCTAAAACTAGAGAGTAATTCTGTGTGTGTTCATTATGATACAACAACAACTATACTATCTTTTGTTTTTTTCATACACTCTCACTTGTTTTTATTTTGCCTTATTGATAAGTTGGATTAAATATTATATAAAAACTCCACAATCTCTAATATCACAACAATATATTTGTTCACTATCGAGAGAAAAGAAAAGAACTTATTATTTTATTTAACATTTTATTTGCAGGCTGCCACACTTGCTAGGCACATAGAAGCTTATTCTAAACTAAAAAAGATTGTATATCTCCAGGTAAAACATGAGTTTATATTAATTTTTATTAAATAAAAATATTACAAAACCACTAAATTTATTGTATTTTAGGCTCTATTAGCTCACAGCATTGGAATGTTTGCTGAGAGAAATAAATTTGCTTATGAATTCCGTTTACTTGATGAAGAATTCAGGACTGATGATTCACCATTATATACAGGCCATGGCTTCTAATTTAGTGAATTTATGATTATCTTTTCTTTATGAATGTATTTATTACCTTATTTTGTACATTAAAAATCTGATTGTACATAGTATTCATATTAAAATCTATTTTTTTATCATCTCTTACATCAATCATATTTTCCCTTTATTTCATATACTTTCCTTTATTTAGGCTCTCAAAGGGTAATAGTGTGATTCATTTTTTCACTTGTACCATATTTTGGGCTTGGCTATCTAGGAAGGCGTACCCAAAAGAAACGAAACTGAGTTTTTGTAGTTTCAGATTTTGCTAGTAGGACCATGTAAAGCAATTTATCCCCAGTCATTATGCCAAGTGCCGTCACTGGAAAAAAATTCATTTTGCTTGTGTTAATTTATTTTTGACAGTTGTTTTGCTCTCTTTCCATTTTTGTGATGGCTGATTTTCATGAACAGTGCACGGTTGTGAAGTTTTGCTTCCTGGTATGGAAAACTGGCACAGAAAATGTTAAATGCTCTTGGAATGTTTAAAGCGGCTTACAAGGATGATGTTATGGGGAAAACTCGAGTGTTAGAGTGGTTTCCCCATTTTAAAAGTGGGAAAATGTCAATTGACTAACCTCTGCAGTGACTTGGAGTTCAGTACAGCGAATTTGGGGATATACAGTGAATATATGGGGATGCAAAGGGTGACTGCATAACGCTTCCGCTCACATAGCCCTTCCTGTGCGCCGATTTTTGACCAAAAATGATATGAACCCTGTGCCTCATCGTCCCTATTCACCCGATCTAGCCCCCTGCATTTTCTTTTTATTCCCCCGAATGAAAAGGGACATGAAAGAAAAGCGTTTTGTGGATGTTTAAGAAGTAAAGACAAAAACAACGGAGGCTCTGTTTGGCATCACAAAAGAAGAACTTAAAAATGTTTCGAACAGTGGAATAAAAGATTAGACTGACTCAGATTTTCTAGATTCTATTGACTCCAATAGAAGGGGATTAAAGGTTTTTTGTAAATAAAAATTAATAAATCACTTTTTACAAAAATAGTTCGGTTTCTTTTAGGTATGCCCTCTTATGTGCTTCTGAATACCCAAACTAGGTAACACTGTAGTTAACTTCATCAGAAAACAAAATGACCTATGTGGGTTGAGCTCAAATCCACAGTGCTAATGTGGAAGTTGGGCATGATTCAATTTGATGGAAGTGTTTATTCTGTTGAACAATTTTTCGACTTTCAATATGAGGGAGGAGTTATTCCATTGCTTATTACAACAAGCATACTTGTTCCAATTACTACTTATAATCTATTTTTTTTTTTTTGTGCAAAGTATATTGGAATTCTCAAAAAATAAATGCAGGCCAAGCATTTTCATTGTAATTTGAGGAAAAGCAGTATCAACAATGATCAGGGCCCAAATAAAGAATATCTTTGACCCACTACTAAATCCAAATTGGATTACTAGTACAAATGTGGTACATCAGTTGGAACCACTAGAGATAAAACACAAAATGTTAATTTTTAAAAAAAGTCGCAGTCTTCTACAAAAAAAAAATGTACTAGGAAGGCTGCGTCCATTGCAGCCAATCTTCTTTTATTATATAAGATCTTATGGAGTCAGATCAATAGGAATAAAGCTGCCCGCCGCCAGCAAAGGACAAAGACCACAGGTCCACCCATTTTATCTCTTTCTCGACAACGGCCGAGTTGTAGTGACCCTAGCCCGCGGCGGGCGTCCTCTCCCCCTTTGGGGACACAGTTGCCATCGATGCGAGAAGGGTGGTGGGGTCAAAATGTTAAACGTTGGGTTTGTTAGGTGCTGCAACGACTCAAATAACTTGATGTGTCTCCCGTTGATGAACTCATGCACCGGGTGCAGGCCGGCGTTTTTTAACCTCTGGAGAGACGTATGTCTGACTAAATTTTTCATAATAACATTCTGAAATTGATGGAGACATTTAGCTGTATTGTTAGTCAAGTGAGTAAATAACGGAGCCCCATGCAGCAGAGCTGACCGGAGCATACATTTATGTATCATACGTTCGCCCCGGTAAGACATGTGTCGTACTTTTTCTATTTTGTTTCTAAAATGAATAGAGAAATGGAGATTCCTATCTGTTTGTAAGCCCAGATAGAACATTGAGAAAGTCAGTGGGCTATCTTGCCCTCCTATAAAATAGGATTTTGGCAAGGCTTTTAGAGGGAGACGATTACGCAGTCGGTCTTCCCGGCGCTCACACTGATGTTTAACTTACCCAGTCCGTCACTGATTACGTTACAAAGTGAGTCGGCCTGTCTAAGAGCTCTCTTGCACTCATGCTGCTGCTGTAAACCGCAATGTCGCCGGCAAAAGCTATTACAGTATCTTTCTTGTATTTTATTCCAACATCAGACGTGTACTGTTATATGTGCAACCCCTGACATAAGAAATGTTGTGTAACATTATAAGTAATGTTAAGGGACAGAGGTTGTACAAGTGGGACATGAACGCCTAGAAGTCGGCATGCCAAAAACCCCTGTTTTGGGCGTTGGCCGATTTCCCCGACGGAAGGCAAGGGTGCCCCATCTGTTGTGGCGTGTCGTTTAAGGACTGGAGTATTTTACATTTTACAACTCTTCTTTTTTACCTGTCACGAAAGTAAGTGCCAGAAGGGATATGGGACTCAACAGCTCGGGTGGTTCTAGAATAGTGTGCGCTGCCCATTCGCAAGAAGGGTGTGAAAAAGTATTCACGAACATAAAGGGTCATAAAGAAAGTAGCCTTCTGTTCAAGAGAGAGAAATACTGTCCAAGACAAGAGGATTTTTACTTCGGGATGAGGCAGTGGAGGACTTCCTTAGCAGCAGAGCTAAGAACTTGGTCTTGGGTAACTGCCCCGAGCGGATCTGCTGCTTACTGTGCTGAGGACTGGTCTCAGGCAGCCCTCTGAAACTGTGAGGTTTTGACTTGGACTCACATCTTGATCTTGAAGCGATCGATGTATTTCAGTAAGAGATAAGTTCTATAGTTAAGCTAGGAAGATCTCTTTAATCTTAGATAATAAGGACTGTATACAATTGGTGGCATAGTTGTGATTGATATAGTTCTTAGTCGGCCCGAATATAGTCTTACATCGTGGGATGCGGGAACACAACTATACCATAAATTGAATACAGGACTGGCAGGTGGTTAGTAGTCCATAAAGTCCAGGGTTTCACAATTATTTATCCTGACCGGCTGTTTTGTGAGTAGGTCATTCTACTGTCTTGTCTATTGTGAAAAGTGAAGTTCTGGAGGTGGACGACAGTAAAGAGTGCCTTTACCAATTGTCTCCCAGCTGGGTTGACGGTGGTATTCTACCTGTAACAGCAGTTATCAACTTTATTGATGGTGTGATTCACCATTATCAACGTCCTGTTGCTTACATCTTCAACGTCAATATAAACAACCAAAACATCAATAAAAAAATATATTAGTAGCAAAAATATTAAAAATATTAGTCCTATTCAAGTAGTTTTAATATTTGAGTAAATATACTTCTAGCCACACCCCCTACACCTTCGTTAAACGTATCTATGCCAGTGGATTGTTTATAGATATCGTTTTTATTTCTTTACTATTATTTTTATTAATTAAAATAATATCAGGAATTACACAAAATAATAATGTTTAATTTTCCATATGGTTTCTAAAATGAATAATGCAACGAACAAAGAGATCCTCCGATCTATGATATTTTTTATTTACCTCAATACTAATAGCTTATTGAAACAGTTCCATTAAATTAGGTCTTGGGAATAATATCCCGCTTTCTCTTTTAAAAGCAGAAGAATTGCCTATGCCTAAATTTTTACTTTCTTCCAAAAAGTGATATGAAAGCGTTTGAAAATTTAGGTCAAAAGAAAAAATTTTCCCATTGCAGGAACAGAAATCAGTGTATCTTAAAAATACTAACATTTCTTAGGGACCGGGATGGCCGTACCGGCTAGAGCGTAAATTGGAATGTAAAACAGTGGCAAAGTATCCGGAATAGATCATTCGTTTTTCCTACATGAAGTTGAAGTGTATAAGGACCTTAAAAAGTTAAATAAACATATTTATTTTAATATTTTCGAGATTTATTTTTTAAAGATCAATGCTTTATTTTCTAAAGTCGAATGCTTAATAATGGTAGCAATATTTTTATAAAATCATTCGTGGTTGAAATTTAATTTTTATTCATTTAATGCCACAGGACAGATGAATTAAAAGAAGGATAAAGGAAAAGGGACTTCTATAAAACTAATTTATGAAATAGATTTCTCTCACATGCTGACTCTGGTGGCCGAACTAGTAAGTTGTAATTGTCAACAAAAATGGTGTGTCATGGCAGTCAGCCAGACTTCGTAATGTGTTTATTGAAAAACATTAAGGTATGTTTAATGTCCGGAACGTACTAAATACTTAATAAATCACGCTGATCAACGCGAATATTTATTCGGGCAGTTGAAACATTTATTTTGTCTAAACGAGTTAGTTAAAACTTGTTGCTCACCTATCACTTTCCATATTGGTAAGAGAATGTAATTAAATTTAAAAAAATTTATGTCAGATGGTGTTAATTCACTAAAATGAGCCACAGTGTTTAATTGTGCTGTCTTTTTGCTGTACAATTGAAAAATCACTTCTATTGTGCTCCTTATGTACTGCAATCAGTTTACATAACATAGTGAAATTTGTTCTGACATCTCTCATCCTTCTGACACTTTAAACACTATTATATTCCTTTTTAAACTTGTTATTATTTAATCTTTAAAACTAATGTCATGTAAAGAGCATATGACTGTGTTAAGTTGCATAATATGTTTCATTTATTATGAATTTTTAATTTTTGACAATATTATTTTCTTACAGAAAATTAAGTTATTACTGATTGTATCAATTGTGTTTTTCAATCCAAGTTCATTCTTTATATTTAATTGTCATATTTCATTTGACATATTATTAATAATGAGTGAATTTGAAAATTCAATGGAATTAATTTAGTAGTTTCATAGCATCTAAAAGTTGTCCCTAGTTCCATTTGTAATTTATATTTAACAGGATGCCGATTCAGGCCCCTCAATGGACAGAATTTTTGACCTGTCCTGTATGCTGTAATGAATTTGATGGTAATCAGCGAAGCCCGATCAGCCTTGCTTGTTCGCACACTATCTGTAGGGCATGTTTAGCCAATCTGCATAAAAAGCAATGCCCCTTCGATCAGGTATGTATTTTTTTTTCCATTTGTATCTACTTTGGTTATTGTTATTAATACTTTTGTTCACTTTTAATTATGCTTAACTATCATTTTCAGCACTTCTTTAAGTGCGGTATTATTTTTTAATCAATGTTAGTTCATCTAACATGGTTTATTTTTATTAATAACTCATGATTTTGATTTATTATAAACATGTACCATTAATTAAGATCACAGGCCATCCTTCTAAGAGAAAAAGCTGCATTACTTCTAAAAGACAAACTGGAATATGTGTTAAGCCTGTAAGTTAGTAAAGTGGTACATATCTGAGTAAAGTCTGCAAGAGTTAATCACACTCAGTACATTTATATTAATTAAAACATAATAAAACAATAATTTATTTTTCAATTATCCTTGAGAAGTTTGTTTCTGCAATGAAATCAGATGATGCAACATTGGTCTATGAACTCAAATTGTTTAGTTATTTTATGCCATCCCCCAAGGGAGGCAAGTACACTGTATATGAGAAGACGGCATTAGAAAAACCTTCTCTTTGAACAAGGAGCAAGCTGGCCTCAAAACAAGAGCTGTAGTCCAGGCTTTTGTCGTACACAAGTTTTTGCCGGCTGCCTAATAAGACAATCTACAAATCTAGCTCCATTTCTGTTTGTAAGGTATTCAATCTATTTTCATTTTTGTGTGGAATAAGAATGGAAGCGAACTAGAAAGGTAATTTAAAACACCTACCTATAATGATAAAACATATTGGTAAATAATCTGCCATTGTTAATTTCTTCTTTTACTTATGTTGTAAAAATATACGTTAAGTAAGAAACTAAAAAGCTCGGACCTAGACTAGAGCCTCGAAATCTTGAGAGACAAGAAGGAAGAAGACTGATCAATCATTATGTTATTAAATCAATTATGCCCCATCTATAAAAAAATACATCATTACTAAAAATATTATAGAATCTCACAAATCCGACTTCTGCTAGTACGGCCATGTTTGGCCCGCTTTATAGACAGTATTCCTGGAACCCTGGCCAAAACGGCGAATTCACAATGAGAATCTCTACGAAAATGTGTAATTGAAACCCTCTCTTCTCCTTTCAGATTCGATTATTTCATTTTTATTTGGAACTTTGTCTGGTGAGGTTAAATTATTTTAAATTGCACGTTTATTGTTTTTTAATTTTTTTTTGTTTGAAAAATAGAGAAATGATTACTACACATGATACTTATTATGCACTATTGTATTTGTTTTATGTATCTAATTATGTTAACTACTATCTAATTATGTATAATTTTTATATGTAAAACAAATAAAAAAAAAATAAATATATGTTTAGCCGACTCCACTTACAGTAAGAAGACCATGTAGTTGTTGAAGTGTTATTTTCTCTAAATCAATTGTATATTATCCTGTAAAGCATGTAGTAAATTCTTTCAATAAATAAAAATATTGTAAAATACATATTTGTTTCATCTCCAGTTAATCCGAACTACCTCCTGGTCCCGTTTATGTCATATTAGCAATCTATCTCCAAGACTAGAAGCATATGTTGTGTTGATTTTGAATTTCCAAACAGTTGTCAATTAAGGGCAGGTTAAAATAGGCTGGCAATCCATCTCATCAAACACCCAGGTTGAGTCCCCAGGGGAGGCAGGCCGATGTGGTGTCGATTCTATACTAGACTATACTACTTTAGAGGGTAATAGGCTGTACATATATACTACTATATATAATTAGGCTTGGCTAATAGGGTAATAAGATATCAATTTATAATCTATAAATGTCCTGATAATGGATATAATAAATCTTCATTTTTGTTTATAGGGGTTTGTTATTTTTGTTAAAACTAGCCTTTATTTCTTTTTTTGAAACTTGCACTTAGCAACTATATGTCATCTTTAACAACATTAGTGGAAAATGCCGAAATGTTGTGCTTATAATAAATGTTACCGGTGTGTGAGAGAACTGTTGCAAAGTAAATTTATAAGATGTTACAAATAATGGAAAAACGCAATTTATGCTTTATATTATGTGTTTAAACTAAGACCATTCTTTTTATCAGCTATATAGTGAGATTATCTCTCCCTTGTTTTAATACTTGTAAATCCCTTAAAACACAACAGAAGTTCTTTAAATTTGGCTGACAAACCCTAAGTGTTTTTATTTGAACCAGATCAGGCCATATCCTCATAACCAGTGACCATAAAACTATTTTTATTTTTTTCACTTATGCAGTGCAGTGCACTTTTTTTAATTGACTTTAAGAGGTGAATGATCAATCTAAAGAAATAAGTTTTAGTCCACTTGGTCGTGGAAGTTTTGATTGGCTGATAAAGAATCTCAAATGTTGGATTCATCTGTACTTAATTCTTCATATGTGGTCTTCAAGAAAGGTTGTAACTAATAAAATTGTCTTCTGACTGAATAAAACTCATTTTTTGTCCCTATAAACTCATTTTTTCTGCTATGCATTTTGGTTTTGTGTGCTTTCAAGCTAATGTCCCTTCATCTAATGTCACATGTTCTGAAGGCCTCAAAATGGGAAATGCTTCGCAATGTGCCACTGGTCTCATTGCATATTGCAACTTAGGTTATACAGCTGTATGTTTTGATTTTATCCCTTTAATGTTTGTTAAACAAAAATAACTGTCAGAAAAGTGATCATTGGTTTCCCTCCAAATCATAGAGGTAGCAAATGGCATGTGGTATGTGCCATTTTTCCATGCAGTGATGTCAGAACTTTATAAACAACTGATATATGGCCCTTGTTTGGTCTCCGACTTTACACTCATATTAAAGTTCATAATTTTTTGCTAACGGGGTAAGCTTTTGCTTTGGGACTTAAGCATCATTTCACCACATACCTAACAAAAGTTGTTAGAATGATTTAAACAAACTCTGGCATTTGGTAACTAACAACTATTTGAAATAAATAAAGTTGTAAATGTAGAGTTCTCAATAATTCAGGCACACATAGTTCTCACATGAGGTGTTTACTGGTTCACTACTACCTCATAACTGGCATCGTTCTGATGAATGTGTGCTACACTAGATCACTTTTGTACATGTCTATACACATCTGAACCTGCACAACAATAGCAATGCTACCATTTGAATGAGCTCATTTGGTTCCATCATATTTGCAATGCTCTAGGAACTTTTACTTGACAATGGCCAAAGGGACATAAAATGATTTAAAAAATTTAAATTACAAAAAACTGTGTTTGATGGATAAATTCCGAATACATATTTGAAAAAAAGGATAAAAAAAATGCATTAAATACATCTATTGGTACTCATAAATACATATATGGTACTCATGTGACAAAAATCATGTCAACCAGTGTAATTTTAAATAAACATTTCTATGATTTTCAACAAATGTTGATACTAAATATAAGATACTAAATTCATCCCTTCATTTCGTTTTTTTTTTTGTATATTTTTCTTAAACTTGACTTGGTTCCTATTATTTGCTTATAGTGCTGCTTGTGCTCCACACTCAAAGATTTAAGTGTATCAACTATTACAGTCTATACCACCAAGTGATTTTTTAACTGTACATTTATGTGCATGTTTTGAGTATTCACACTATTTACTAAGTTTCATTTTTGTTATGCAGACACAGATAAAGACCGAGGTAAGTGGACTACCTGTAAATGGAGCGCTCCTGCAACTTGTGACCGGGCAGGGGCATTCAGGCGATCTTCCTCCCTGCCTCGCACATTTGTGCCAGGCAGAGAGGGATGCCTACCTCCAGGCGAGGAATGCCATCGAGCAGCTTGCTCTCTTTCTTAAACCATTTTCATCAGGTATGTTATACCACAATATTTGTTTCATATATTGTATAACAAAATAAATATAACAGTTTGAATAACAAAATTGTGTGTCTAGTAGATTTATAGATCAGCGAGCGGCCTGCTCATCATTTATGTTTTTCTAGTTGTGGTTAAAGAATATAGGTATATATTGGAAGATGTTTAAAGGTCGTTTTAGACTACTGTCACCTGAATGTATATGTGTACACCTGATGTGTAATAAATGATTAACAAAAAATCTGTGGCAGATTTGAGCCTTATTGAACCTCTTGAGCCTGATTGGGGCCTTCAACATGCCGGATTTGAACTACACTGTTTAAAACCGTGTATGTGTGAAGAAAGATTCCTAAAGTTCTCCTTTAAAGTTCTGCTCCTAAAAGTTCCTAAAGCTTCCACAGGACAAACAAATTAAAATTTTCTTAAGTATAATTTACTTGGTTAGCTCAAGTACTTACTTACATGGGTATCAGCTATCAATTTCCCATATTGTCGAAGTTTCGTTCGTTAAAAAAAAAAATTGTATATGCTTGCATCTTTGTAAAAAAAACAACTATAGTAAAGGCATTGAGATTGAGAAAAATAGTTTCTTTATTGCGAAAATTTACCTTCCATTTTTTAAAAATTTAACTGCTATAATTTTGTAATTTCTGTGAGTGAATGGAATTATGTTGTTTTTTTTGTAAATGGAATACTACTTCTACAATAAATAAATTACATTAAAATTCCTTTAATAAAAACATTTCTCTAATTATTGTTAAATTCAGATTATTGGAAATCTGGTATAAGTATTATCCTATCCACTTTTTATGTTTTCTAATTGTAATACTTAACTGATAGGTAACAATATGGCAAAATAAAATATGGTTTTGCTATAAAGAACTCTAGTCCTACAATATGGCTTGGAGAATTGGTTGATAGGCTATTGGGATGTTCCAACTCAACCAACTTTTGAGAGAAATATAAGTGCAATGTATATTTGTTCGAATACATGTTGGTGAATATTTTAGTTGAGATGAAAAACAAACTGAGAAGTATACACTTTTTATAAAGACATGAACATCATAAGGTTCATAAGGCCTGCTCTGCTCATGAATCTCCTTGTGCCAAGAATGTTGAGCGTAGATTTCCGAGAATCCTATACAAGAATTTCCACAAGAGAATAGTAATGGAAGATTGCATGAGAAGAGCCAATTGAAAATTTGTAATATAGCTCATAAGATGAATTTTTATCCTATTTTGAACTGTGAGTTATTGTTAATAAGTAAAGTTAAAATGTTACGTTTTTTATGGTACTAAACTGTCAAATACAGGAATGTTGGTGGAAAGATATTACCTGCATACATTATCCACCCATTATCATTAGGTTTTAGGTAAACTATCTCAAACTGACTGAAAAAGTTAATGGATGGATAAAAAAAATTAACTACTGATGCAAGAAATAATGGGAAGCATTACCGGTATATTTTCTCTAAAGAACTTTGTTGATTAATCATATAAATAATGGAGAAAGTGTAGCTTTCACAGCATTCAGTTCAAGCCATGTGATCCTCTTCTCAGGTTGAGGACAGTTTCATTGTATATGTGTTACATATACTTAACTTTTTTAATTATTAGTCTAAGAAAAAAGATAGTAACATGGCCTGGAATTGAACCCAGAACCTTCTGATCTCCTGTCATGATCTCTTCTAACTGTGCCATCCCTGCACTTTTAAACAAATAATAATTATAAAACCTGCAGGATTACAGGCGACAACTAGTAATTATAAATCAATTTTTTATTTTATACTAGTCCAAAATTCTTATTACAAAAAAAATGGATTTTTTCGTATAAATAATTTATGGTAATAATAATAATTACTAACATTTGCATTACAAATTAGATCATTATTACTAGGTAGGGATTTTATATGTTCTGTTTTTATTACAGTCGGAGGGAGTGGAGCTGTTTCTCGACCTATGCAAAGAAAACTTGTTACACTTGTAAACTGTCAGTTAGCTGAAGAAGAAGGAAGATGTAGGGCAATGCGAGCAGCTAGGTCACTGGGAGATAGAACAGTTACTGAACTTATACTTTATCACCAAAATCCTGGACATTTATCTGCAAATCTTTGGGCTGCAGTAAGAGCTCGTGGTTGCCAATTTTTAGGACCTGGTAAATCGGTTTAAATATTACTTATTTCTTACAGTCCCTGCTATAGTGGATATTAACAATAAATATTAATGTTTAGCTATGCAGGAAGAGGTATTGAAGCTGGTTTTACTTGCACTTGAAGATGGAACTGCCCTTTCGAGGAAAGTTCTAGTCATGTTCGTTGTTCAGAGGCTAGAACCTCATTTCCCACAGGCTTCCAAAACCAGTATTGGGCATGTTGTCCAACTTCTTTATAGAGCTTCCTGTTTCAAGGTTTACTGATTTATTTTCTCTACCTTTTTTTTTTTGTAATGTATTCAACTCAATAAATTATTGATAATACCGTTAAAACAGGTATCTAAACGTGAAGGAGATTCATCTCTAATGCAATTAAAAGAGGAATTTCGAAGTTACGAAGCTCTAAGAAGAGAACATGATGCACAGATTGTTCAAATTGCTACTGAAGCAGGCTTAAGGATAGCTCCAGATCAGTGGTCGGCACTTCTCTATGGTAAGAAAATCATAACAGTTCAAAATTGGATTCATGCAAGACTAGAATAACAGAAAATTTATTTGTTCTTCTTTTAGCATTTGTCTTTGATATTTTTAAGTGTTAAGGGGGCCGCTATTAATAAAATTGTAATTAAATTTCCCACCACCCCTATAGGGGTTAATAAAGGCCAGAGAGGGTTTTGGACATTTTACCCTATATTTGGCAGAAAAAGCCAATCTGTTATGAACCTTGCTTGGTTGCACAGCTCAAAAATACATCACACATGCACTATGCAGTCGTTCACTATATATTAGTTCTTTCCTTATGGTCAAGGACAGACTGGTGTTAACTGTTGTTGGTTAGGGATCATATTGGTAGGTTTCAGAGTTAAGGACCCAGTCATTTTCGATTTGCAGTCATTATCTCTGTGTCATATTTGTTTGTACGCCTTGTGGTCAAGGTGCTCTACGATTCTGTAATCATACCAAATGAAGACTTTTTAAGATTCATGTGTGGTAGAGACAGTACGGTATGAATCCTTTTAATTCCAAATTATTCTCATTACGTTTTCCTTTCATTTTACAATATTGTAAACACGCTTATGCCAGTTGTAGTTATAAAAATTAAGAATCCTTTGTTTTATTCATAGTCCATTTAGCTTCACCTGTACCCACCAGAACTTATATTTGTATATTTAATTTGTTATATGTTATTTTTAATTTACTTATGCTACTTTAGTGTGTGAACGTTTCTACCAGAGGAGTTTCCTCTTTCTTTTTTTTATCCACATAAGCTTTCGGTACTTACATTTTATATTTAAGTTCAAATAAAACAAGTCATATCTTAGGAATGATCTTCTTGAGTATTTTTCATCATCCTCTGTATCTTTTTTAATATGATAATCATCATCATGTGGTAAACTTCTTAGCAACTTTTCATGATTGTCTGCAGAGCCATCTTGACCAGATTAGTCTTGTGAGGTTGCCCAAATTTCCTTTGTTTCCATAATTATTTATGCTCTTGTATACTCCTATTTAGGGCTGTGAGCCTATCGGGAACCACCCACTTCTATTTATGGAAATTTGCTTTCCATATAGGAATTTGTACCAGAACCTTCATATCTGAGCTCAACTGAAACAAGTTAATGGATTGACAGCATTTATTATTAGCAGGAATTCCTTCCCTGTCAATTGGTAATCATCATATATTGGGCTCTGTGAAGCATGATGTATTTGCTTCTGAACTCATAGATGTAAGGGAAAAAATTAATCTATACATTCAAAAACGGTAAATTTGAATATACTATTGAAACAAGCATTAAAAAAACTGACATTTTATTCTAATTGTTAATACCTCTTATTATATTAGAGGAGAAGGAGTAAGGCATGATATTAGGAGCTATCGGCATCTCATTTACAGAATTTTTTGAAAAAGAAAAATTCATCACAGAGATTTTAAGTCAAAACCTTTATTTCTTAAAGCAGTTGCCAGCATCCTTTAAATCACTAACATTTCTGATTGTTGATTGCTCATCATGTTCTTATTTATTTTTGATATATTAACTAATGTGTGGAATTATTTTAAATAAAAATTTTCACATGTTTGTTTGGGATGACTATTTAGCAAGCAGAATAAATTATTAGATGTTTTGGCTTATTGATTTTTATTAACAGGTGATTCAGCACATAAATCTCATATGCAATCCATTATGGACAAACTTCAGAGTCCAGGATCTTTTGGTCAATCAGTACAAGAATTAGTGATAGCTCTTCAGAGGAGTGGTGACCCTGGTTGTCTAGCATCCCTTCGACCCTACCTTGAACAACTAGCTGCAATAGACCCAAATCCAGGTGAAATTAAATTCATTTTTAATAACTTTCATTACAATTAATCATATCACTTATTATTATATATTTTAGATCATTTGTATAGCATATCATATCACACAATTAACTATTTCCTTGTTAACATTGAATGCATTATTTATTGCAAAGCCTGATAGGAGCCTATTTCTGGAAAGGCACACGGCAATTGTCTTTTGTTTGTCTGTCTGTGTCTGGTAGATTCGAACTACAATGCTTAATAGCATCTCTCTTTATAAAGCACGCAATGAGTTATAATTGAGAACATGATTTTAATGAATTCGTGTGATTAAACTTGAAGAATGAAAAGAAAAATTACATATTTTAAGGGGGGATGAGATTTTTTTAAATACCCTACTCAATAAAAAAATATTCATTTTTTATTTCTAAATAATTTAGTAATTTAATACCCTTAATTATGTTTTAAAGAGTTGAAAATATTTTTCATGTCATCTGGTATTTTATATGGAATCTTGTTATAAAATTTCATGTTTGTTGGTCGAACAGGAGACTCACAATCACCAGGTCAGACAGACGTGTGAAAACATAATGTTTTCTGATTTTGAAAAAAAAATTAAACTCCTAAAAACTATGATCTTTGGGCAGGATTCAAAATGAGAAATATTAGTCCAGAATTCAGAGCACCATTCTGCTGGGTCAAAGCTGACAAGAAGCGGTGTTGTAGTTGGGCAGTTAATATGTACTGTGGCCTCATATGAGTACAGTTGAATTGGTTTTTGGAACAGAGTCACCTGGTACAGATTCAACATACACCCCTGATTGGGGTGTGATGAGCCAAAGAAGTGACTTGTAGTAGGTCGGGTGAATGAAGAGTAGCCAGAGAATGTCTCGTGTATCAAGGGCGGGAAACCCGATTCTGTTTGTAAACTACATCTTTAGTAAAACTTATGTATTTTTCAAAAATTACAATTCAGTTAGTGATTAAAAAAATTTCAATTGGTAAAATTATATTAAAAAAAATATTTAACTTAATTAATAAAAAAGTAAATTTACATTTAAATTTCTACCATAATACCATTTTAAAAAGGTTGGTGTGAACAACAAAGTCATTAAAACCATATTTGCAATTTTTACTCTGTAGTTCTGAGTTTTTACAAGAGAAATGATGTTTTGCATGTTAGTTTCATTTAATGAACCGACCATACTAAAAATAAAACTAACTTAGATTAATTACTTGTCATAAATAATTAGTTACTCTGACATTTAAAAAAAAAAAAAAATCATGTCGTATTGAGTGGGTATTAAACTTAAGATCTTGTCGCCCTGAATGCCCAAAACATATATACAGATGCCCAGCGCAAAACAGACGAAATCATAGCATCACATATTTGTTGTGGTGTCCCTAAAGCAGGCTGAACATAGACGATCTCTCATAAAACAAATGCTACATTTCATGCACTACTTTTTGTGTAAAAAATACACGGTGTCACAAGACAACCTAACAATGAGTTAACCTAATCAACAAAAATAATATGAATACATGAACTTAAAACAAACCTATAGCTGACATACCCACAATGTGGCCTCAACAATACGTATTGAAGAAACTAGCTATATCCACAAATATCTCTTCTTTACTTTTACATCTTTTATTTTGTTTGTATATATTTAAAAAAAATTGTTTGTTGTTAATATTTAAAAAATTTAGTTAGTAAAACTTTTAAAAAATATAAAAAAAAGTGTTAAGGCTACTGATTTTTGGATCGACTAGTTTATCCACCATTTGTTAGAACCCATTCACAGTTGTAGAAATTCCTTAATTAATTGATTAATAAAGGATGATTAATTATTCTTCATGGAAGCCTTATTATTATTATTTTTAGCATTGTTAAGGATATCGAGTGAAACTTCTATGGAAAATATTCTTTCCAAGAATATTCAGTCAAACATTTCATTGCACAAAAAAAATTGGAAATCATTACTGATATTACTGACAGTTTTAAAGTATTTTCACTATTATAATAGAATCAAAGAGTCGACAGACAACGCATATTGTTAATTGAAACATCGAGATCTTGAGACCTTTTATTTGATACCTTGATATCATGTTCAGAAGAAATAATTTAATTAAGGGGCCTGCTTTCTTTTACTATATCCTTTATATCATAAAGTAGTGATCTTAAATACTACACCATGAGAGTATTTATCATTTACAATTGATTTTGTTTGTTTCAGAAGTTTGTACCTATAGTTTGCAAGAAGTTGCTAAAGGAGTAGAAGCATGCAGGACTGTAGTAGCTGGGCTAGTTGAGTTCATGAGAAGTCACGGAGGAGGAGGAGTTGGAGGGAAGGGCAGTCCAGGAGAACATGGAAAATACAAGGTGTCACTTTGTAGGGACCTCGCATTACGAGGATCTTGTCCCCGAGGACCAAATTGTACATTCGCCCACTCCGACGATGAACTTGACAAGTAAATCTATTACTGCTTAGTTTTTCTCTTTTTATTAGTATCAGATGAGAATAAATGTATCAGTCCCTCTATCATATAGTAGCTATTAAATTGAAATAGTTGATCTAAAAATGAGTAGTCTCCATTTATTTATCTTTCATTATATTATATTATTAACATTTTATTTTTTTTAATTTTACCAAGAGGGAAGGAGAGAGATAGTAAGGGACAGGAAAAAATAAATAATATAATAAATTAATTTAAAGGTCTTGATACATCCTTAGCTTGATTCTCTGTTGGATAAGTTGGCCTAGATAGGAGACTGCACCTGAAGATAATTATAGTCAGTCAAAATATCTCCTTGTAAATTTTTCTATGCATTGAGATATTGGGGGCATTTCCAATTCTAAATGAATTTTGGTATTCCTGATGAACCATTTTGCTTCCAGTGCTGGCGGAAGTATTTTACTCTGAAGTGTTTAAAGCCTTTTCCTGGTAGACTTGCTAGTGAAGTGCTATATAAGACAGGCATAAGTGAGTATTGATAATATGAGCGAGTGTCTTGTAAAGAAATGTTCTACAAGTATGTTTTAGTGATGTGTCATATTTCCACTAAAGATTTCCTGAAAGTCAGTCTGTATTAGTCTACTGCTCAGCCTTGACAAATAATTAAGCCTATTGAATTCAGCTGAAGTGATATTAAATATGCGATTTATATTTATGGTACCCAAAACTTTATTTCTAGAAATAAGTGTTCATAACCATGAAGAAAAAAGTATAATTATAGGTTTTAAATTGTTTTAGAGCTGGGAC
Organism: Acanthosoma haemorrhoidale; assembly: GCA_930367205.1. Classification (NCBI taxonomy): domain Eukaryota; kingdom Metazoa; phylum Arthropoda; class Insecta; order Hemiptera; family Acanthosomatidae; genus Acanthosoma; species Acanthosoma haemorrhoidale. The sequence goes on from OV884012.1 coordinate 96,160,898, forward strand.
ATCAGAAAGCTTAAAAGTTAGTGAAAAGGACCAAAGTTATCTGTTTTATTTTTTTTATACATCCCATTATTGTATTCTAACCGAAAAATCACGTGAACAATCTGGAATATTTTCGATATAATCCACAAATACTACATACAGACGAAGGAAAAATAATTGTGCCATGCCCCTGCTGGAAAGTTTAGGCTTCCCCTTTTAGCTTGGCATTGAACTAATCATGATAATCACTCACTCTCTCTCTCTCTCTCTCTCTCTCTCTCTCTCTCTCTCTCTCTCTCTCTCTCTCTCTCTCTCTCACTCCCTCTCTCTCTCACTCTCTCTCTCTCACTCCCTCTCTCTCTCTCACTCCCTCTCTCTCTCACTCCCTCTCTCTCTCTCACTCCCTCTCTCTCTCTCACTCCCTCTCTCTCTCACTCCCTCTCTCTCTCTCACTCCCTCTCTCTCTCTCACTCCCTCTCTCTCTCACTCCCTCTCTCTCTCACTCCCTCACTCTCTCACTCCCTCACTCTCTCACTCCCTCACTCTCTCACTCACTCACTCACTCACTCTCTCTCTCTCTCACTCTCTCTCTCCCTCTCTCTCTCACTCCCTCACTCTCTCACTCCCTCACTCTCTCACTCCCTCACTCTCTCTCTCTCTCTCTCTCTCTCTCTCTCTCTCTCTCTCTCTCTCTCTCTCTCTCTCTCTCACTCTCTCTCTCTCTCACTCCCTCTCTCTCTCTCTCACTCCCTCTCTCTCTCACTCCCTCTCTCTCTCTCACTCCCTCTCTCTCTCACTCCCTCTCTCTCTCTCACTCCCTCTCTCTCTCACTCCCTCTCTCTCTCTCTCTCTCTCACTCTCTCTCTCTCACTCCCTCTCTCTCTCTCTCACTCCCTCTCTCTCTCACTCCCTCTCTCTCTCTCACTCCCTCTCTCTCTCTCACTCCCTCTCTCCCTCACTCCCTCTCTCTCTCACTCTCTCACTCCCTCACTCTCTCTCTCTCTCTCTCTCTCTCTCTCTCTCTCTCTCTCTCTCTCTCTCTCTCTCTCTCTCTCTCTCTCTCTCCCCCACACACACTCACTCACTCACTCACCCACCCTTTATATTTATTTTTAATGGGAAGAGAACAGCAAGCTGGGAGCTAATTGTTACACATATTGTTACCAACCACATACACACATCCTCTACATTAATATCCTTACCAATGTTCCAACTAAACCCTTATAAAGAATTTCGTCTCTATCCATATGTCTATACAATACTTTATTTTATAATTTGCAAGTTAATATCTCTCACTTTACCTCCTCTTTCATTAATTATTAATATTAAGTTTCTCATTTAAAAGTATACTTTAAATAAGCAATATTTTAATATTAAATTACAGGTTTCGATCTAAGAATCGGAAATTGAACCGTAATTCTGGCATGAAGGAAGATGATCATCAGCATGATGAAATAATTTACTGTAACGATGGTAGGTAAAGTCTTCATTAAACCCTATAAAATTTTATGTTTTACTTTAATTACACTTACTTCAGGTTATCACTTCATGATCTGATGTATGAAACTTTTTTGTGTTTAGAATTTAATTGTCTTGTTCGGTTATAGGGAACAATGATTATACGGCATACCCGGTTGTCACTCAAAATGCAGCATTTACAGCTAACCAACATGCTAGTTTTCAACAGTCTTCTTCAACACCATTTTCTTCAGATATGTATAGGTATGAAATATATTATTTAATAAAATATTAATATTTTTTGTAAGAAGACTTCATTAATTCTATCTTTCTGTTAATTGTAATTGCATGATTCAGCTCTCCCAGACATGGAAATGTTATGGTTCGAACATCATTTCCTTCAGCTCCTCCTCAGCCTTCTGATTCTAAGTCAACTACTCTGTGGAGAAGACCTCCTCACTTCAGCAATTCAAAGGTATGATTTCAAGCCCGGAACAGTTTATTCATAAATTGTTATTATTTTAAGTGAGTTTAGTTTTTAATAATTTGTTTTCTTTAAAACTTATTGTGTATTGACATTATAGAGAGGGGTAGCTTCTAGTTTGGCAGTATTACAGCACAGAAAGCAAGAACTTCTGAATCAACTTGAAAGAGTCGTGGCACGGTGCAATAATAATCCCATCCCTCAGGTATTTTCACCTTACAGTATTATATTTTTTTAGTATTATAGGTACTGGTCAGATAGATGGTATCTCATGGTATTGTTATTCGAGCTAGAGAAGGCTATTAAGATTAGAGGGATTTTTAGTTATAACAACCTGATATAATTCCTGATGCTGTTCATGTGGAAACTGAGTATGATGCATTCAGATCGTTGTTACATATTTGACTGGGGAGCAGTTTATCTGCTCTAATTAGCTCACTGTGGAGGCCATTATCTTCTGAGGTTAAAGATAAAGACCATATATACATCAGTTATCGATGGACTCCCCTTCAATCGATATAAGACTAAAATAATTATATCACCTCGTAAGAGTACCTGCAAGCAACTAAATAGCTATCCCTTTCCTTATATCCTATATCTAGTCCTTTATACATAAAAGAAATGGGGATAACAGAACTTGTTTTGTGAATTATATAGTTACATTAGGGAAAGCTTCATCTATGTATCCTCTAGTCTTCCTTGCAACATTATTCGTGGAAACTGGCAGGTTGGACATCTGAAAAGAAACTGGCACAATGGGAAGAGAACAGCAAGCTGGGAGCTAACTAATTGTTACACATATTGTTACCAACCACATACACACATCCTCTACATTAATATCCCTACCAATGTTCCAACTAAACCCTTATAAAGAATTTAGTCTCTATCCATATGTCTATACAATACTTTATATTGTAATTTAAATTAAAAATTGAGTAAATTTTATTTTAATTTCAATCCAGCATTTTTTTAAGTAAAGAAAGTATAGATAGGAGAACCTATTCAGAGAACCCTGGGAATATCTGGAATCCCAATAAATGGTAAAAATCAAATAAGAGATACCTCATAGAGGATTGTTTTATTTCTTATGTGCTGAAGGAAGACAAACCTGTATAGGATTTAAGACTGGAAGGAATAACCTTTTTAACCCCTGGGCTGAATTTAAATCTTAGTTCTGGATAAATATGGAGATCCTTAGAGAGGCCTCCATGTACCAAACAATCATAGTCAAAATAGGAGAGGCTGGGGAATGGAACACCAGGTGTTAGCGGGAAAGATTGAGCCTATTAATGGCTCATGGGTGTTTTCCCACATGAGATGATTGTATTCAGTTGAAGTATGTGGAATGAACCCCACTTTAATCCATTTATTTTTGAATTAGCAGTGAAGCAGATTAGAAGAGAGGAAAGAATAAATAAATATGGGTGTCAAAGGTAGGAGTATTTGTGATGGGTATTTGATAAAAGGTCATAGATATAGACACTGAAAAGTAATACGGAGATCTAATGGCCCTTTGGCCTGTTTCTGCAATCATCAAGTATTCTTTGTTGGCATGTCTTTTCTGATGACTAAATCATCCTGGCTGATCTTTTTCAAGAATTTGTGCTAAAAAGATTAAAGGAAGATGATATTATACTGTTGGTTCATTGAAGTCACAGCATATATACATCACTGTAATCTAGACTTTATAAAACATAATCTTGTTTCCTTCCCTGAGTCAGCTATCTAAAAGCGGGCACTGAATCCTGATGATAACACTTTACCGGAGGTGAATTAAATGAAATTAATGAATAAATAAATGATAAAAAACAATGTATTCTGGGACATTGTTTCTTAAGAATAACAAAAAGGTACAAATAGAAATGTCTAGCTGACAAAAAAAAAAATGCACATATACTCGTAAAACATAAATTACAATGATGTGATTAGTGTATAAATATTAATGTCCATAGGCACATGTGGTGACTTCAATGAACCAACATTATAATATTTTAACAAAAAAAGCATAATGGGGAATGACATTCACTTACAATTTTAACTAGGAACTTAAGGAAAAAAAAGGAATTATTAGCAGGGGAAAATGAGCATGAAAGAGAGCTGGATATATTTAAATAGGGATTTAATAAAATAAATACAAAGAATAATAATAGTAATGATAAATATGAATTATCAATTAGTAGATTGGAGGAAGATAAGGAACTAGTTTATGTCTAGATTTAAAGAATAGGCGAGTTGACCAGCAATGAAAATAGATGGAAGAAGAAAAGGATGATGAAGAATACTGGAAGCAGAGAGCAAAGGAGTATAGGGCTGGAAAATAAATAGCATTTGGAAGAGAGTTGAAAATGAGATGGCATAGAGAAGACCATGCCTATCTCTTGCTGTGGTTGTTGATAGAAATAGAAAATAATATGGGTATAAACAGAGTGAGGTACAGTCCAAAATAAAATTAAAGCTAGAAACTAAAATTCCAAAGGTAGGAATATTGTTCGTGAAAATATTAGAACAGTCATGATTTACAGTTATCTGACTTTGTTTATTTGATCATTGTGAGCTTATTGAATATTAATATACAACCAGTAAACTCACTTTTAATTGTTGTACTGTAGCTCTGAATTGGGATTTGTATTAAAAGACTATTTCTAACTACATAAGGACTCGTGAAGCAATTAATAATTGATGGTGCTATCCTTTACTACTAACTGGTTCCAAGGTTCAGCATAACGTCTATCCTCTGGTGGACCATTCCCTATTGCTTGTTGGTGTGAAGAAATGTGTTCTCACCAGACAATTTGTATCTATTTATTAGTAGTCATGCTCTGGCTTAAGGAAGTTGATCTTAGGGGACCTTTGTATTTGTATGTAATATGTCATTGCAGAGTAATGTTATGAAACTGGTGCACTGCACACTGGACTTTTAGTGTCGTTACTTACTTATATTGTAACCTTATCTTTTGAAAAAACAAAATGTAAGCATGAACCACTGGATACGCTCTATCAAATAAATAAATAATAACTATATGCATGTAATTTTGCAGGAGGTGCAGACTTCTGGACCAGCAAACTTTGCCGTATGGAATTCTGCTAATGTGATACCTAGCAGTCCATCTTTACTTGAGCAGCCCCTAATTAGTCAGCACAGGCCTCTACTTTATAGGTATGTATTATTACAAAAAATCATGTCAAGTAAGATACAGCACATAATTAAGGGGTTTGTTATGATGGTGAAAACAATTTCATTGATACAGTACAATCTTGATAAGCCGGCACTATCTATTGATCTTTCAGTCCTGGATTCTTTTTAAAATAATACAGGTCTTCTCCCAGAGGATGCTGCCTTATAAGACCTTCGTGCACTGTTCAGAGGAAAGTACCCTAGGCAGAAAAATGTCAAAAGACAGACTGACAACCATGGCTTGTGTGAGTTCCTCTGGCACACATCAACTTCCCTTACTAGATTTAAGATTAGGAGAGTGGACCAGCAATGAATAGCCGGTTATGGTTATAAGAAAAGCCAAGCATCAAATGGCATTTAAAACTATCTCTTACTTACCAGTGACATATAAAAACTAAACCAAAGGGTAGGTTACCTGAGATGTTTCACTGAATGGTTCAAGCAGGATTTTATTCCTGCTGTAAAAAGTTTACAAAAGACCAAAACTTACCTGCTAAAGCTTTGTTACTTCTTGATAATGCGCCTGGGGACCTGCCATCTGAAGACAAGCCAATTCAAGTTTGTACTCCTCCAAACATGACACCATTCCTACAACCCATGGATCAAATCAAAATATAATCCATCAAATAAAAATAAATTACAAAAAAAATCCTTTGGGAAAAGCGAGGAAAATTTTCAATCTTTCTGACGATGAAGCTAATCATAACTTGGATGTTTTAATTCGGCGAACTTTTACCAACAGTAAACAAATTCAGTACACTCAACGTCTGCACAACATGGGTAGAAGAAAGTGATATTGCAAGTGATGATGCTTTAGTGCTAAAAAAGGATCGAAGAATACGTCTTTGATGGATTGTTTAAAACTAAGAAACATAGAGCAATTAATTTTTCATAAATGTATGACCGTTATTTTTATTTAATTTTATTTGTTCTTAGTATTATCATGAATGGAACTACCGCTTAAATGTAATGTACAGTAGAAGGGGTGTTATTTCCATTAACTTCTTGTGAATGGATGGTGTTGATATTTGTGATGTTAAGTTGTCATGGACAAGGCTGGGAGCAGTGGATTTAGGCCACACAAGCCTTGGGAAAATTCAAAGTAAAACAGCAGCACAACTCAGAATAGCCTGACAGTATCGCTGGTGGAGATTTTTGATACTGCTTTCACTTCTGATGTCGATGCTCCCCAAAATGTAGACCTCATTATTGAAGAAATGGAGGTTTAAACGAGAAATAAAGCTGTTTGTTAAGACTATTGATCATGAAATAGAATAGATCTATCTATTGCTTTGCAAATATAAGGAGGGAAAATATGTCAGTTGAATACGGAAAAAATTAAAGCAGGAATTGATAAATGAGGCTGAGCGAAAAGGCTAGACTTCCATTTGTTGCAGCTGTCGGAAATCGGTGGTTTTCTGGGCAAGTACAAAGCTGTAAACTATGTGAACTGGTAAACAAGATGATTTAACAGTTTCAAATCCCTTGAGTGTAACATGAGTACTAAGGTGCACTAATTACACAGCCACTTAAACCATTTCCCTGAGAAGTTAGGAGACACCATTGAGGAACAAGGTGAAAGATTTCTGCAGGATATTAAAACCATGGAGCCCCCTCCGCTACCAAGGAAGATAGGATACACACATGATGGCAGATTACTGCTTGAGTTTAAAAAGGGACTGTTCCAAAATGCATTCAAGAATGTGACGGAAAAGAAGCTTCCGAAGTGTTCACTGACTAGTTAGTTTCATCGATTATTTTTTCCTCTATCTTTATGTATAATGATATTTGTATAATCTAATAATAATAATTCCATGTTTAGTTTTTTTATTTGATCCATGGATTTAACTTAGAATAGTGTAACGTGTATATTTCACTAAAATTTAATGTATTAGAAATTTGACCTTCTAGGCAATAACTGATGCCATATTTGAATTCAAGGCATCAAATTAATATGAAATCAGCTCACTTAATTACATACCCTGTTGTCAAAACACCTGCGTTATTAATCAGGACATTGAGATCTTTAAGTTAATGCTCTATTTAATATGATAGGAAAATATTCACCTTTTAATTACAATTAATTCATTAATAATTGATCCATCATTATTTTACAAAATGCTACTTGTATTTTATTATGTCTGGAGCATTAAGTAAGTAAAACTGTCATGTAAAATATCTCCTCTCTTTATGAAACTGGTGTTACAAAACTCTTAACCACTAGTTTTAGCCACTTAACGACAGAGCGAAATGAAAACTAACAAAAATATGACTTACTTTTTTTTCTTTTATTAGTTTATGGTTATTAGATGAGACAAACATAGAAAAATAAATCGAAAAAAGAGATATATTTTAGAAGTTATGGTCAAAACAAAAGCACGTTGCGAGTTACATAATATTATGTTTTTACATCATATTTATTCATATAATAATTTGAAAAAAGTAAAAAATTATGAAACTGAAATAAAAATATTTCAAACTTTTGAAATAAAATCTAGAAAACTAAAGAACAGGAAAAAACACAAATAAAAACATGTATCGGCTTCACCACCGATTAAAACAACCACATTCTATACATGTATTTATATACATAGCACGCCTTATTTCAGACACCACAAAATATAATACTCTAAATTGTACATAATATTACGGATGTCATTTGTTTTTTGCCTATGGATAATGGCCGTAATATTATGTAACTAGTCAAAAATGATTAATGACCAGATAATTATATATGGAATGAGGTGTTAGATTGGAAGAGATAATTTATGTTTTAGGTTACAGCAAGTGTTCATTTCTGTTTTTCAAAAAAAATCCCTTTAATTGTTAAGCATTGGACTGGTGACTGAGGATGACTAGTGGGCTGTCGAAAATGCTTGTCAATTAAGGACAAAAACAAATTTAAAAAAAAAAGAGAAATGAAGATTTAATGTTATTTAAAACCTACATAATTCAGTACACCTAAACCCCAACACATTTTACATAGTATAATTAGGGCATCTAGATATTTAATTGTACAATACTCAGCTCAATATCGTAGAAAAATATTGATTATTTTATTAACCACCTTTCATTATTGTTCATGGGGTTGGTTTTGTTTTTAGCATCATTATTGCATCAAATTCAACTACTAAGCAAAAGTATCACCTATAAACATTTGTTGAGTTAAAGTCGGGAACAAGAATTAGTATTTTTACACAATTTAGTTTGTATAATCTCTCAAATTTTCTTTTGAAAAATTTAACTCTTTATGAGGGCTTAATCTTTTTGAATGAGAAAGTTCACTAACATTGCCTTAACCATTGTTTTTTTTCTTTCTTTGTCTATCATTTTTAGATTCATATATTCATTACCTGCCTTTGTTTGTGTTTGCTGTCAGAAAATTCATCAGGCATTTATTTGGAATTCATGAAAAAATTGAGCCATCTTATTTTAGTGTCTCACTTTTTATTCACAATGAAGCATTAATTAGTTGACATAATTTAAATCATGAAACTCTTAGAAAGTATTAGCCAATTTATTTTATTATTAGTTTTTAAGTTATTGCATAAAATGTAATAATGATTAATATATTTGTATTTCAGATCTGATTCTGGCCTGACTGAAGAAGAATTCATCCCTTTTGATCCACCCATTGTCAGCAAATTCGGCCCCATTTCAAGAGAAGGAACAAAACCTCCATCGTTCAATGAACCACCTCCACAAATTGCTTGGCTTTTTAATTCTCCTCATGGTTTGTCACCTCTAAATATCATTGCATTAATATTTTTTCTGATGTTAAAACTAATTGTGTAATCTCTTTTTTTAGGAGGTTACCTTGGTGATGTAGTGCAGCCTGTGAGAGAAGGCTATATTGCAGTTGACCTTTATCGGCCCAATGCTCAGGATGTACCGCCAACCTCCTCCGAGTAAGAAACTCTTATTTAAATTTACCTTCAACAAATTATTATTTTTTCTTAAATTCATTAAGCTATTATGCCTTTCTATTTATCTTTTTAGTTTTCTTGTGGAATCTCAAAAAATGAAGCTTCAATTGAGGACATTGGAAAAGAAAATTAATGATCTAAAGGTTATTTGTTTTACTATTTTTATAGTTTTATTTACACTTTTTCTGTACTCAATCTGTTGTAATTTTTTATCGTCATCATTTTCTATTAGTGTGTTTGTTAATATTAATTTTAAGGCACTTGGAACATCGGGGTTTCCAATTAATATTTCTTTTTTCAAAAATTGTTGACACATTCCATATTGACAAACAATATATATATATATTTATATAAATAATAGGAATTTCAGGTGTTCACTTTAACATCACAGTAAGCCATTTCTGAATGCTAATGGTTCCATAATAATGGTTCCATGAAAATCCCTCCCATAACCCAAGTTCCTAAAACACAAATTGAATTATTGTTGGTTAATTTTGTTATTTGACTACAAGGTTCCTATTTATGGTATGTTTCCAATATACAATGTGGATTTCTCTTGAGTTGTTCCTCCCTGGAATTATTTTTATAAAAAGTATTTTGTCTTAGATACTCTTGTATTGGACAACCTTGTTCTAGGAATCAGCATTTCACTAAGTATCTATTTGGGCTTGAAGTCTCATAAGTCGACCTATTACTGTGATTTTTGTGATGAACTACACTGTGTTTGGGCCAAACTTTGAGAGAATCTGAAAATTGATTGGAATTGACAAGCAAGAGGTAAGAGGGGAGGGGAGTTGTGTCCCTGAAGTTGATAGGAATAGAAATTTGTTGAGGATAGTAAAATATCAGAAGATCACTGCCTACAACGAACTCGCTGTTTGCAACCATTGTAAAAAAGAGGACCTTCCTTCCGCCTGCTGCTAAGATGGCTTATTTATGCTGACTTTTAACACCACTGGCTGCACAAATATCTTAGGATATATAATGTAAAATTTTACCTATAAACAATTAAATGGTTTACATATTTTTGGTAAATTAAATTAATACCTGAGGCTCAATTATTTTGACAGAATCGCAAAATTTGATGTTTTGTCTTTAGGTTATTATTGTTTAATTCACTGTTGTTAGTTGTCATATATGCATATATTTCTTGAATTGACCTTTTTTTTTCTATACAATTATTAAAGAACATACAGTCTATACATATTGTCATACTTCCACATGTAACTTATATATACTTGAAGTGTCATAAAGATGGACTCTCTCCCAAAAAAATATGTATCTATATTAGTTTTAAAATATTACTGAAAGTTAGCAGAATACAAAATGAGTGGGTGGGGATCAGAGGTAAAATTTTAGTGTCACTTCCACAGTATTTTTCTTAAGCTACATAAGCTTATATGTAATATCAATCTGACAACAGATATGAATTGAAGGGGAAAATGAGGGAAATAAATAAAATGCTACAGTGGCTACCCCCATCTGTCAGTATTTTTTCAAGCAGCTGAACTATGTCTGTTGCTACTTTGATGTGAGCATCTCTTTTGTAAACTAGTTTAGAATAGAAGTCTTTGCAGAACTTCCTCACTTCCTGATCTGTTTTATATATTAGTATGTATGAAGGATAAATAGAGAAGATGATGTTTAAAGATATTGGAGTTACATAATCCTACTTTAGTTTTACAGTAATACTGTAAGTAGCAATTTCAACTAACGATAAATTTATTTTTTCAGTTGGCTACAGAAGGGAGTGCAGCATTGAGTGAAGGTGAAAAGCTAAGCCAAGAACTTCAACTGATAGAGCAGGGTATTAGGGAAAGGGAACACCAACTCAGAATGGTGAGCTATGTTTATCTGAAAATTAAAACATATTTAGAAAATTGGTGGATTATTTTTTATATTAACTGTAACATGTATTCTTACCATGGGGTCCTCTCTTTGGCCTTGTTAACTCACACTCGCCAGCATAAATTTACATATATTTCGACTGAATAGATTAGCTGGGACTCATCTAATTCAACATAGATACTGTTCGGAGCCTAATTAATAATTCTTTGATACTAACTAACTACTCAACACTAGATTTTGTAATCTGAGATCTATTCTGAAAAACATCAATATTAGTAAACTAAGTATCTTAGCCAGGAGGCCCCGCCTAATGGAGCCCTGGCTACTTGCTTTTACTCCTATATTATTTTCTACTATGACCTACTTCAGTATTTGTATTAAATCTATATAAACAGTGATATAGTCGGGTAAGGAGTAAAATCTTAAGGCTGCGATCCCCACTGTTATTTAGTCACAGAACAATATCTATGTTGAATTTGATAAAGATAAGAGTTTAATTAAATCCGTGCCAAATTTAGTGCAAATCTTTTAGCTTAGTTTTAAGCATTCTACCCGAAATCACATTCTGTACTTCTTGACTTTATATATTAGATTTTGTTATTTTATTGAGCTTTCATATGTTACAGTGCCTAGTGTTCAGGTCCTTTAAATGATTTAAGTACCTCCTCAACATGCAAAATATAAACCATATACAATATGGAAATTTATTACATTTTCTATAAAAGTAGTTTTCTTCAATACTTTACCAAAATATAAAGTTTATGAGATATTCGACTAAAATTAGCTGTTTACTTCCCCTTTTAAATAGTTTTATTATGACGATCCAAGCTAAGTAAGGTCAATAAATAAAAGTTTGTTATTCAAGTTTGATGATGTTTATTCTTCTCAATTTTTTTTCTTGAAACAAATATTATTTTATAAGCAAAACTATCTGTGTGCAGAAGAAAAAAGAGAATAGCTAAGTTTGTCAAGATTTTGGAATTAAAAGAAAACTTTAAGAATCATGAGATTTAAGAAATTCTATAAAGAATATAAGGCAATATGATCTGCATTTAAGCCCCTAATCTGTTATGTAAAGAATCAGAACTGCTAGGAAAGAAAAAAAGCATTCTCGATCATTAGGTGAGCTATTATTAGGAACTGTTAAATCCTCAAATGTCCTAAAAAGCTTAAGGCAAAGTGGACCATTGCTGATTCCTACCAAATGATGAGGAAGAAGTCCAATACCCAGAATTAGGAGGTTCTAGGGGTAGCAGGTAGATACTCTTCCATGGCAGCAGAGGACAGATCTTCAGGGGCCTTCACCTTAACAATCTTGTTAGGGCCAAACATATTTCCCACCCTAAAAACCACCCAATGGTCAATGGCCCTCTAATGCTAAGATTATCACCTATCTAGAGTATCAGTGATTCAAATTAAAGAATTAAGTTTCATATATGAACATTATACAGAAGGACAGGTATGAACTCTTCATCAAAAGGCATTACGGAGCTAATGGAAGAGGCTAAGATCCTATACTTTCTAAAAAAATTACAAGACCTGTAGAGATGGTAGTATACTAGCAGAATTTCCCAATCATGTGGAAGAAATAATACGAAACATAAGTGATCTTATATGAACGATGTAAATTATACCAAAGCTCTATAATTACACTCCACTGAAATTCCAACTCAAGGCTGCCTCTTACATTGTATTTAGCATAACATATGATGGCTTCTAATTGTATTGAGGATTCGAGAGCCAGCATCCCCATAAGAATTCTTTCATTGGAGGATGGGTTTAGTTGTGAATCTTAGCCTCCTGAGGGAAAATGAGAGTATTTTCTTAAATAAATAAACAAATCTGTTTTATAAAACCAGAATAAATGTAAGGGGTTACATCCTAGTATCAACTTTAACCAAGTCTTTCCTTTTCATGGTCGAGTTAGCTATTCTTCGTTAACTACAGACTGACAAAACACTCTCCTGGAAATAAAAATGAGAATACCAGGCATGTTGTCTCCGAGATAACTAATATAAAGAAGGGAGTGAGACAAGGAACACATGTCGTATATTATTGAATATTGTGTTGGTATAAGTCATTAGGGCATTAATGAAAGTCAGACACTCAACCATCCCCCTGCCACATCTTGTCCCCTATTATTTTAAATTGTACTTATTAATGTGTTTAGGCTATATCTAATTTCATGGTTTCATAATGTTCTCAGAACCAGCTGAGTCTCAGTGGTTCAAAGCCAATTTGGAATGGAGAGAACTGGCCATCTTTTAGACCAGAAGAGGAACGATATGTATGTATTTATTGCACTGTTGAATAAACCTAGGTAATAGTTTTGTTAATCTTGAAGTGGCCAACTTTAGAGATGTAACTTTATGTATTTCCTTTTTTTAATCTATTATAAGTTAAAGAACATTAAATTTTGTGAAAAATAAGTACCTCAAATGTTGTTGGCAAAAGAGTCAAAATTGACAGTTGAAAACCTATTGATCCGAAAATTTTCTTTAAAAAAATTTTAATGAAAAAAAAACATTAGATGAAAGTTGTAGAATAATTGAATTCTTCATTTAGTGATCACTTATTTATATTTTTAGTTCCATTGAGGTGTAAAATGAGTTAATTGTTAATAATTGGGAAGTCTTTCAACAATTGCAAGAGGAAAAGTCTCATGGTCCTTCTTACAATAAGCAGACCCCTCTCCTACAATCTTGAATCTTCAGTTGCTATCTGGTTTAAGATCTGAACACAGCTCGTATTTCTGGTTACTTACATTTCTATTTTCTTCCAATTAAGTTAATGTGGTTTGTTGTTTAACCTTTAGTTAGTAGTTACTTTGCAAAGTGCAGTGTTTTGTGAAATATAATATCAGAAATACTGCTGGCTGTGGAATACCATAGGAGAAAAAAAGTAGATCAAGGAGTGATGAAGGGTTTGATTCTAAGAGAAACTGTGTGGTATGCGTGAAGAATGCAGCAGAAGAATTTCTTCGAAAAAAGTAAAAAGATCAGTCAAGTTTTGGTCAGGCATGACCATAGAGCAAACTACAATGCCCTCCATGAAAGCTAAATGAGGACGTGGCATTTGCGGATAGTGCTCTTGTTAAATAAATTTCGTATATGCCTGCTAATATTGAAGTATCTATGCCAATTGAACAATTTTGTGGCATTATTTTGACCACCACAGAGCATCTTGTAGATGCCCTGCCCGGTCGTCTAGGATTCAAAGAGACGATAAGATGTGCAGAAGTTTGTGGACGGGTTTTCGACATACAACCCTTTTCCTGTTGGAGAAACCATCATGTCAATATACACTGTATCAATAGAGGGTGATGACATTAATTACCATCAACCTTATGAGATTTATTATATTAATAAATGAAACGCAGATTAATTCATCAATTTATTCATTCCTATTTTAGACTTTATTGACATCATATTTGATGACAAAGAACATTCAGGTTGAATTTTTAAAGTAGGTAACCATTTTCTAGGTCAAGTACTGCAGTTGTAGAGTAATTTTTAGTGTCTTATAAGAGTATAATGGAGATATAAAATCTCGGGATTTCTATGCTTTACCTCAAAGAAACTAAAAGCAATAGGTTATCACTTAATGCAGAATTCAATGTTCTACAATTTTCATTCGGTTTTTTCATTTAGAATAGCCGTTTTCAAGTTAAAATCACTATAACAGATTTTTTAAAGAAAATTTGCAAATTTCGTTTTTTTACTGTCAATTTGCTCATTTGGTAAACTGAATTCAATGTTTGAGGTACTCATTTTACACAAAATGTAATGTTCTTTAATTTATTATAGAAAATTTTCACTAGGGTGCGCCGTTTAAAAAGTTACAGGCCAGAAACTGACAAAAGTCCAAAAATTTAGTGGTTTCCTCACATTCCCCGCCTTGGCTCACCATGTGGAATGGGGAAAATTTAGGATACTATTATTTGCCTTCAAATGAACAGATTAAAACCATTTCCACCTTTCAAATGCTTACTTCCAACCAGGGTCCCAGATTAACTGGTCTAGATTGCAGTGGCCATTTTATTATTCTGATAATTCCTTCTAGCATCCTTCAAGGCATCCTTGGTAGTTTCTATGTGGCTTCAGGGCACATTACCTCGTGAAAAAATTGAATTATAACTAATAATTTTATACCGGTAGGGTATTGTTTACCTAAAATTTGTCGATTGCTTAAAAATTCCTGATATTTTTGGTTATTTAAAATCCCGGTGATTCTCACAATGATCTCAAAAAGCATCCCCACAGTATAACAGTTCCACCCCCATGTCTCAGAGACAGAACTAAACACAGTAGGTCAATTTGTTCATTGGGACACAACAACATAAAAATTGTGCTAGAACATAGGAGTGTATTAAAAGAACTTTCCTTTTGTCAAATTGCTTGAAGACCACCTCGATGCATGTAAGATTTCTCATACCTATACATAGTTCAGATAGTTACTTTATAATTATGTTGTTGATTTGATATATAGTGTAAAAACATTACATTTAATTCTATGTCGTTAGGAGGATTCCTATGAAGCCGGGATTGCTAATGACATAAGAGAGCTTGAATTGAGATGGGAATATGAACTTGAGGAACAAGAAAAAAGATGGTCTTCTGAGGAAGAAACTGTCAAGAAGTAACTATACTGCTCCATTTACTCCCATCAATTTTGATGTTATTTTTGTTATATTTTATTAATGAAGAATTTATGTTTCTTTGGATATATATTTTGATATGTTCAAAGGAAATACACCATATTCAAATATGTATTATGTTATTTAAGGGATGTTCCATCGTTGGCGGTGTTACTCCCACTTCATATTGTAGTATAGACGCAATCATAATCCTTTTATTGATATAAAGGTTCGTACTGTAAAATATATATACATTTTATAAAGATTTATTTTTATTTTATTTATTTTTGTATGCTATGAAGTGATTATGTTACATAACCACTAGTTTACATTCATCCTACATATATATATATGTATTATGTATATATTAGGATCGTTTAATCCAATTATATAAATCAAAAATTTATTTTTATTTATCGTTCCTTCAAATATTGTTCATGACTGAGTTAACTTAAACATTTTTGGTAAATAGATTTATTTGTTTACTGCCAGCACTAGTTAAAATATTTGGGCCATCAGATTATAGTTACTAATTTTTCAAAATAGTCTCTTTTAATCCATGGGTGATGAAATCATTAAAACTGTTTGAATTTAGGAAGGATTAAAACTTCTAGTAACTAAAATACATGTTTGTTGAAATATGTTTTATTTATTTCCAGCATATTTTTAATGTACAGACCTAACTGTTTTGTAGGTGATAAAAACACATTTTTTTTGTGTTTTCATATTTATAATTAATAACTCCTCTCAAAATACCTTTGTCTCTTTTACTAGTTAACATGACTGGTGCATTGCCTAAGGCGTGACTAAAAATATTTTCTGGTAGAAATTTGGAATGTAATCAGATATCTACAAACCTGATGCAGAGATGCATAGTATGTTGAAACATCCATGAATAAACTTGATAATAACTCTTTTTCATCAACTCAGCCGATCTCCCAACAAAAATCTTCGATTCATTTGTTTTACTTTAGTTTTCTTAGTTCTAACTTATCCAGTGGGAAAAACCATATCCGAGCATAGCCCTTTTCCAAAAACCTCCTCCAGTTGGCATGGGCCGATGGTGTAGTTGCCTAATATTGTGTGCAGATCAGTACCCATAATCACTCCTCCTCACCCTCCACCCTCCCTTCTTACTCGTCTCTTCTTGTTTCATGCAGCTCCTCCGATATAACTTCATTAGGAATCTGATTTTTGCTCATTCTAATAGCATTACCTACCATCGGAGCCATTGTAGCTTTATGAATTTCATCACAGAGACTACATATCCTGGTCCCTATGTCTGCTCCTCTGGTGGGGCCATATATTCTAAGTATAATAGTTCTCTCAAATATGGAGCTTTTTCTTTTCAGTCTTGGTGATGGCCCATCTACAAGCACTCAGTGAACTAGTCTTATACAGACCAATCTTCGTCCTTTTCGAGGGAAAAATGCTTGGCCTGGGCAAATTAATATCAATTGGCAACAGTGATTTGTCTCCCTTTTTCTTGCAAGATTTCGTTCTTTGAATTTATTTCAAACCCCAAGTTCATAAAACTGTCCCACCTTTTTTTTTTCTAATTTGTATTGGCTAACCTCTAGTCAGAAATTTGGAACTTGTAAATACTTGGTGTTCTTTTTATTTGATGTAAGACTAATTTTCGTAGCAGCTTCATCCAGCAAAAGGAACACTTCTTCCATGCTTGCTCTTTTTTTCCAAAACAAAAGTATTGTCTATCTCTTCATATGAAAGCAATAAATCCTGATCATTCATTAGTTTATTGAAAAGGGTTTAAGTTGAATAATATCTGTAGGAAGAATTGTTAAAATTGTTTTACTATAGTTTAATGATTATAATTTTGATTTTGTAGCAGTGTAATGTAAATTCATAGGAACAATTGGCAGTTGTGACTAATCTACATTTATTCATTTTTATTAACATTTGCACCCTCCCTCCTCACATAAAAAAAAACTCACAAGAGGTTTACTAAATAGTCAAAAGTGGCAAATCCATTATTCTAATAATTACAGGTTGTGTCACCTCAGCACATGCAAAGAATCATTAACATAACTGAAGCACATCATAATAGTATTAAGTTCTCGGGCTGACTAAAAGGGTACCCATGTTTGCGTTTAATTGGAACCTTAGTTGATGTAGGTTTGTTCTGTCTATTGTCTCTTCCACATTATATAAATATTTATGTTGTTTTTCTTATAGAACTACCATCTCTGAGTAGTAGCTGTAACCCCCCTCCCTCCCCCATCGACCTCAAGTTCTTTGTCATATATTGGCTCATCACATAGCTACTTTTCTATATTTCCTTCCAAACCCTGCTTAGACTGTGTGCTACAAGATGACTAAAGGTCAAATAAAGGGTTCATCAAAAAATATTCCCTCTGATTTTTTTTAATCATGTAAAATATGATTATTATATTATGATTATTATACGTTATTGTTTTATTTTATTTTCCAGCATTCATAACCCAAGCTTGAAGAGACTAAAAAGTTTTTAAATTTTTTTAGAAGTTTATGTTTTGTATTTATTTATATCTTATGTTATGTTTAATTCATTGTCCCTCTATATAGGTTTCTCCCGATTTGTGGCATCGTTCAGAAATTAAATTTTTGTTAAAGCTCGGCAGTAGACATATATATATAAATAGTCTAGATAAATTTTGTTGTGATTTATTATGCTTTATTGCTAATGTTACACTCAGAAATGCATGCTGTGAAATAAATGACTTTATTTAAATTGTTAGATTTATAATATGAACTAAAGTCACAATATGACTTATAATGTAAAGTCTCATACTAAAATATGTAATTTAAAATATTATTGTAACTAAAGAACATACACTTGAAGAATTCATTTTGAATGTTAAGTTACCTTTATGTGTCACTTAGAAAATACTTCAGTCTTTCCGTATTTTTTTTCTTAGTATTAATACGTTTTTATTTATTGAATTATAATATAAATAGATAATTTATATTCAAAAAGAAATTGTAATTTAAAAATAGGTTTTGCATTAAACATTTTTAAGAATTCGAAAAATAGTTTTTTATCTTGTTATAGAGATCGGTTTTTGTCTATAAAATGCTAAGGGATGTTTCGGTGTGGTACAAATTATAAATCTTATAAAATTGACACGTTTATAGACTCCTGTTGCTATTAAACTCTTACCTGTACTTGAATTTAATCTTATATATTTTTTTATTAAATGTAGCTAAATATCGAGTCACATGTGTTAGCTGATCCACTATAGGGAGGAGTAGGTAAATGTATTTTTTGTCATAAAACTCACTTATGAATATTTTTTTAAATGACTGAAATTAATGTACCAATTACTTGTTTCAAATTTTGCCCTTTCATTAAATTTTTGCTGTAAATTTATTTTTTGCACATGAACAAAAGCCTACTCACATAATTGTTATTTATATATTGTTGATTTTATTGTTTTATTTATGTTTAGGCACTTATATGTTAGTGTCTAGTTTTGTTATATATCTTAGAAACTGGTAAAATGCATCTGATTCTGTTTAGAGATATTCAAGAGATTGTTTATGATATAGGCAATACCCTCAATACACTTCAGTTTGAATGGAAACATTGCTCAACTCAATGCTTGCTACATATAACAGACTAGTTACTAATTTTTTACTGTCCTAAACCGCAATGATGCTTTGTGGAAAATTGTAATGTATCCTCGATGTGAGTATTCTATTTATATTAATGAAATTTTAGTCATGTGTCTTTGTATAACAATACATACCTACCATAAATATTATGTTTAAAGCTGAGGCATTTATAATAAACCAAAGTATAGAGGGGTGTCCAAAACCAAATAATCTTTTTTCTATCTTAACAATCTCTTACATTAGTCCAGCTATACAGTGAAACATTGGAAAATGTTGGGGTTGATTCGCTAAATTGTGATTACTCAATCGTACCAAAACCAAGATATATTTTTCACAATAGTTTGTGTTGATTTGTGTTAAAGCAAAAAAGTTCAAAACAGAAATGGTTGCATTTTTCCCAGTTTTAATCATATATTATCTTTAAGGGAGCTTTATATATATAAAAGATGTAATAGTCATGGTTTTATTATTTTTTTTTTTTACTTATGATGGCCATTTTGATCATCTGATAATTGAATGTGTGATATTATAGTTATTGTGTAATACGTATAGATTGCAAAAGGCTTGGAGTGATGATGGATATCATCATCGTGATGTAGGTATTTAATATCTATTTAGAAGGTATCATTTTTTATCCCATGTGTTTTCTATGAAGGCACCCTTGATGACTGAAATCATATAAAATTATATTGTAAATTGGGGATAAAAAGAGAGGAGATTTTTTAAAAGTTATCTATGTACCATTGCATGTTAGACATGTCTGTTCTGTTGAGTTCTTTTATTCGGACTTGTGTTGTGAAAAAGACTCCGTTTTTGTGAGTAAGACTTATATTTTAGCTATTATATCAATTCTGTTTTTATTTTATATAAATTTTTCAAATTTAAAAAAAAATTAAAAAAAAAGTCAGTTAATCTTAAAATTATGATCTTTCAGAAAAAGCAAGTATTTTCTTTCCAAAGCAAATGAATTGTATTTATTTCTATGAATGCATGTATAATATATATATATTAAAATATATTTTATTTCTTCTAAATACATAGTATTTATTAAATTATTTACGTATAATTCTATAATCCAAAAATAATTGTTATTAATGTCTGAGCTTCCTACTATTATCCTTTTAATATTTTCTTTCTGTACTGAACCTCTGCAAATATATACACTTGTGTATGTTAAAGTAATTTTGTTATGGCAGTTTATAGTTTTTTATCAATTTTTATTTGGTCTCAAAAATAAAATGTCACTATTACATGAAATAAATTGTAACACTAATGAGTAAGTTATAATTAGATGTTAGTATAGTTGTTAAATTTGTTATCATGTTGCACATGTAATATTATGATTATATTAATCACTCATGTAATATTCGGTGGCTTGGGAAAAGAAAAATATTTTCTTGTAAGGAAGAACGGTGTAAATAACATTGTTTAGACAATGGTTATTATTTTAACACTTATGAAATGGACTGATTGGCTGTTATTGGACTTATAATTATAATTGATTTGGTACACTCATTTTCACGTTTTAACATAATTTAAAAAAAAGAAAACATTATTATTTTATATTTATATCATGCAAAAGATTTATTCCAGTATTTATGTTGTAAATTATTATTAATAAAGTTCATTAACAGTATCTATTGTTTTATGTGTTTGTCAGAATATTTGCAAGTTTGATGATCCTTAATGTATGTTTTAAACTCCTAAATATAAATAAACAGGAACACTGCTCTTTCCCATACTATTTATACATTTTTCTCTCCCTCCCAATTGAATTCCATGCTAGCTACTTAAAGATTTTACATGGTTTTTACTATGTACAGCTGTGTCGCTGACCCCATTTGTTAAGTTTTTAAGCTTAAAATAGCAAAACTTACTAACATAGATCATGTTTTATGTAAAGAGTATTGATAACGTAGATTATGTTTTGTGTGAGGATTATTTATAACGTAGATTATGTTTTATGTGAGGGGCATGGATAGGAAAACCAGTAAGACGATTGTCACATAGGAAGTCCCACGCACGTGCATATTCCGTTGTTTGATAAAAGGAGAGTTGGTTGACCGATTTTAGTGGGTACGTTTTATTCATTCAAATTGTTATATCAGCAGATGACGAGTTTTACTGGTGACTGCATATGCATCATGGAATTGCAGTTTGGAAAACACAATGGTTTTTTCTAATAAAGTTGTTAATGTATACTCGAAGCCTTCTGAGATATTTCAATTTATATTAACAACAATAAAATCAGAAAACAAAGTACTTATTGAAATTTTTGGGTTGAATTTAATATCAAATGCCCATCCACTAACCGTGATAAAACATATAACGACATATTTTTTCTTGGGTTATAATTGTAAAGATTTATATACAATAATTTGTAATAATAATCCATTAGAACCGTAACACATAATACATGTTAATCAGGATGTCCAATATCAGATCTTTAATTTGATACCCAACATGATATGAAAAAGTTTATTTTTGTTTATAGTTGGTTATGCGAAACAATGAAAATACACTTCTGATGATACCTGAATAACTTTACGTAATTATAGTCCACTTTAGTCCCAACATGAAATCCATATTATTTATTAAGATATGGCAATCTTTAATGTGATATCTACTCAATAAGATAGAAAAAATCTTTATTTGTTATTATTGATTATTTTGCATGGAGCTGATATTATTGTTAATATTGATTGGGTCATTACATGGAATTACTCTGACCCTTAGTGAAGACCAGTTACACCGAGTTCGGTCTAAGATTCATTTTTTTACGAACAAAACAAATCGCTCCTAGTGGAGACAGTTTACGCTGAGATCCATACATCATGATCTGTACTTGAAAGGCTGAGCCTTAAAATGGACGTTAAAGGCTTGAACGATTTGTCTTTTCTCAACTAGTACTTTTCGTTTCGTTGATCTAGATCGTATGTGGGCAACAGCCGGCCCGCGGGCCGGATCCGGCCCGCTGTAAGATTTGATCCGGCCCGCGAGACATTTTGAAAAACCCAATTTAAAAAAAAAAAATACACTACTTACTCATACTCATGGAATCAAGTGAGCGAGCAAGCCGAGTGGCGGTGATCATCAAAGAGTGAGGCGGCAAACATCAAAGTTCAAAGCCATTGATGTTTGCCGCCACACTGGCGGCGCAACAAAGGATTATTGCTTCGCAATTGTATTGTTCTACACTAGACGATTCTAGATCATTCCTTCATTTTGCCTATATAAGCGGGTGGATGGCCGGAACTTAGTTCAGTCCTATTCGAGCTACCGTGGTGATAAGTTTGCTTTGTGACTTTGTGTGCATCTTGAGTGCTTACTAATTATACCTATTTTCTTATTAAGTTTATCGAACGATAAGTAAATGAAAATGATGTCTGGTGGAAGGAAACGAAAAGTAGATGCAGAGGGTCGCCAGTTTCAAGAAAAATGGACTGAAGAATTCTTCTTTATCTTGCACAATGGTAAGCCTATTTGTTTGATGTGTAATGAATCCATTTCGGTGATGAAAGAATTCAATATAAAGAGGCATTACTCAACTAAGCATCCTACGCTGCTCTCACTGACAGGACAAATAAGAAAAGACAAAATCCAGAAACTTACCGCAAATTTGGAAAAACAGCAGCAAATATTTCATAGACAAAGAACACAACTTGATAATGTTGTGAAAGCTAGTTTTATAGTTAGTTCAAAATTGGCAAAGTCATTGAAACCATTTGCCGAAGGAGAATTTATCAAGGAGTGTATGTCAGAAGTTTGCAGTGTTTTGTGTCCTGAAAAGAAAAATGAATTTGAAAAAATTAGTTTGTCAAGACGAACCGTTGTACGACGTATAGAAATGATGGCTAATGATATAAAAACAACATTGACTGGCCGTATGACTGGTATTGAATCATTTTCCATAGCATTAGACGAGAGCACCGATTTGTCTGACATAGCTCAACTGGCTATATTTATTCGAGGTGTTGATAAAGAATTCACTATTACTGAGGAATTGCTTGCTTTACAGCCGCTAAAAGGAACCACTACAGGAGAGGACATTTTTAATGAAGTTCAAAAGGTATTCACAAGTTTTGGCTTGCCATGGTCGAAATTAGTTGGAGTATGCACAGATGGTGCACCTTCTATGGTCGGCTTACGTAAAGGTTTCATCGGAATTTTGAATGAAAAAGCAACTGAATTAAATGTGCAAAAAGATGGTTTGATAGTCCTTCATTGCATTATCCACCAACAGAACTTGTGTTCTAAGTCCATTCGACTCCAGAATGTTATGAATGTGGTAGTAAAAACCATCAATTTTATTCGATCCCGAGGGCTTAACCATCGTCAGTTCAAGGCGTTTTTGGATGAAATATCAGCCGAGTATGACGACGTAACATATTATTGTGAAGTCAGATGGCTAAGCAAAGGGAAAATGCTGAAACGGTTTTACGAGCTTAGAAATGAGATAGCAGAATTTATGCAAATAAAAGATAAACCACTATCTGAATTGAGTGACGCAAAATGGATATGTGACTTAGCATTTCTTGTCGACCTTACAGGCCATTTGAATGATTTAAATTTGAAACTTCAAAAACAAGGACAGTTAGTAAATGATTTGTACAGCCATTTGAAAGCGTTTCAGAACAAAATCCGCTTGTGGGAGGCACATATGCTGTCTGGTAACAGTTACCATTTCACCACGCTCTCTGCGTATGAAAATATTGCTTACGCTCAATATGCTGAAGAACTCAAGTTACTGTCGGAGCAATTTTCGATCAGATTTAGCGATTTCAAACACATGGAAGACTGTTTCAATTTATTTGCTACTCCAACAAAAAGTAATGTACAAAATGCTCCAATACACTTGCAAATGGAGTTGATCGAGATTCAAGAAAACTCACTCCTAAAATCTAAATTTGAAGACGTGGAGTTGTGCGATTTCTACAAAAAATACCTCGAAGAAGACCATTTTCCGCAGCTTAGAAAATTTGCAAGAAGATTGATTTGTGCGTTTGGCAGTACTTATAAATGCGAACAGTTCTTTTCATTGATGAAAGTTAATAAATCAAAACATCGTACAAGGCTGACTGACGATAATTTGGAAAATTCTTTACGTCTTTGTACCAGTGGAATTAATCCAAACATCGATGAATTAGTTTCCCAAATTCAAGCTCAAGTGTCTCATTGATTTCGGTGTCGCTATTTAACTTTCGTAGTTTGTAACAATTCTAAATTTAACGATTTAATTTAATGCTGTAGGTACCTATTTTTTCATTTCATTTTGTTATTTTAATAAATTGTGTTGTAATAACATTGTCGTATTATTTCATGGCTGACTGATATCTATCGCTAAAAATTATGAACACTACTTTAAAATGCACTACTTTTAAACGCGGCCCGCGAACGTATTTGCACACTAAAGTTTGGCCCATAACATGTCAAAGGTTGCCCATACCTGATCTAGATGAATGGTGCTTCAAGCAGGGGTGTAATGGTTCAGTGAAAACTGTCACAGCTCCAACTTCTGCTTGTAGCAGTGACAAATTACTTACGTATGCAGAAGTCGCCTCTGCAACGTCATCAAGAGGTGACACCCCTGGTTCTCGATTCTCGAGACCATGATCAGGGAATTTATGTCCGGACTACAGACCGTATTTGCTCAATTGGCACGCCATGGGTAAGTACAAGATACTTAACTTCAACGTTGACGGTCTGATGACTATACTCGAAGAAGTGGAGGCGCTAATAGCGATCTCCACACCGGATATCGTCGTGCTAACGGATACGAGAATTGTGAACCAGAACGTAAGGCTAAAGGGATACTCTGTTGTCATCGAACGGACCGATGGCTACGGTGGAGTTCTGGTGGCTATACGACACGGTATCACATGGATGAAAGTGGCTCCACCACTGAATACATGTGATGTCAGGCTCCACCACTTGACGGTGAAGATAAATTTAGGGACACCCATTTATCTCACCACCATGTATAAGATACCGAGGGTGTCTCTACTAGAGTTCTCCGCTCTTATTAAAGAGTGTACCAAGAGAAATAGCCACTGGGTTGTCGGAGACTTAAATGCGAGGCATTCCTTGTGGAATAATGCCACCGCCAACCCAGCGGGGAGAGCCTTGGTAAAGGGGCCCTTTACTGTCGTTTACCCTCAGAACTACACCTTTCGCCATAGAGGTAACAGTGCACAGACCTCCACCCTAGATCTTTTACTCACAAAACAGCCACACAGGATAAACAATTGTGAGACCCTGGGCCTAGTAACAACTGACCACCTACCAGTATTGTATTCCATTGACGGTAGAGTTGTGATCCCGCGTCCCACGAAGTACGACTATCGTCGGGCTGACTGGGACCTATATCGATCGCAACTTTACCACCAATTGCATACGGTTCCTGTTCTCCGCACTACAGAGGAAGTGGATCGACAGGTAGTTTTCCTGACCGAGGTTATCGTCGATGCAGCAAACACTGCTATCCCAAAGTTTAGCCCGAAGCCTCCCATGCTACAAAAACCACCAGACCATATTTTTCGACTTATTGCATTACGCAATAATTGGAAAAATAAATGGTATAGAACAAGGAATCGTCAGGCCAAGAAAGTTGTAAACTCTCTTACAACACAAATTCGTGGCTTGATGAGGAATTGGAAGACGGCAACGTGGCACGAACGGCTCCATGGCTTACATGGCGATTTCCGTAAGTTTTGGAAGCTCCTAAAGACTACTACCAAGAAGGACTCAGGTGTCCGTCTTCATGACGGAGACACCCTGTACACATCGGAAGAACAGGCTAAAATATTGGCCGACCACTATACCGCAGACAACGCCGCTAGGACAGGTAACTACCACGAACCTCAGCAGCTGAGGACAGGTCAGAACTATAAGTTTGTCTCCCCGAAGCAGCTCAAGGCGATTCTTCGCCGGTGTCAGGGAAACCGAGCACCAGGGGGTGACGGGGTGCAAACGGTATCGCTGAAACAGCTGACGAGGAGAGGGATTGCCCAACTCGTTAACCTGTACAATTCATGTATCAGGTTGCGATACTTCCCAACAGCGTGGAAACAAGCTATCTTGTTCCCGCTGCGTAAGCCCACAAAGAGAGGCGACCACCCAGCCCACTATCGCCCGATCAGTCTCCTCCCTCACATGGGGAAGATTCTCGAAAAGATAATACTGAACTACCTGAAGGAGTTCTGTTCGGAAAATGCTATCATTCCGTACGAGCTACAGGTTTTCAGCCTCATCTGAGTACAGAACATCCGCTTGTGAAAGTACAAACGGAAGCCACCCTCGGTATCAACAATCATACAGCAACTGCTATTATCTTGTTGGACTGCACGCAGGCTTTCGACTCAGTGTCCCACGGGATGCTGTGCCGACAGCTTTGTGACTGGAAATGCCCAGAGCAGCTATATACCATGTTGGTTTCGTTCTTGAAGAACAGATCGGTGAGGGTACGGGTGGGTGATTGCCTCTCTAACCCTTTCCCTCTGACTTGTGGAATTCCTCAAGGTGCGGTTCTGTCTCCGGTTCTTTTCAGTATGTACACATCTGAAATTGTTGGGACAAACTATCAGAAAGCTACTGTAATCACTTTCGCCGACGACATTGCGGTTTACAGCAGCAGCATGAGTGCACAAAGAGCTCTTACACACGCCGAGTCAGTTTATAACGTTATCAGTGACAGACTGGGTATGTTAAACATCAGCGTAAACGCCGGGAAGACCGACTGCGTAATCTTCTCCCTCCAAAAAGGGAAAAAATCCTTGTCAAAATCGTATAGCATAGGAGGGCAAGAGAACTCACCAGCTTTCTCAATGCACTATTTGGGTATAAAAATGGATAGGAATCTCCATTATTTCTCTACTCATTTTATTAATAAAATAGAAAAAGTACGACAAAGGTCTTACTGGCTATCGCACTTGCTAACTTCACCTAACCTGTCGCTTCGTCTCAAATTGATGATATATAAATGTGTCCTCCTGCCAGCTCTGCTGTACGGTGCCCCGCTATTTACCCACTTGGCTGACAATACAGCCAAATGTCTCCAGCACTTCTAGAATGGAATCATGCGAAAAGTGGTCCGACATACCTCTTTTGAGAGGTTGAAGAACGCTGACCTGCACCCGTTGCTTGGTGTGCCGTCGGTGGGTGAATTCATCCGCCGGAGACACATTAAGTTTTTTGACTCGTTGCAGCACCTGACAAACCCAGTGTTTAACACTATGACCCCACCACCCCTCCCGCATCGATGGCAACAGACTGTCGGGGAAAAATTAGGACAAGAATTAGTATGTAAGTTAGTTTTAAGGTTGATCAAAAAGGTGAACCCCATCACCTTTATTAGTCAGTTTAGTCAAGTCACGCATAATGTATATCATTATACGTGTGTATTCATTATATAATTTCTATAAAATAAGAAAACCTGTATATAATGTAGTGATGCTACAGGAAATACAAAATAAATTGTAAATAGATTCACCTAAGGATCTATAATTCTATATAATTATCTAGAAATTTAAAGGGGCTATGGAGAAAAAAAATTTTTTTTAAGGTTTTTTATAGAGTAAACAAATATTTATATAAATATTGTTATTTTTGTGTACTCATATATGGACATCCCTACATGTAAATCATCGTATTTTAAAAAATGTTTTTAACGGAAAAATTATCTTACGGTTAGTATTACTACTTTTGGTATTAGCCGGGATTGATATTTTTGATAGAGAAAGATAGCTGAGAGAGGGAAGTGAAGGAAAGGACAGTGGAAGGCCGCTGTGACTCAACAGAGGATGGAGAAGCGATTGTGACAAAATCGCAGAGGTCTTAGCTAAAAGGGTCGAGCTCTTAACTGTTATTGCTATGGGGGTTGTAACTGTGAAAAATGCTGGGGACGTTTAGAGCAAAGGACTGAGCTCTAGCTGCTACCTGCTACAACGTACACCGGAAACGTTCAAGACAGTGGAGCTGATCGCAGCTGCTACGAACCGTTATTAGGTGATTCGTCTCTGCTACTCAAGTACCGTGACATCCCAAGCTTCTAGTACTGTTCGTTCACGATCGACAAATCTCCAGCATGCATTTAGTTTTATATTTATTGTAAACATTATTCTTACCTAGCAACAGATTTTGATTATTCAAATTAATAATTTACCAATTGTTCCTCGACTTGTTTATTAAGTCTAATCCTTTATATGTATTATTGGCAATTATACAATACAGTTATTACATGACAAATCATTTGCTTTGGTTCTACTTTTGAAATTAAGAGCCTCTAATCTTTTTATCAATTCTTATCACTCGGATTCTTTATATTGCTGTTTCCTTAATAGTTGCCCATTTATCTTTCAATTCAGTATAACAAAGACTGGCAATAGAAGCTCAGTATGACTAAAGTTAAGGTAAAATTGTTTCTTAATTAATAGTGTGCATTTATTAAACAGAATGAATAAAAATAGAAAATAAGATTTCTGTGTCTTAAAATTCATTAAATTTAGTAGAAATTTTGAAAAAACGACTAATTTTATTTTGCTGTGAAAATTATGTCAAAAATATTATTTTTTGACAATTATTACTTATTTTGTTTTTGACACTCACTATAAAGGTTTCTTAATAGATTTATTATAAATAATAATTAGTTCATTGTGGTATGTTACATGAACTAAACATGAATAATTATAATCTGAATTACATGTGGTTAATGATTATTATTATTTCATGATATAAAGATTCTAAATTCAACTATCTAAATGATCAGTGAATTTATTTCCCATTTTGGAGGGCTCCTGATAGGAGCTCTCCATTCCTGCCATTAATGGGAGAACACATGTGGGTGTAAATATTTAAAAAATACATGTTCTTGTATTATTATTTTTTCAATCCTGCATCTTAATATATTTTTATTGTTTTTATGCTTTAAGGGTAATTAACAAGGTACAATTATTTTTTTGCATCTTAAATGATATTATGATCTAATTTATTAGATAGTAGGTTTAATTATTATTCAACAGGAGGTTAGTTAGAGATTGGCTTAATAAACTTTTTTCCATGTTGTTGAACACGACCTTCTAGATGTTACTATATTTTTGTAAACCTCTGATCTATGAGCTGAGAGATAATTGGCCATTCCTTCACTTAATATAATCACTCCACTCAGGAAGGGACACTACTTGCCACCTCACCTATCTTGCCTGTTGCAAATGCTTTCCTTCTCCTGACTTAAGTTATCTCCCCTCCTCATATAACCATCACAGACTAGCAACATCCTCAACACGTTTTGTGGCACTTGTCATACTTACTTCATTTGCTGGTAACAAATTAGGCAGCATCTATTCTACATGTCCTCACCATTTCAGTATTCCTCTCTAAATTAACATAAAAATATTAAGCTCATTGTACAATATATGGAGCTGATTGTAGGTATTTATTCTCTATTCTCCACCTCATTAAATTTTCACTTCCCTTGTCCAGTTTCTCAGTAGTTTTTCCATTTCAGTTATCATCCAGGTCTTGACGTGGAACGTAAACACAGCATTTAACTTTTGTTTTATTCATAATGAACCAAACCAAACATAACCTTTAGCTCAGAACAGTTATCAATAGACTTTGAGGGAAGGCATGGTGCAGAATTACTTCAATACCCTTAGGTGTTCCTGGATTCTGTGCATTAATGTGTAGTTCAGACCTGTATATGGTACTTCACAAATGAGATATCTCGTGCTTAATATCACTTTGCTACTTTATACCCTTGAACCTTCATGAGGCAACATCACTATGATTCTTCTTAAAATTATTTTTCCAATAGCTTCTATGGTTTTTTATTTTAATTTTAGATAGGAATTATTGGAGGCTCTGGGTTGAACAAACCAGGAATACTAGAAGGAGGCACAGAAAGAATAGTTCATACCCCTTTTGGTATGCCTTCTGATGCATTAATAGAAGGACAGATTTCTGGTGTTGATTGTGTTCTATTGGCAAGGTGACAATATGTTAATACTTTTATTTTCTTATTTTGATAATCGGCTTCTTATTTTTTAATCTAAGTATGGTTCCAGGCATGGACGAGAACATTCTATCAATCCCAGTAATGTTAATTATCGGGCCAATATCTGGGCTTTAAAAGATGCTGGATGTACACATGTTATTGTTTCGACTGCTTCTGGTTCACTTCAAGAAGATATAAAGCCAGGAGATTTAGTAATAGTTGATTCATTTGTAGACCGGTAAATATCTTTTATTTCAAAATTATAGTAATTTCCGTGTTGTTTAAAGGATGAAGTAGTAAAGTAACAGGAGTTATGTATTACTTGACTCAAAATAAGAAAATCATGTTCTGGAGTCTGCTTTATTCATTTTTTTGGAAATTGCACCAAGAATTAGAATTATGGTAGGTTCAGACTGGGTGGTTCTTGCCAACTCGGTTTGCCTGTCCCACCTATTATTATATTCGTATATAAATGTTTATACTAAAAGAAAAAAATTGAAAATGATACCTGTATTTAATATTCAGTAAATATTGTTTGTACTAATGAGTAATTTTTACTAAATTTAAAAAACTTAAAATATCCTTATTATGATCCTTCTTACTTGTAAATAATTTTTTTTAAATTACTACTAATATTAATAATTTTTTTTTTAGTTGACTGGGTGGTTGGAAGAGCACGTTTTAAATTATTTCAATTTTATTTTCTCCTTGGAATAACAAGGTAGATGTCAACAATTACCCCCTAAACAATTGTTATAATAATTATAGCCTTTAAAGTGTAGGAGAGTCTGGAGTGCCCCAAAACCACCTGTGTAGTTATGGAAGATCATAAAAGCAAGAAAAGAAAGCATGTTGAAAACTTGGTGAAATTAGCATACCCCCAGCCACTTGGGCTGGGGGAAAAGTAATAATTGAAAATTATAGCCAACCATTCAATTAATTAAGTATTGCTTTTTTCTTCATCCATGTGTGTAAAATTTTGAGTTTAAATTATACTAATGTAGTTACAGCATTGCTGTCAATAATTTGATTTTTTTGTTCCCAGAACATTCAAGCGAGAAAATACATTTTATGATGGATCAGCTGAATCTCCATTTAAAGATGTGTTCCACATACCTATGGAACCAGCTTTCTGTTCTAAAACGAGGTCATTATTATTAGAAACTGCTCGTGATTTAGGGTTACCAGTACATGAAGGAGGTACAGTGGTTACTATCGAAGGGCCTCGCTTTTCGTCCAAAGCAGAATCAAATTTATTCCGTTTACAGGGGGCTTCTTTGGTTAATATGACTCTTGTTCCTGAGGTAATCAATTTTATAATTACTTTTTGTTATAGTAATTTGTAATGTAATATTGTTTTGTAATTTTCAATGACAATGTTTTCTGGACCAATATCAATTAAAAAGTGTAGTACTTCTTACACCCTCATTCTTCTTTGCGCAGGTGAAAAAGACTAAAGCGAATTAAAAAAATGAATGCATTTTCCAGTTGGTGTGATTTTAACTTGAAAAATAAACCCTTGAGCTGTATATAGAAATAAATTATAAGAAGGATTTACAGAAAACGATTGTATAGTAGCCTAGCTCATAGCAAGGTGGCTAATTTGCATGCCTCAATTTTGAAAGGCTGCTCTCTTCCCTACAATGGCTGCAAGCTCCAAGTCAAAGGGATGGCCCCATCTATGAATCCCAAAATATTGTTGTTGTTATGTTGTTGGATATTTAGATGTTGTAAATTTAATTTATCAAGACTTTGAATTTAAAATTAGCGGGCATGAAAGGGCAGCAAACGACCGGTGGATAACAAAAGAGGAGGTTTTGAAAAGGAATATGGCGTTAGTTGTTGTTCTGCTGGGAATTTGGAGTAGACGTAATGTTGAGGGAAGAGAATAGAAAAACATTGTGAAACTTGAAGAAATATTATTTGATGGTGATAGAACCAAAGGTAGAACAGTTGTATGAAGAAGAGTTTTATCAGGGCAAGAGGATTGAAGAGATATATCAGGTTGGCCAAAAAGTCCGTTCGGTTTTTGTCGTCACAAAACTTCTAGCAGTCTAATATGAAGCAGTCCGTCCCTTGCGAGTGCGCTCTCGCCAGATACTAAACACTTCAGCGTAGTTTGACGTGAAATTCCGACGAGACTGATTGTATTTTGTGTGTTTAGGATCATCCTGAAAATGGAAAACCAAAACGAACATTATCGACACCTCATGCTTTTTTATTTTAAAAAAGGCAAGAAAGCAGTGGAAACTTGCCGGAAGATATGCGCTGTATAAAGAGAGGATGCTGTTACAGAATGTGTGTGCCAGAAGTGGTTTTCAAGATTTCGATCGGGAAATTTTTCGGTTCAAGACACACCTCGCTCTGGCCGGCCGACTGAGATTAACAGCGACAAAGTGAATGAATTATTCGACACCAATCCCCGTTATACAACTAGGGAGATCGCAGTTATCCTCAAAATATCCAAATCGAGTGTTGAAAACCATCTGCATCAACTTGGCTACGTGAGTAGGCTCAATGTTTGGGTTCCCCCATCAACTTAGTGAGGCTAACCTCGCCCAAAGGATTTCCATCTGCAATTCGTTGACAAGAGAATGATGACATGGGACTAAAAATGGATTGTCTATAACAATGTGGAGCGCAAACGCTCATGGGGGAAGCGGCGAATTATCACAAACAACCCCCAAAGCAGGACTTCACCCAAAGAAGGTTATGCTCTCGATTTGGTGGGATTGGAGGGGTGTTGTCTTTTATGAACTTCTTCCCACAAATAGGACCATCAATTCCGATGTGTACTGTGACCAGCTGGACAAATTAAATGCAGCGATCCACCAGAAGCGTCCAGAACTAACCAACCGTAAGGGGATTGTCTTCCAACACGACAATGCCAGACTGCACACATCTTCGCAGACGCGGCAGAAGTTACTGGAGCTTGGCTGCACCCTCCATATTTGCCCGACCTTGCACCTTCAGATTTCCAGCTGTTTCGGTCTCTTCAAAATTCATTGAATGGACAGACCTTCAACTCTGAAGAAGATGTAAAAATCCACTTGGAAAATTTTTTTCCCAGTAAAGACAGGAAATTCTTTGAGCATGGAATTATGAGTCTGCCCATGAGATGGCAGAAGATACTGGAACAAAACTGCAATTATATCATTGATTGAATAAATCGCTTTGTGTTTAAAAGTTGTGTCTTATTTTCGCTTAAAAAACTGAACGGACTTTTTGTCCAACCCTTTAATTCGATTTTACTGACCGCGTGGCAGACCAAGTTAAAGAAGGACGTATAAAATAGATCCACCATAAAAAGAAAACGACATGAAAATTAGTAAATCTGGCCAGTCGCGAAAATAATAATAAGGTAAAATAGAATAAACATTTTTTTTTTAGTAAATTGTAGTTTTGTGTCACAGACGTGATTGTATATAAGAATTAATGAAAAGTAATGTAATTAAACAGTTTTCCTTTTGCCAGAATTTTCTTTGTATATTAACATAACCTTTAAAACCTCAGATTAAATTAAAATAAACAATAAACACATGTCCAAAAGTAATAATCTTCAGAAACCCCATGGTATCTACAGTTAAAAGTCACTGTACTAACCATTAGGCTACAGGGGCGTTGTCGTTAAGGATAGAGGTGTAATAAATAAATAAAACTTAGCATTAATAATTTGTAGCCAATAAGTATTGTCAGTCGGGACTTGAACCTGGGACCTGATTTCTGGTCAGGATGTCATTATCTATTGTCTTGTACGATAGTTACTATAATGCTTTTGTGAATAAATACCACAGTTCTTAATTATTAATCATCAATAAACTTTTTATTTTAAATACTTTTATATGGAAATACTTTACATGTAACTGTTTGTTATAGGTCTGCCTGGCTCGTGAAGCTGGCCTTCTCTATGCTTCTGTAGCAATGGCAACAGATTACGATTGCTGGCGTTCTAATGTTGTAAATGTTGTTGAAGTTTTGAAAACTTTAAGAACAAATGCAAAAAAAGTAGAGAAGTTATTTCTTGCTGTTATTCCCAAAATAGCCCAACAGACTTGGGATGAAGAAATTAACTGCATGAAGGTTTTTAATCTGATAATTAACTTAGATCTAATATTATAAATGTGTATTAGGGTGAATAGATCAAAATGACTTTTTAATAAAATTATTTAAAAAATGTATGGGTCATTCCATGAAAAAGGTCCTTTTGGTGTTCATGGCTGATTTCATGCTGTCTGCAAGCTATATTGGGCTAAAAAAAATAATTTTACTATAGCTTCCAGCTAGTTTTAATGGGGACCTCAGTTTCAAAAACTAAAATTGAATTTATTATGTAACAAAAACATGTAAGCATAACATGGTAATTTTTACTGTTTCCAGAAGTGACTTTTTCAACTTTGACTTCCATGCGACATTTTCCTCTTTGCACATATTTATCAGCTGCATTATCAAGTTTCAGAAACTGTAATAAAAAATTTATTGATAAATTTTAAATAATTTTCCAAGCACTTTACATAAATAAAAATAAATGAAGTTGAAATGGACCTTTTTGGTGGAGTGAGCCTATGTATTTAATTATCTAAGTACAGAGGTATCCAAGTTTGAATGTGCTGTAGATTTTCAGTGGTTCAATTTATTTATGGACTAACCTTTGCTAAGGTTTTTAATTAAAGAAGCTGAATTTTATTTTATCTTGTCTATTGTTATAAAAATGATTATTTTTGTTTTAATTCCTCCTTTAGACAAACAAAATTAACTATTAAATTTTGGTAATATCTCTTCACAATATTTTTACCATTCATAAGACTTTTCTAAAAAATTGTCAAAACACTTAACATACCAGTGCACATCTAGTGAGGTTTGTTTAATTTAGTCCTGCAGAACCTCATCATTCTCTGTAAATAAGTACACTATACCTGTTTTGTTTTTTTGCTCATCGATGACTTCTGCCTCCACAGATTAAATAGGTAGTCTAAACATCTCTTCCAAGTTGTAATATTATATTAATTTTGTGTTTTGATTAAATACATGAATACATAAAGTACTTCGTTGATTAAGGATCGGTAGCCTCTGACTGACTGACTCTAGCTCGCTTACAACAATTATGAACTAATGTTAAATATATACAAACAAAATAAAGGTTAATTAATAATATAAAGCCAAGAATCATTACCCAGATATAGTTAAGGGACTCTTCTTGAGTTCCTGATATATTTATTAAACGGTTGGGAAAAAACTACTAGGTATTTCTTATAAAAAAAAATTCTCCTTTTTATTTGCCATTAGAATATAACTTTACAATTTTTGTTTCATTAGATTATTTTTAGACGCACTATTGTAGAAAATATGCCAGGCAAACAACAGACATAATAACATTAAATTTTGAGAAAATTAATATATTTATATTTTTTTTCAGGGCATCTTAAAATACAGCAACCAGACGCACATTGCAAAACTATCAGACATTGAACTAAATAACCTTTGATTATATATGTTTTGTTCATGCTGTTTAATAATAATGTCAACTGACATTACTAATATAATAAAAGTTATTATATAATTTTGTTATTGTTATTACATTTATTCACTCTTTCTATAAACACCCTCTTTTAAAATATGGAAGGTTGAACAATTATCTTATTATTATACTAATTATCTTAACCACCTGTCACATAAATTCCCAATCCCTACCTGCCCATTACGATGAATTCCTTTTATATTTTACAACAAACGTTTTTCACATTATAGGCTTAAATCCTACATTCCTCCTTCATCACTCTTTCTCCCCCTAACTAAATCTTCCTCCGCCATGACCGGGTTGGCCAGACAGGTGGTGGTGTGGGTCTGTATGACCATGACAACCTGAATTTTTGATCTTCCCCCCTCCCATCTGATCACCCACACATTGAGTTCCTTATCGTTGAGATGATCTGCAACACACCTCCTGTCCCATATGCTGTAGTGTATCGGCCAGCACATGTTCCTTGTAAATCAATTTTTGAGTCTACCCTCTACAATTTCTTTCCTCTCTACTCCAATGTTATCATCTCTGGTCCAAAATACCTACCTCCTATCGGACTCATACAAAAAGCGCTATCCTATAAAGGATCTGTTCTTTTCCCTCCATCTTTTCATTGTCCCATTCACTGCTACTCATCACACTTGTAAGTCTGATACCGGGCTGGATCTCCATGTCATACTCCTCTGCTAATCTTCTCTCCCCATCTCAGGTGCCTGTTGCATTTCTGTCCTCTCATGACCTAACAGAAACTTTGACCAAAAGAATAAACATTAATATCCAGAAATCTGTACAATAAGATAAAAACAATAAAATTAACACAAAAGAAAACAAGATAGATACAAACTGGCAGCTAACATTTATCTATATATAGTAAACAATAAAAAAAATCAGGAAATATAAAATAATGAATGAGTGAATCGTTCCCAGGCTAAAGAGCATCTCTTTTGATGGTTGAGAAGGTGTTGGAATAGAAGAGCTTTGAAGGTTTGTATAGATGAAGTGTGGTCGAAATTAGGAGGTAGAGAATTCCAGAGGGTAGTAGAGCAAGCAAGGAAGGACTGCAGATTTGTGGGCAGAAGTATAAAGGTCAGAGAGACAGGATCTTGTGTTTCGGGAGTGGACTGAGGTCACAAACTGTAAAATACTGTTTATATATGGGGACTGGCTCGAATGGATGGTTTGATAAAGGAATGAACCGCCTTTTATTTTGCCTCCTGAGAAACCCCATAGTCATAGTCAAAGTGAGAGAGATGAGGGAGGAAATAAAAAGTTGACGTGTAGGGCTGGGGGAGCAAATGGTGAGCGTGATGGAATAGTATCAGGGTACCTATTGACTGACGGGAAATTTGATACATCTGTTGGTTCCAAGAGAGTGTTTGGTCAATGGTTATCCATAGGTTTTTGACAGTAGAGCAAAAAATGATGGAAAGTTTATTAAGGGTCAAAGTGGGAATATCGGCAAAGGATCTGAGGAGGAAACAGGAGCCTATGACAACTGCCTGGGTTTTCACTGCATTACATTTTATTCAGGTATGCCCAGGCACTGATCTGAATTTGGGCAAACTCAGCTAAAAAGTCGGAGGGGGGAGAGGATAAATAGATTTGGGAGTTAGTGTAAAGGTGATAAGAACTATGATGAGTTGACTGGAGATCATTTATGTAACAGCGAAAAATATGGAGAGAAAGGCTCGATCCCCGGGCTACACCCAAGAAAAACAGATAGGGGTTGATTAGGGATAATTACCGCTTTGAACCGTTAGAAAGGAATAATTGCAACCATTGAATAGAGGTATTAGAGAAGGCTAAGGATTTTAACTTGGAAAGAAGGATTGTGTGGTATATGGTATCAAATACTCTGGAAAAATCTAGGGGAGCAATTAGGACTGTTAGTTTTTGTTGGTCAATAGCAGCATAAATGTCACTAATGATATTAGATAGTGTGAAGTAACCGGGACGGAACCCAGATTGGAAAGGGTGCAGAAGTTGGAGGATTTGGGATTAGTCTACCAAGAGATTTTGAGAGGTTAGAAAGGATAGTCTTGGGAATGTCCGACGATAGCCGTTTGGTGATGTATGATTTGGATTTTTTTTTTAAGGTTTGGACTCAAGTTTTTATTTAAAGAAGTTGGGGAACTGATTTTTAAATGGAAAAAATTGTAAATATGGATGACTGGAAGGCAGTTTTATTAGCTGCACGGGGATTCCG
Source organism: Acanthosoma haemorrhoidale (assembly GCA_930367205.1). NCBI lineage: Eukaryota > Metazoa > Arthropoda > Insecta > Hemiptera > Acanthosomatidae > Acanthosoma > Acanthosoma haemorrhoidale. Next base: position 96,198,733 of record OV884012.1, read on the forward strand.
TTAGGGCCAGTAGCGTTAGTGTGAGCTCTCATAAGGCTAGAAGATTTGGGGGAGAGATTCATCAGGCGGAACGGGGAATCCTTCTGAGTAGGAAGCCCCAGAGGAAAAGTTTTGAAGGTATTCCCATGTGGATTTGGAATCAGGAGCAGAGGAGAGGGCTTCATGAAAATACTTGAACTTCGCTTGGGTTAAGTTGCGGAGTACCTTGAACGCCTGAAAGTCATCTACACGCTTTGTGTGTCTGAAGCGTCTTCCGGCAGCCTCACGCTTTCTTTCCAACTCCCCGATCTCCTTGCATGTCCATCGAGCAGGCCGGCGACAAAAGGTAGAGGTTTTTAGGTGTGCATGGGCCTTAAGGATATTAAGGAGGATGTCAGTAAGAATGTTTACCATCGAGTCAATTGTGGAGTAGGAGTAGATAGTATTAAAATCCAGGGCTTAGAGATCCTGTAAAATGTGTCAGAGGAAAGGGCATCCAGATTGCGACAGGTTATGGTTTTAGGAGGAAGACGTAGCGTATGAATATTATAGGAAATTTGTATTAGGTCATGAGAGGACAGGAACGCCACATGCACCTGAGAAGATTAGCAGAGGAGTGTGACATGGAGATCCAGCCCGGTATCAGACTTACAAGTGTGATGAGTAGCAGTGAATGGGATAATGAAAAGATGGAGGGAAAAGAACAGATCCTTTATAGGATAGCGCTTTTTGTATGAATCCGATAGGAGGTAGGTATTTTGGACCAGAGATGATAACATTGGAGTAGAGAGGAAAGAAATTGTAGAGGGTAGACTCAAAAATTGATTTACAAGGAACATGTGCTGGCCGATGCACTACAGCATGTGGGACAGGAGGTGTGTTGCAGATCATCTCAACGATAAGGAACTCAATGTGTGGGTGATCAGATGGGAGGGGGAAGATCAAAGATTCAGGTAGTCATGGTCATACAGACCCACACCACCACCTGTCTGGCCAACCCGGTCATGGCGGAGGAAGATTTAGTTAGGGGGAGAAAGAGAGATGAGGGAGGAATGTAGGATTTGACCTCCTCTTGGGGCATAGGTATGATAGGGAGTGTGCTCGTGTTTCAGGGCAGATAGCAGTTGTCGGGTCATCACGAGGGGGGTGCCTAGTTACCCTAGCCCTGGTGACGAAGTGAGGGTTGATTAGGTTATGACGTGGACAATCGTTTCATGACGGTCTTACTATCTGACTCCATATTTGATAGGCATGTGCTCCGACAATGCACTACGTTCAGGAGAAGAGGTATAGGGTAGGTAATTTGTGTGGTCTTGGAATGACCATGAATTCACACTCGGTATCTGAGGGTATGCGAAATCCGTCCGGATCCCAAAGGCGAATGTGAACCGGAGAGAGGCAGACTGAATTGTCGTGGGAGACACTACTTGGTAAATTTGTAGGGCCACGACAACCATTGTCCGTGAGGGAGAGGTCTCTCCCAAGGAGCTGCTAGTTTAAGCGAGGCAAAGGCAGAGAATCCCACTAGGAGAGTGTTGGGTCTGACAAGGCCGGACTAAAACATAGCGAGGTTAGGAAGAGATATGCAGAGGTTTTCATAAATGAGAAGGCCAAGTCTCGAACATCAGTGTAGCCGCAAGTCATCAGTTAGCGAGTCGTCAGGAGAATGATTTACAGGCCGAGATTTGCCCCTATTTATAATTAGTGGTGGCCGTTAGGCCCAATCATCTGCCTCGTTAGTGTACCCAATGCCAGCTCTGTATGGGGTGACCCTTTGTTCGGCAGCCCTAGGGCTGGCCTGGTTTGGGTCGCTACCTGGTAGCGCGGGTGAGGGTCCCCATTGTCTAACTAATTGAATTGCAGCTGCGCCTTTTATTTTTTACAATATTTACAATGATTTATGGTTTGGTAATGTTATTTACATTTGTTTAAATTAATTTACAATATATATACCATAGAGTATAGGGTGGTTTATCTTATGTAGTTAGCGGTCGCTACCGCAGTATTTGTCGATCACTCTCGTTATCGACAAATACCATGACGCGCCAACCTCTCTTTGGTGTTAGGGGAGGCTTTGGAACAATTATGACGACCGGTGGGTTTTTTCACCGGGTGGTTGTCCTTGGTCTTGGGACCCGCTGTTGGTATGGTGATGGGAAGCTGGTAGTATCTATTGGTCACCACTACTTCCGGGGTAGGTTTCGGCCGCACCACCCTAGCTGTTTTTTTCTTCGCGACAGGCACAAATCCGGTGGTTTGAGACTTGACTGGCTTCGGGGAAGCCTAGTGGATGTGTTTGAAGATCGCTGAATCTATATTTAAAATAAAACCAATAAATAAATTATAATAATAAAAATTATTTAAATACTATAAAGTTTAATAAATATGGTTAAACCATGATACAATTGCTATCTTATAATGGGTCCCAGTATAAAGTGAATACGAAATGGTTAAACATAAGAAATACATATCATTAACTTTATGATATATCCTGTCTTGACAGTGTCCAACGTCTGTTTACCACTGTGTTAGGTAAAGAGCTGTTTTGGTGAGTCATTGGGAACCTGAAATTTCCCTGCCTATTTAGTGAATTTGAACTTACATTTAAAGTAATTTTAATATTCTCCAAATTGTTGGTATAGCTTTTGTTGTTAATAATGTGTGGAAATTCTGTATAACTAGAAAACAAAGTATTTTTATTATATGTGATAAAAAGAAACAACAGTTTTTCCCTATGTGAATAACGTAGCTCAGTTATTTTGTCAAGAGAAGTCTCAGTGTACGTTCCAAAGGAAGAACATTTATGTGGGATCCAAGTAATATCAATTATTTAAAGAACAATAGTTATTTTTAATAGTTTTAGATTACAATAACACTTTTTTCTATGATTAATCAGAGCTTACAAAGACAATGGTGGGGTTGTGGATCGGTCCTGGGCTACAAAATTATAGAAGGAATCACCTCTTACCAACCCTGAATATTTTGAGAATTTGTTTGATTTTTTAGATGGAACACCTTAATGTACTCCAAGCTATTAATCTTGATGACAGGTTTATTGTACTACATGCGCTTTGGAATCGGTTCTCAACCGCTATTGAGACTACTCAACTTCTTCGTATAACTCGGGATGTAGCAATATGTGCAGGAATTGTTAGAAGAAGACTTGCTAAAGTGAATTTAAACCCTCAGAGAGCAGCTACAGGGCCATTGTTAACCAAGGAACATCCTAGCTCTCTGTGTTCGATGTCGAGTAAATTCCACCCAACATCAAACTCTCCCGGTGACATTACCCTCAGCGTAGCACTCACCAGTCTTTTGGTAAACTCTCATCCGTCCATCTGGTGTATAAAGAGAGAAGAGTGACTCATCTACAAAACAGCTCGTTGATCCATTCGTTTTAAGTCCACATAAGCCCCCGAGACAATTCCAATCGAGATCTACGATGTTATCTGGGTAACAATGGCCCGGTTGCTGGTCTCTGATGGTTTTAATTCACTTCAGAACGTCTTCGTCTAAAAGTTTCTGCACATATTGCTACGTCCCGAGTTGTACGAAGAAGTTGAGTAGTCTCAATAGCAGTTGAGAACCGATTCCAAAGCGCATGTAGTACAATGAACCGGTCATCTTTTGCCTCATAAATTAAAAAAACTAATTTCTAAATGTTTAGAGATCAGTCACGAAAAATCAAAATAGAAATTTTGGTGTAATTTTTTTTAAATAAATTTTTGATTATTTATTGGCGTATTTATAGCTCCATCGCTGAAAACGTATAATTAAAAGCCGAAATAATTCTATTAGGAAGCAAATATTTGAAAAAAAAATAATATATATATATATATATATATAGCTTATTATATAGTCGACTGGATGCCCATGGTATATTAAACATATAAGGACTATACGGTTTCCGTAATCTAAAAAAATTAGAAATTGTATTGACCTGATAATCGTTATCAATACAGGTGAATAACTTGATCCAATATTCTTGATAAGATATGGCAGTGCAATGGGGAGCCTTCGCACTGTAGCCACAGTGGCCGCAGTTAGCTTTTTAGTAAGTGTTATTTTAAAATTATATTTAATAACTATAAATTAATATCAATTAACTCTAGTAATAAACATAAATAGTTTATGTTATAACAAAGTGATCTGCTATATTTCAATACAAATCAATAACTAAGTTAGATATAACCTATATATCCCTCAACAACCTTAGTAGTTCCATCAGTGAAGTATCAGTGGAGTTGTGAAGTAGCTGCTCAGCTCTGCTGCGGTGGGGCCTCCGTCAGCGAAAAGTTGGCAGAGGCCAATAAGTGTGTAATCCACAATTGTTTGAATTTCATTGAGAAGTGGTTTAAAAAACGTCCAGTGTTCCTGTCCATTGATATGGGGAAGTCAACGACACTGAAGAACTTCATTACTTTCCTACAATGTATGATTCAGACAGCAGTTTCTTTCCTTCCTGTAATGAAAATATCGTGCAGTTGGTCTTTTAGATAATATTCAACTTACTCAATTTATCACTGATTTCGTTGTAAGCTGATTCGACCTCCAGAAAGGCCCTTTTTGGGTTGAGACTGTTTCTGTACACCGCGATGTCATCAGCGAGGCCAGCTACTGTTGTGTACTTTACATAAAACTGGATCATTTAGAAATGTGTATACGTTGAATCGGATAGATTATCACCCACGCCCTTAGTGGTATATTGTTCAAGAAAGTAACTACCATTGTGTAGAGCTGCTCCGGGCAGATCCCGGTCACATAACTGACTACAAGCCACACCGTGGGACTATAAGCCACATACATGTCAGCGTGCCGTCTAATGATATCGCAATAGAAGCTAGGGTTCTTGTCGAGGTTCCTGCTAGCTTCTGCCTGAAGTTTCATAACGGTGTGTAGTGTGCTAAGGTAATCCTGAAAGCCCGTTTGCTCTGGCGAAGAGATTTTTGAAAACAATACAGAAAAAGGTTTTCATAAATATTCCAGACGAGAGGTAGTATACTTTTCGGGTGGTATTGTGATAATAATTTTGTATTTTGTTAGAAGTGGTTGACGGTTTTTTTTTTGTTAGTGTTTTTTCGTTTTTTCAATACCACAAACCCTTATTAATAATAAAACACAGATGTATCTGTCCACGTCATGTCGTATTTAATCTTATTATTAAAATGCAATAAACTGGTGGTGGATTTCGAATGATTTGCTTAGCTCATATCAGTTAAATGAAACCCATATACAGATTTATATCAATATCACATTTAGGAGGAATCACTTCTCTGAATTGTTTTTTACTTAAAGAGCAAATGAACGAACAAATAAAGGATTTGATCATTGGTTTTTAATTTAATCTTTCAGGTGGGAGATTAGGATTCGCACGCTAATAAAATAATTGTTTGATTGTGCAGGGTTTATTTTAAAAAAATTGAACGAGAAAACACAACCAATTGGTTATTGCCACATACATTAGAAAGGAAATCTCTTTGCGAAACATTATTAATCAAAAAAATATAATGACAGTCGTAATGATTTATTTAAACTAATAAATAAATTGGAATGTAACAAAAATGAAACCATTACAGATATTTTCATCAAATTTGGCAAAATATTGTGCATCACTTGACAAAATCGTTTCTCCCCAATTTACCTCAGTACTCCTCTTAATTTCTATCCATCTAATCCGGCACGAATACTTTAGGAAATTTTATGATGCTAGCCCAAAACAACAAACTTAATTCTTATATACTGTGCAATTCACACTGATTTTGGCACGAATACTATTCTGTACTTAACCACACATATTCAATAGATATTTATACTTTTTAACTCCTATCTTCCTCTATCCACATTTATATTCTGATTCGCCCAAATGTTAAATATTTCTAAGTGATTTAAGAAAATAGGTTTTGCGAAATAAAAAAAAAAACCATAGGCAAAATTTAAAATATATCAATATACACTGACAGGCAAAAAATTCCACCCACCTGATTTTTTCATGTTTTCATCTCAAAATATTTCTGCTTTGGATTGGAAATTTTTTTTATGAATAAATATGTATTTTTTTTTTTTTCAGTTAGAAATGTCAATACAGAGGATAGTAACCCATAATCCTTAATTCAATTAAAGGACTGTCGTTCCCAATGTTTACTTTCCATGGAATTAAAAATGATTATTCAGTGTCATTTGCGTTCTGGTGCAGCAAATTTCTTAGTTTTCGGCTTCGATATTTTAATTTTTTCAATTTTAAGTTTAAAAATGTCTCTTCGTGCTGAGGATGTTGCACGGTGTGGCACTTATTGATGATGGACGTTCCATTAGAAATGCAGCTAATGCCATCGGAGTTCCCTATGAAACTCTACGAGACGCCGTCAGGTGCTTTCGAGAAACTGGGTCTTACCATAGAAGGGCCGGTTCTGGACGGCCTAGGGCAACAGAACCACAGGATGACCGGTTTCTTACTTTAAGAATTTTACGAAAACCGTTTTTCAAGCGATTCATCAGCTCCAAGAAGTTCGAGGTGTGCAAATTTCTGACCGTACTGCTCGGAGAAGATTAAATGAGTATGGACTAATGGCTTTTCGCCCAGTAAGGGGACCAGAATTGACCATAATTCACAGAGTTACACGGCTGGCTTTTGCTCGAGATCACAGTCTTTGGACTATAGATGAATGGTGTGCTGTACTTTTTACAGATGAATCTAGAATTGCTCTACGATCTCCAGACGGGCGTGAAAGGGTGTGGAGAAGAAGAAATGAAAGGAATGGAGCCTGTAATTCCACCCAGAGCCAACCTTTTCAAAGTGGTTCCTTAATGGTGTGGGCTGGGATTTCAATGGAGTGCCGCACAGAATTGGTTGTTGTTCGTGGAGGGTCTTGGACGTCCACTTGCTATGTAGATGAGATTTTGAAACCTCGCTTGTTGCCTATCCTCATCGAAATCAGTGATCATTCATTTCTAATGTACGACAATGCACTTCCACATTTCGCTCGCATAGTACAGACGTTCCTTCATGAGCACAACATTGAGGTCTTAGCGTGGCCAGCATTTGAACCCTGTCGAGCATTTATGGGATAACCCCGGAAGACGAATAAGAGTGCGTTCAGCACTTCCTGATACACTGCAGGACCTTGAAAGGGCTCTTCGGGAAGAATGGGCTAACCTCCAGCAAAGGGACATTTCCCGACTGGTGGAAAGTATGCCAAGGCGTCTTCAAAAAGTAATAAAGGCATGAGGAGGAAATACGCGCTATTTAATGATCCTGTCATTAATTTCTTCTTTATTTTTTTTTCATGTTTCTTAGCAGTTCACATTTTGATTTTAAATTTTTAAACAAAGACTCATTTAATAAACGTTAAAAACCTTATTAAAGGTAAAAAGATTTTATAAATTCAATAAATACTAAGTATTATATACAATTACCATGTATTATATACAAATACAATTGTTTACAAGTGTGTGGAATTTTTTGCCTATCAGTGTATTTCATTGCCAAGTATCCTATTTGGGGAATATAATGTGGTGTACTTGCTAGTACTGTACCTTAAAACCTTATGTTGGGAAGCCAAACTGATATTGCGTGTACACTCACTTTCAATGTTATAAATGTTACTTATTTTTCTTATCATGCCTGCCCCCCCCCCCGGATACAGAATAACAAGCCATACATTAAATTTTATAAATTAATTTATTTTTTAATAACATAAATTAATCTCTTTAAGCCTCAAAAATGAATATTGTGTGAAAAGAGAAATCATATTATTTTCAGTTGAGGCGATACAATAATAAATAACTAATTGCAGTAATCATTTTAATGATTGATTCTATGTGCTCAAAATATTATTTGCCTAATGTTAGCTAATATTCTACGTCTTCTATATTTGTGTGGTGGTTGCATTTACGCTACGTCTGATATAGGTCTTAAGGGAGAGGCTCTCAAAGACTATTTCTTTGTGAAACCCCTTATGATAATATTTTTATCTACTAAACTTGCGTCCATATACCTAATGCAAACTTTTTCGAAGCCCTCAGGATAATTGTAGGAACTAAAACTCTAATAACTATAAAACTAAATTTCCCTGACAGTTTGTTATTCAGAAAAGTGATTCAGACTAATATTTTATATTAAATTTCTTTAAAAAATCAGTGACAGTTTTTAAGGCAGGGCTCCCGTGCTATAAGCTAGAAAACCATCTGTATTACTCAGTGTAAACGATGAGCTGTAAGGTTGGCATCCAACTTGAGATAAAACTCAAGTACGCGTCTAATTCTTATATCCAGATTTTTTATCTATAAGTTTCCATTCGTTAGCCAAAGTCAAGGGAAACACTACTCACTGATTCGTCAATATAAATTATTGGAATTATTATAAAAATTAACATGCTTTACATTTGTGTATAACAGTCCAGAATTTGTGTGCCCCGGAACAGAAGAAAATTAAATTAATAGCAAATTAAATTATCAATGAAAAATTGCTTTGTGTTATTGGTCTCATGATTATTAGTATTTATCAATAATTAACAAGCAAGGAAAAAAATATATTATAAATATTTTAATGTTCCGATTTTAAATCAGAAATCTTCATTGAGCTTTGGATCTCCATCTTATTAGTAATTATTAAGAATATGAGGTTTGATCAAAAAGAAACGAGAATGTTTGTTTATCTTCTTCATCGGTAGAAATTTTGTCCCCTTCAAAGTAATCCCCTTCAGATATAATAAACTTGTGCCAGCGCTTTTTCCAATCTTCGAAACTCTTTTCGATATAGCTCCTTCAGCGATTCTTCTTTTATCTCGTCAATGGTGTCAAAACGTCGTCCTTTCAAGGTTTTTTTTTCAACTTCGGGAACAAAATGAAGTTGCAGCGAGCCATGTCCAGCGAATACGGTGGCTGATGTAACACAATAGTGTTGTCTTTTGTCAAAAAATTACGAATAATCAGTGAGGTGTGATAGGGAGCGTATCGTGATGCAATTTCCACGAATTGATTTAATACAATTCCGGTCGTTTTCGTCGGATCGATTCACGTAAACGGCGCATTACTTCCAAGTAATATAATTTATTAACCTATGACCTTCTGGCAGGAACTCATGATGCACTACGCCATTGAAATCGAAAAAACAGTGAAACGGAAGAACCTTCACTTTTGATCGAACTTGTTGAATTTTTTTCGGTCTTCAGGCCGCTTCCATACGTTTTAAAGCCATACCCATATACTCATGTTTCTTCACCTATTATGACGCGTTTAACAAACTATGACGTCGTTCAGCAATCGTTTGGCGATAATCACGTGATGTTTTTTTTTGTCGAAATTCAACAATTTTGAAACGAACTTTGCTGCCACAGGTTTCATGCCCAAAACTTTGGAAAAAATCGCTTGGCATAATCCAAATGATATATTAACTTCATTAGCAACTTCTTTAATAGTAATTCTGCGATCCTCCAGAATCATTTTCTTAACTTATTTGATGTTGTCGTTGTTTATTAAAGTGTTAGTGCGCCCAGCGTGATCATCATCTTCAACGTTTTATTGGCCCTCTTTGAAACGTCCATACCACTCATAAACTCTTGCTTTAGCCATGGTAGATTAACCAAAAGCCACTGTCAACATTTCAAAAACTTTGCTGCACTTTATTTCATTTTTTTAACCATATTTAATAAAAATTCTTTGATCCATTCTTGTTTCGAAACATAGCCGAACACACCAAAACACGTATAACCTTAGCAATTGCTACTAAAAAAGTAAACAGCTGCAAATTTCAACGTATTTCAGAGACATGTATGTCAGAGACCAACATGATAAAAAAAAAATTTACCATCGGAATCATAACGCCCCCAAAATTATAAAATTCTCGTTGCTTTTTGATCAAACCTCGTATATTCAATATATATATTATTATGCATATATATGATAATTACTAAACAAATGAGTGTATTTAAATAGAGTTCATTATATAAAATTTTTATCAGTTGTAATTATTAGATATTATTCTCTAGATAGTAATTATAGAGTTATTCTCTCTTGAATGCGTGTTAATGCAATTTCTTCTATTTGAATGGAATCAAGAAAACATCAGATTGTATGCGCCTACTCTTCTCTTCTGTTAAGAAAAGGATTATATTCGACCGCATCTATGGTATTAATCAAACATTTAGTGAATAAATATTGAACTGAGCAAGTAGCAAAGTAGGTGGAAATTATTTTATAGCACGCCCAAAAAACTACGTACGAATTAAAGTTTTGGAGAAAATTAAAATATTTGGCAAGAAATTTTCATTTGCCTTCGTTTTTAGTTTGTAAACCACCTACTACACTTAATGGCACCTACTAAGATCTCCGTCAATAAAATTGATACGGAGATTTATAACAAAACCTTTTTCTGTTTTACTGTTCATCTCATAATTATTATTTTTTTATTTTTTTTCTTCATAGCCCCTTTAAATTTACAGATAATTATATATAATTATAGATCCTCTGGCGAATCTATTTACAAATTATTTTGTATCATAATTATTATTCTTGTAATAAATACATAAATCAAAACTATCGTTATTGACTTTTACGGGAACGGAGGAATTAAGTTGTACAATGGTGGTATCGATTGTCTGGTTTGACTAGAAATAAACTGAAAAATGGGTTTAGGCCTTAGGCTAATTTTAGGCTACTTAAAAGTCGAATTTTTCTAAAACCTTTGTTAGTGCAACTCTCCAGTAAAAGAATAATCACCACGCGAAATTTCAGCTTCATAGAAAGTGAGTCAGTTTTTGAGATACAGTGAGTGGGCATTTGGATTTCACGTATTAATGGAAAATTTGTTTTTGTTTTTTATTGCAATAACATTTTCGTTCAATCCCCAATAGTTGATTGAAAATTGAATCTATTAAATCCTAGTCGCTTAGAAGTTAATAATAATTCATAAGACAATTAATAATTTCACAAAGAGTTGATTTAATTAAAAATTTAACTGATTATTGTATTTTTTTAGATTATTGTTTGCAGTCTACTTAATTAAAATTAAACATTAACAGTTTAATTTAAATGGTGATATTGCTGAGTACCCTTTGCCAGAGATTTTTGTTTGTATTATTTGTATCTGTTCGGTATTTGATATATGTTGTGTTTGTTCGGATTATTAATCAAGGGTGGTTATTACAGTTTGCTAAGTGAAAACATAATTGTGACATATACCACACTTTACATTCATTTAGCCAACATTTTGCAGCATTTATTAAATATCTGTTTCATTGAGTTAATGGAATGTTTCTTTTTTAACAGACTCAGGGCGTTGTTTGGGTAGTTCTCACTCTGTTGGGCATCCTTGCTTATTCTTGCCATTTCGAACCAAAAGAAGATATATCTAATAACCCAACATTTAGTGCACTGGCCAAGTATTATTTTTCTGGTAAGCCATTTTTTTTTTTTTAACAACAAAAATAGGCATAATTGAAGGGCTCAGCCGAATAACGGTTTATGTTTTTGTGAAATCAGGTTTTTTGATTGAATACAATTTTACGTAGCTTCAGTTGCATGTACCCTACGCAACTGCTACATACATAGACCGTTGCTCCACTTGTAGAATTCACCATTCCACCTGCGTGAAGAGCCATTGCAACGAGATCTGTTGGTTTCTGTAGGAACCTAATTACCTTAATTTAAAACTTGATATAGACCGTTATTCGGCCGAAACTTTCGATAATGTGTTTTATTTAAACACATGAATATTTTATGCTAATTTCTATGTATTTTTTTTTTAATTTATGTTTTTTATGTTGTACTTGTGTTTTGATTATAACTGCTCATTTATCACTGGACACGCACAGATAAAATCCAGATAATATATTTTGGAGGATGGTTGAAAAAGCGCGAAATGTTCCCCATTTCTTCCTATTTCTCTCGTAGGCCTATTGAGGGAGTGAAAATGGCTCCTTTGCTAAATATAAGTGGGGGTGTTTCAAGTTTTAGTGCGTATAGATAAATAGGAGTGTTGAGCTCAAATAAATTGAACAATAATCAGTTCAGTAGATTATATTAGGAAACATTGTATGTGGTAAGTCATGAAATCCTCTGTGTGGAAGTTTAATCCCTTTATAGGGATTCATTATTTGTTTTTCAAAACTAAAAACCCACAGGTTTTCACTCGTGGTCCATACGCTCTGTGTGAGTTTTTTGCTCGAGCTATAAATAAAAAATTTTACTAGGAAAAGAACCGAAAACTCTCTAAAAAAAACAGGTCTGTTTAAGGTCAATAATTAATTAATTCCTTATTATTTCAAAAATAATTTTTTTTTTATTTTGGGAGAGTATCGAATTAAAGTTCTTTACCCCAAGATTAATAATATATGTCATGTGTTGACACTTTACATAGACTCTAGTTATGAAACGTCAATAAAACCTATCGAAACTGTGCTGCGCAGTTTTTTGTAGTTTCTTACACGTGAAGGGGGGGGGTGGGGGGTTCATATTTTGTATGAAACTTTCAATGATAACTGAGGGATGTTAAAAATAAAAGTGACCCTATGGAAAGTAATAAAGGACCATTAATCAATTAATTACACGTAATTAAAAATACAAATTACGTCATATTTCATTGGGTATCAAAGTTAAGATATAGACGTGTAATTACCAGTATGTAATTTGTGTTTTGTTTTTTAAACTATAATTGGAAAGCCATTTTATTAAAATTCTTTTTGGAGCCAGAACGAAACCTTATTAATTGTGTAATAGATCCCACTTGACTTCATTTTATAATAATAATAATCAAATAATAATTAAACGGTATATTGTCTGTCTTCTAATAGATAAAAGAACTAATTAATTGGTACTTTTTATTGTAAAACTAATTAAAAATAATCAAATTAAATATTATTTTAACTTATTTTAAGGTAATTATTATTTTTACGTTACAGCAAGCATTGTGAATAACCAGTTAATCTAACTAAACTTATCTAATTATGCTAACTAAATAATATTTTCAGACACAAGCTGTTGGTCATGGCTTCCAGACCGGCAAAACGTTGGAATCACCAGTTCAGACCATTTAATACTCCTGATTTCATTTCAATTCACTTTCAACTTACTTCTCGTCATCGTGAGTCTCATTCTACTATTTGGTATGTACCTTAAATCCGTTTATTGATTTGGACAGGTGAATGATAAATTTTTATTTAGATAAAATATCTAATGGCAAAGAAATATAAGCAATTAGAAATAAAATTTTAATGATTCTTTTATACAGAGCTAAAAAAACTTCAGAAACAGTTTTATTATTAAGATTGCCACGGGTGCGGGTGAGTGATACCCTATCCGAAGCAGGATCCTTCCAACCTTAAACCTGTGGAATACCTCAAATAAAGGAGCTGTACTGTCCCCAGTGCTTTTTTAATGTGTACACTTCGGAAATCATTGGGATCCCGGTACAAGAACACAACAGCTGTCTTCGCTAACGACATCGCAGTGTACAGCAGCGCTAACCGCGAAGAAAGCCCTTCAGCTTGAAATAAATAGTAATTTTAGGACAAACTATAATGTTAGTCTTAATCTTAATCTTTTTTGCTGAAGACATATCCCCCTTTACAGTAGAAGCATGAGAGCAAAGGTTTTTACACAGGCCAAGTCAGTTGGTAACGTAATTAGTGACAGACTGAGTAATCTTCTTTGAATGGGAAAAAGCCTTGCCAAAATCCTATAGGAAGGCAAGAGAACTTACCGGATTTCTCAATGTACTTAATATCTGGGTATAAAAATCGATAGGCATTTCCATTTCGCAAAACCATTTCAGAAACAAAATAGACAAACGTACGACACAAGTCTTTTCGCACTTGTTAAGTAGCTAGCTCAGTTGTACGGTACCCCACTATATACTCACTTGACTGACAATACAGCTGAAAAACAATACACCAATTTCAGAATGTGATCATGAGAAACACTTTTCTGACCATTGTCAGACATACCTGAGGTTAAAGAACCCCGATCTGCACCTGTTGCTTGGTGTGCCGTCGGTGGTTGAGCCACCCACCGGAGACTTGCCGGAGAGGTTCTTGACTTCTTGCAGCACCTGACCAACCCAGTGTTTAACAATATAACCACACTGCCATTCCCGCATCGATGGCAACAGGCTGTCCGGGAAAACTAGGTTAAGTTAGTTTAGTTAGAGCTAGGTTTAGGTTAGTATTAGCACTACTCATTTACACGGCTAAATGTGTACATTGTACATTAGCCTACCATAGAAAAATTCTTTAAACCTCTCACATTATTTATAATGAAGCTAGGCTACAGTGAATTTGTATAAGCACGATGTGGATTTATGTAAAGATTCCGTATTGTGGGATCTGTAAATCAATCTGTATATATTTAATGAAGGGTTTTGAAACAAAAAAAAAATTTTAATAATAAAAACTCTTTCCATATACTGTAAGCGTGAGGCCGATCCAGAAAGTAAAATATTGCTGTTATTATTTAATAATTTACGAGTATTAGTGAGTAGCTGTAATTAAATTTGCAAATTAACACGAGATATTCTTTGTTCACTCAAATTTTAAATTGGAAATCAGAGGTTTACTTATGGATATTACGATGAGTAATATGTTTTAATAAATTAAAAATATTTGATTTCAGTGATTCCAAGAAAAAGTACCTTAAGCTTTCTTGGATGGCTTTATAGCTTTATGTTTCTGGCCCTGGCTATTTCCGTTACTGATATGGTCGCTGCAGCCACATTTTCTGGTGACAAGGATTCATTGGTTAGTATACAATGTTTTTTAAATTTAAGTTTTAACATTTGAGGAGGTAAATCTACGGGTATATCCCAGGCCAAACGTTTGGACATATAAGCCTTGAGTCGCTAGCGAGTACCTGAAACTTATTTCCGACCTTAGTCGGCTTCTTTTTGATAGGTCGCTGGACTTTCACCGAAATTTTTGGGGAAAGTGAAGTCCTCTTCACTGTCCATGGTTGGTGGCATGGTAGCCGGCCGCTTCCTGGAAGTAACCACTTCCATCTCCATTTCCGAAAAATAGTTCAATCAAAAATGGTAAAATTCTTTAATGGGGTACCGACCCCATTAGTCGCAGCATTAATTACACTGACACTAAATAGTTTTAATACAATTACCTTATACAGGCGTCACCTGAGACGCAAAACAGGTGCAACGTGCTGTTGGCGTCTACACACGCCACCTGGTGGCTGCGGTTGTTTTGTACACTAGCTTTCCCCTCTCTTAACTGACGGTTTAAGGTTTTTACTATTAAAATATGGAAACATAGGTAGATATTTTCTGGACAGAGAAGAGAAAATTAGAGGGAACTTGTAATTATTCGTGATAAAGAGGTTGATACAACATAGTGTATGAACCAATACGTATAAATTTCCCTCAAAAAAGAAATTAATAAGACATTTAGAAAGGTTTTTTTTGATTTCCCGAAAATTCTAACTTTGGATTCGGTCCCTTCTTCTTAATTACGATTCATTTGATCTCCTGATGATACTTAAAATAAAATCTCCCCCAAAAAAGGCTCATTATAAATTACGGGGAATTTAAAATATAACTATTTTCCATCACAATAAGTAAAGAGTGTTATCAAATTATTTTTTTCCGGTCTGATGTAGTTAATTTCATATTTATTGTCATGAAAGACGGTAGAGTATTTATTTAAAAGAATTGTTTTGAAACAGTAACATTTATTCTGTTAGTTCCTTTAAAAAATAAATCAAATAACAAACTTCAGGAAAAAATAAATTGATTGTTATCACGTTTTACGGCTATTTTTAATTTGCCTCATAATCAAAATGGGTTTCATCATGTAATTACGATGTTTATCTTAATAGTACTGTAATTATATTAGATTTATTTACAGAGTGGATCGACGTCGAGCGAATTGGAACCTTTGAAGAGTATGCTTCAGATGATATCCTTGGTAGCAGCACGAGGGTTTCTGTACTGGGCTCTTAACGTTTTAATAATATTCTACATCTTCATTACAGCGACAATGAGACTTTTTAAAGCAGTAAGTGTTTAATAATAGGCGGTTAGTAATGTTTTTGTAGTGAAAAAAAATGTAACATAAGCAACTTTGAACATTTCATTCTAGGAAAAAACATATCGTAAACTCATAACTGAGATTTCAGCTGGTTTGTGTTTCATGTCACTAACAAATGAGCTGTACAGGTGCCATTCGTACCCTTTGGTCGAATAGATATCACATATATTACTAATTAAAATTAAAATTAAAAATAACATTTAAATGAACTGTTATTTTTTCAGTGCAGAAAGCTAGACGAAGAAAAGAACATGAGTAGTGGCCACATAAATGGTGGTTTTGAGTAAGTATATAGACACCATTGATGTTTATCTTAACTAAAACTGATGATTACTAATGAACGTATTAAAAATCTAGGGTTTTTAGCCCACTTGATGTTAGTATTACAAGACCACCACTATTTCCCCGGCCACCTCAGAGGATAACACGCAGAAGTTAGCTATTAAACAGTACAAGCGACATAGTTCAGAGGTATTAATGGTGAAAACTAAATCTTTTTCACTTGTGTTTGCTAATTAGAGTTCTCTGATTTCCTTAATTGCTGTGCAATGAATATGATGCTGCTTTTAATCCACATAATACTCGGGTGAATCAAAAGTCTTTGGGTTCCTAAAGCTCGACGAGATACACAATGCCTAATTAAGTTTCCCAGTTGTCAAGAATGGAAGCCCCGTGTCGCCATGCAAGTGGGGGATAGACCACGTTCGAACAACATTTATTGTCCATGCTTTATTATTGCACGTTTAGATGGTTTGGTGTTTTCTTCGATTTTACAATAAAGGGTTTTATTTATATAGATTTTTTTACTTTTGATATTTTGGTATCATTATGATTTTTGAGTAATTTTTTAGCATTTTAAATTGGCAGCATGAGTTGCTAAAAGCGTCCGTGAAATATAAATTTATATTTTGACTGTGGGGATGACCCTTAAGAAATTGACCTTTTGTTTGTAGCTTTTTCTTCACGTAATTAACTTGATTATTGATATTCCAAAAAAATTGCTGAAATAGGGATATATTCCTATTTCCAACATTGACGCAAAATCAACCGGGCAAATTTATATAAAGATTCAACGCTTAAATAGCAGGTATTGAACGGTAGGTAGAAAGTAAGGATTTAGGTTTGATGTTTTTGAGGGAATATTTTATTATTTAACCATAACATTTTTTTAATATAAACTTACAGACTTTTGGCTCACTCGGATGGATATGCTGGATTTAGATTACTGTAAAGATTATATTTTATGGGGTCAATCAGCACCTCGTTAGCAAAAAAAAAAAAATGTATTGTTCGAAACCTATACAAGGGATGATTTTCTCAGATATCAAGTGATTTCCTTTAGGACCATTTTTACAAGATAAATGAAATATTTTGCTTGAACAGTTGCTCTGTGTCACTCACAATTGTCCTTACCACTTCCGCCTGATGAATCAATGAGACAAAGACATGAAAGTACTTGAACTATTTCAACCTATTTATTTACTGTAACATAGGAGGGCGTACCCAAAAGAAACCGAACTATTTTTGTACAAAGTAATTTATTTACAAAAAAACCTCCTTTAAAGCACTCTCCGTTAGAGGCAATACACCTGTCCAATCTTTTATTCCACTGTTCGAAACAGTTTTGAAATTCCTGATGTCAGACAGCCTCCGTGGTTTTTGCCTCTACTTCTCCCCGGAGGGTTAATGGCTGGGAGGGGGGGTTAATAGGGGAATTAACAATCGGGTTAATAGAGAGGATGGGGTATAGTGCTCATAACATTTTTGGTCAAAAATCGGCGCACTGAGAGGGCTGTGTAAGCGGGAACATTGTCGTGGAACCAGTCCCTCGATTGCCACAAATCAGGCCTTTTTCTCCGCAAACTGTTACGCAATCTTTTCAAAACTATCAGGTAAAAAGCCTGGTTAAATGTCTGACCCCGGGAACATATTGTGAATAGTCGAATCCTCTCACATCTGAAAACAAATGAGCATCGTCTCAATGTTTGATTTCACCAGACGAGCTTTCGAGCTATTTTGGGGTGAGGATAATTTGGAGTCTTCCCTTGGCTTGATTGTTGCTTAGTTTCAGGATTCTATCCATAGCAAAATGATTCGTCAGCTGTGATGACCTTGGAAAAAAAAATGGGTCATTTCGGAACTCTTCCTTCCAAGCGACCTTGTTTTTGCATGTGCAGTCAGCAGTCACGGAACTAATTTTACAGCCACCCTTCTCATCCCCAAATCATTACTTAAAATTGCTTTATTGAACTCCAAGTCACTCCAACTTTCTCCATTGCTTCTAGGATTCCGTTGTCAATCTTCCAGGACGATTTCGCGAATTTTTTCATCATTCTTATTGGTTCCGGCCATTGAAAGACGTCCAGAGCCAGGCTGCTCATTAATTGACATTTCCCCATTTTTAAAACTGGGAAACCCCTCAAAAAATTGAGTTTCCCACATAGTATTATCGTTGTAGAACGCTTTTAATATTTCAGGAGTTTCTGAGTCAGTTTTCCCAAGTAGGAAGCAAAACTTTACCACCACGCGCTCTACTCGAAAATCAGCGATCACAAAAACGATGGACACTCAAAACAACTGTCACAAATAAATTAACATAAGCAGAACGGAAGCTTCTGCAGTGACGGTACATGGCATACCGACTGGTAAGTAGTTGGTTTACAGGATCCTACCAGCGAAACCCGATACTACAAAATCTCCAACACATACATCAGTTCGGTTTCTTTTGGGTACGTCTTTGTACGTGACAATTTAACACTCCGAAATGTTCATACTGCCAGTCATTTCATAATGTTTATAAATTTTAATAATGCTTGTTATTGGAAATTTTGTATCTCAAGGATAAATGTGGTTGTTGAAATCAACATTGGGGAAAATACCCACTTTTTGTATAGCCTAATTTTCTGTGTTATTGTATTAACATGTTTGACCCCAACGGGGTATCAGGCCGATTTACAAAAGGTGGGAAGTTCGAATTCCGGTCTTGTCACCAAATTTTCATTCATCCAGCCATAAAATGGTCTTGAAGGAAATATTATAAAATTAATTTTTCTCCGGTGTAGTAAGTTTGAAAATAACGGTGACAGTTTTTTTTTTAATTTTCGTTTTGGAGAAAATTAAAGAAGGCCAATTCATTTCAAAGTAGATAGTAATTAAAAAATAAAAATACTTTTTTTGTGGCTGTTGAGGTAAAGATTCTCCAGGTTTATATCGACATCTGTATAGACGATAATTTATTGAAGAATACAAAATAAATATAATGGACATGGTGTACACGCCCTTCCTGTTGCATAAATATTTAAAGTTTACTGTGGATTAATACAATACATTGTATTTTATTTAAATAAAATTTGTATTATATAAAAAAATAATTTTGATAATAATTACTATTTTCAAATGAAGGCAATTTTATGCACTTGTTACCAAAGGGCTATTTTCATAATAAAAATGTAAATTAATGCTTGAATAATCTTTTTTTCATATACCCAAATATATGATGATTATTATTAAAACAATAAAGGAACCATTTAAATAAATTGAATGTTAATAAATATGATCCAAGAGACCCTTATAATATTGTAATAATTGGTTGATGTGGAGAGTTTAACTATAAATACCAATTTAACCATTATTAACTACACCCATAAAAAATTTATATGAAAATCAGAAATATTTAACATCTCTTCCAATTAAATTATTCCAAGTCATGTTTTACTATTTGTTGCAGAACAATTTAATTTAAGCTTTGACTTCTTCAATTACACATTTCCCTTTAATAAGAAAGTAAGATATATAAGTAACAATTGTTTCGATTTATTTAATTCTAGGAATGATTCAAGTTAAAATTTGTAACCGTCTTAAACGTTTCCCATTTGTTTAATAACTACACACATTAATGTTATCTAATCATCTTTATTGTACTTAAGAGACTCTTATCTAGCGATTCCAAGGCAACACAGTAGGCCAGATTTAACCAAACACATTGAAACCAAAAATCTCAATTAGTTTTTCAAGAAAAGGTCAATGTACCATCACATTTATTTTATGTTAATTTGAATACTATATGTTATCGGAACTTTTCAAATACAACTGAGATGTTACTTAACATACTCACTAAAGCCTAAACATTCCTAGTATTCAATTTGTCACTGTTACACAATTAAACATGTTTGGACAATTCTTTTTACGCCATATTTAAGTCGCTTACTATAAATTAGGCCATACTGCGAACTATGAAGACCCGAGGTCGAAACTTGCCCTAACCTTATTTTATTTTTTCTGATTGGGACACTTGACTTGAATAAATTATAGTGAATCCAGTCAAGAAATAGAAAATATTTTTTTCAAAGACAGTCTTGTACTAACCATGTTAGACCTTAATGTGGGTTTTGTCTCATATAGACGATTTTTACAAACTTTTTTTTGGGATTACTGGGACAAAAATGGTATAAAATATGGAATAAAGATCTTCATTGTAGATTTTCATTTGAATATAAGCAATACTAATTATTTAATGGGCATAATCATTATAATAAACATATAATGATGAACGTATTCTGTTTTAAGCAATATGACACAAGAATGTGTAATTCGGGTGTTTCGTTTTCCCAAGAATTTACTGAACACATCAGAAAATGAATTCATTGATATAAATTGACGCAACGCTCAATTTATTTGCCAATATGAAAATTGCTGCTTTGCATAATATTTAAAATATATCCTTTTATACCTCAATCCATTTGAAAATTTGGTTGGTCTCTTGTTTACACATTATAATGCTGGGCAAAATAGTACATGCCTTGGTTTGTATAAACAGAATTATAATCCCACTTTTTTTTTTTTGGTTAATAGTTATGAAATATATGAAAGGATAATTACACAGCAAATAAAGATATTTTGGTACTCTTGGTATTAATGACCATTTGCTTGCATAGTTATAAAAGAAATAAAAAATAAGGGACCTTCCCGACTTCACATTGTTCTTATTAGTTCGCATGGATGTGGGGTGAATCGATTGTATGGACACTTCATTGGTGTTGGTTTTCCAATGTGAAGGGTATGAACATTTGATCTTTAGACTATTCAGCTCCAAGTATCCATGATATAACATGCTTCCTTGACTAAGAAATGTGTGTCAAACTATGTGATTAGTTTTTACTTTTACTTCATTAGATTTTCCATCTTTCTCTGACACAAAATATAGCTGTTGTAATTTACATAGCAAAATTTAAAGCTGTTCTTAAAACTTTATCATATGTAATGCGTTCCAATGAATTTTCTAAAAAAGACAAGTTGATGTGAAGAATGAAGGCATGAGATTACAAAATAGTATGGATTGGAAAGACCCCACAGACATTCAAGACTTACTTCAGAATTCACTATCAGTAAATCAGATATTTCTTTTTCGTTTTTTCCCCATCATCTATTATTATCCTATACAAAATATTACACAAATCATTAACAGTATTCTGGATTTTAACGCACCTTTAAATAAATGAACTTCTCCTCTACTTCTACATATTTTATTATTACAATAAAAGTGTTTTTCTCTGGATTTAGGTTGCTCGTCGTTTCCGCATTTAACGAATGTTTTGCTTCATTTATCATTATTCTCACCCTTTCAGCGTAGTTTTAATAGCAAATCCAAGAACGATAATGTGATCTTCCATCATATTCCTTGGATTTCAATCATTGTATATTAAAGTATCATTGTATATTAACTAAAGTTTATAACCTATGCATACTCTATCGTTTTTCAAGTGTAATATTCATCGGAGGAACGTGTAACTGTCGTTTCTTCCGATTCTGAAACCTGATCGATATACATTTGTGCCGTTTCGAACATTTATATCCAGTATACATTTCATACTGATTTCATTTAACTGTTAAATTGGTCTCAAAATAAAAGTCGGTAGCATTACCAAGTGATTTATTAATTGTTACTATCTTAAATGAGCTAGACGATATAGATGTTTTCTGTATCATGTTAAAGGGAAGACGAAAGAGGTCTGCCATCACACACGGCAATAAGCAGGTGGCCGGGATTAGGGAGGTCTCTGTGGAGGCAACACAGGCACTCTCGTGGACAGACCAGAGAGAATTGGGCCAGGGAGTTAGGGGAGCGGGACCGAGCTGGCTTTGGGACGAGGGAGGAGCTGGAGCAGAGACCAAGCTTCAGGGATGCCTTCAACTACATGCAGCCGAGGAGGACAGCTCCTAGGAAGCAGTTGGAAGGGGAACAGCGGAGAGAAGACGGAAGAGGGAGTCCCGCAAACAAGGCTCTTGCGTTCAACGGCAAGGTACAGCCGGAGAGGAGGGAGTCGGGCCCAACCAGGCCCAACTCTCTCCAAGAAGCAATACTTACGATAAAACCTCTAAAGCAAGTCCGCCCCAAAATCCCAGATATGCACAATAGGTACTAAGTGAAAGCGTGCAAGAGCATATTAATCTGAGTGAGGACGCTGTTTAATGTACCAAAGCTTGGAAAAACACACTGCACAATTTTGATACAGTTAAAATGTTTTCGATAATTATGCACTGCGATAATTCAATTTAAACCAACTTTGGTGAAATTAATGTATTGATAAAAGGATAACAGTTTTTTCTCCATAGAGTTCTCCTGGATTTTAGACAGTTTATTTGTCTACTATACAATCTGTACACAAAATAGATTTGATGAACTTTGTCTGCATATGTAATTAAAAATATAATATCAACTATTATACCTAATAACATAATATTATAAATAATAACGACATGGAAACAAAACAACAAAAAATCATAGGTATATATAAAATCAAAAAATAATTATTATTAAGGGTTTTTTACAGTTACGAAAACTACTTTGTTGACAATTTTAGTGATTTTTTTATAACAATATTCCTCCTAAGCACCAATACATGATCCAGAAGATTGCTTTTCTTTTTGTATCTATGGGGATTCAACTAAAACTTTCATGAAAATATCATTGCTATATATGAAACTGGGATAAAAAAAAAATTGCTAATATACTTTTAATAACAATTTCAATGGCCATATGTGATTATTGTCTACTTTAGCTACAGTACATATTACATATTATTAATCACGACGTTTAGATCTTTAATTTGAAACCCTACTCAATATGTTTTGTTAGAAAAATATTTATTTTTTACTACCAATTATTTTTTTAATGGCCATTCTTTATTTGCCACGCGACTGGGTTTATTTTTAGAATCTTTGAAACTACCATGAAAAATATAGAGATAAAAATAGTAATTGCTTTATTGTTGCAAACTCGATGTTAATTTTTATAATTTGTGTATTTATAGTTTGAAAAAACAAAAATACATATTGCTAATAAAGATTTCAAGATCATTAATTTGATACTCTGCTCCATGGAGGTGGCTATATTTTTAATGTCTTCCCAATGTCAAATAGGACATCTAGACGAAATTTCATGTCTCGAGCTTGAACAGGGATGGAAACCAAAGAATTTCTGATTTTATAAAATGTTTAGTTATTTTTAGAATATAAGCAGATAATTGCATATTACATATACTACTTTATATATTATTTAATAGAAAAAATAAAACAGATTTTATTGATTACCACTAATGATACTTGTAATAATTGGCGATATTAAATTAATTTAATTTCTTTACATTCCCTCCACAACAGATTTAAAAAATAAATAATAATAAGGAGTTAAGTATCAATCTTCAACTTGTGGTAAATAATTATCAGCCAAAGAAAAAATATATTGGCGGGTTCAGGTCTCGAACCCGGGAGCTGCCCAATATCCAGTTAGGTGCTCTACCAATTAAGTTCAGTTAGTCCTGCATGAGTGAAGATATTCCAAGGATGAATGAATTCCCTCTGGCCTAACTCTCGTAATGACTGTAAGCATCGCAAAGCACCATATTGGGCAAAAAGGCTGATAGCGGAAGTGGAGGACAGATAGCTTTCCCAACCGAGGTTATCGTCTGCAGCTGACATTGCCATCCCAAAGGAATGGCAATGCCACGAAAACTTTGTAAACTTTGAAAAATATTTAGCTTATTGCACCATGAAATAATTGGATGAATAACTGGTACCGAACAAAGAATCCTCAAGCCAAGAAAGTAGTAAACTCATTCACAATGCAAATACGTGGCTTGATTAGGAATAGGAATACGGCAACGTGGCATGAGCTAGCGAGCTCTGTGTGTCGAGAAGTGTGATCACCCAACTCATCATCACTCAACCAACAAGCCTGTGTAATTCATGTATCAGGTTGCGATACTTCCCGACAGCGTGTCAACAACCTTGTTCCCACTGCGGAAGCCCACAAAGAGAGGTGACCACCCAGCCCACTACCACCCGGTCAGTCTCCTTCCCCAAATCGGGCAGATTCTTGAAACGATTATACTGAATTACCTGAAAGAGTTCTGTTCGGAACATTCCACCATCAAACAAACAGGCTTTCAGGCTCATCTGAGTACAGAATATCCACTTGTAAAGGTATAGACGGAAACCATCCACTCACTTAACTGACAATACAGATTTTTTATAAGTCTCCAATAATTTCAGAAAGGTATCATGAGAAAAGTGGTCAGGCATACCTCGCTCCAGAGGTTTAAGAGCGCCGACCTGCACCCGTTGCTTGGTATGCCGTCGGTGTGTGAGTTCATCCACTGAAGAAACTTTTTTTGAAGGAGCACCTCCCAAACCCGGTTTAATACTATGACCTCACCCCACTCCCACATTGATGTCAACATGCTGTCCGGGAAAACTAGGTTAAGTTATTTTATTTAGATTTAGGTTAGTATTAGTATAAGATGAGCCCTATCACTTTACGGATTCTGTAGATCAGCCTACCAAAGCACATTTCTTGTTAAACTGACAAGTTAGATACAATGTAGCTGCACTACAGTATATATAATAAGCTTTGCGCATTTCTGTAAAGATTACTGATGTAAATCTGTATATGTATTAAATAAAGGGTTATGAAACAATAAAAAAAAAAATCACCGGGACCACTCTCGATTTAAGTTACCAAAGTTTATTTTATACTACTATGTTTTAGTAAGTTATTTCGTTGTGACCTCTCGTCTTTTTACTACTAAGTTTAATCTAGCTCAATTTAAATAGTTAGTTGGCTATTAGCACTATAATACCTGTTAAAAAATAAATAAATAACTGTTACCTTATGTCGGGTCGTCACGAGGAGGTGCCTAGTTACCTCAGCCCTAGTGACGAAGTGAGGGTTGAATAGGCTATGACCTGGACAATTGCTTCATGACGGGTCTTACTACTGTACTATCTGACTCCATATCTGAAAGGTATGTGCCCCGACAGTGCACTATGTTCAGAAGAAGAGGTATGAGTAGGTATTATGTGGTCTTGGAATGTCCACGAATTCGCACTCAGTATCTAAGGGTAGGCGAAAACCGTCGGCATCCCAAAGGCGAGTGTGAACCGGAGAGACGCAGACTAGGTCGCTGGGGGAGACGCTACTAGGTAAAGTTTGTAGGGCCCCAGGCGATCGTCGTCCGCAAGGAAGAGATCACTTTCAAGGAGGTGCTAGTTTTAGCGAGACGAAGACAGAGAATCCCACTGGGAAGTGGGGGAGGGGGACCTGAGGGGAGAACCCAGGTGTGGGGTCTGACAAGGCCGGACTAAAACATAGCAAGGTTGGGAAAGAGAGATACAGAGGTTTTCATAAATGAGAAGGCTAAATCTAGAAACATCAGTGCAGCTGCAAGTACCAGTCCAGGGACGTGCTGTAGTTAGAATGAATTGTCGGGGTTTTTTTCTCAACCTCTTCTTTCAAACATTTTTACATACAAATTATGAACAATAACAATATTATACGTGAGGCTTTCTCCTTATACTGCACAAACTGCACGTAAAGAGGACAGGCTACATAAAGGAAAGTAAGTGTTCGTATTTCCAGATTTTACCTACAGATTTCTTTTAAATAGTTTAATTATAACATACTGAGAAGATATACATACGTGGAGAAAAAAAAAACTGTTTGCATTCATGCCAGCTAAACCTTCTAATCCGTTTACCCCTTCGTGTAAATTGGATCTGATATTCTTTATAAACAACTGCAATCCCTTCTAAAATGTTCCTCATTGTTAACTTATTTTAGCTTTTGACACGCTTACTGGACTTATTTTTTTTCTAGTGATATATTACATCAGCTACCTATGTTAACTACTAACGAAAATAAAAATTCACTACTAACATAGAATAAAAATCTTTGTTAATTCATCATAAGATATGGGGACACACATTGTCCCCTAACATAATTATTGTACACTAGCAATAATTTAATGATGTAAACGGTTTTCTGTGTTAGGTTAAAACTGAAAATTGATGTCCAGTAGTTGTAAATATGAAGTGTTTAGAATCTCTTACTTCTAATAATCAATGCTCCTTTGCAATAGAGAGTTTGTGTATATAATTGTAATTGTAATTTTACTTGCAAATATTTATTTAGTATCATTTATTTTGTTAGTAAGTAATGCATGCTGGCAGATTGTTGTTTAAGGAACCAAGGTTCAATTAGTATTACTATCCTTTTGATTATTATATCTATCCTTGTAATAAAGAGTTTTATTTAATTTAAATCATCAAAAATGCTCATATGTTTTTCACAAACACTATTCTGTTTTGTATCATAAGTGAATGGGGGCATATATATGTATAGGATGTTTCACTATTTAATGCTATTCTATGGTTTGTGATTTAGCTTAAGGGTTTCAATGACCAACACCCTGTGAATTTAAGGTGACTTGTTGAGTTTAGTTCCTTTCCTCGATCCAATTAGTGAGATCTGTCTCCTGTACTCTTTTCAGTTTATTGTGTTGGTTCAATTCCCTGGAACTACCACATCATCCAGTCATACCTACCTGAAAAATATTTTAGCGTATCCTACCCCTCTTCCAAATCCACCTCATTCATGCAACTTGCCGGCACCCCGAAGGATGGGGTACTCAGTCCCATTCTGTTTCTTTTATACTCGTTTGATATACCTACTCATCCTTCAACCTCCCTCTATGATTTTACTGACAACAGCCATCTTCTCTTCCAGTCCCGAATCCATCCTCACTTCACAAGCGAAGTAGGAATACCTAACCTTTTTAGAACTATGGCTCTCTAAATGGAGATTCAAACTGAATACGTCACCCTCACCCTTCGCCTCTCATCCTCCTCTCCTTCTATTTCTGTTTTAAACCAACCCATTCCTACTAAATCCCAGACCATCTATCTAGGACTTGTACTTAAAAAACGACTCACGTGGGGCCCTCACATAACGTCCAAACCACAAGAATCTAATAGACCTGTTGGTTCACCTCATTGGCAATCGTTCTGAAATAACAATAAGAAACAAGAGCGAGAAAGAAATAACATCTTCAAAGCGATAGTCCTATCTATACCAGATCTTACAAAATGGAAGTTGGACCCTTCAATATTCTTCACTCCAGCCCCTGCAATCCAGAATATTCCACAAGCCAATACTTCCTTCTATGTCAATAACTGCACATTTCACTCTGTTATCAACGTCCGATTCATTCAAGATCCAGCCACCTTCTGCTACCAGAACTTCTATTCCCGCCTCCCTAGCCACCCTAATTCGTATACTAATACTCTATATTCCCATCTCATCCCCAAGAATCCAGAGTGACGCCTAAGGTGGAGGTGGCTTGGTAGCTTCGTGACTTCCTCCAAACCCACTAGCATTTTGTTTATAGTGAGCTCTGTGGCAACAAGTAACAAGTAAACTGGTTTTGGCTAATGAGCCTTTTTCCGAATATATATTGGTGATGGGAGGGGGGTTAAAGAAATAAGACAGCAGTTCCCACATTCCGAGAATTCTCTGTGGAGATATTAAAGGAGTGAAGACCTTAACAGACACAATTTTCCCTAATTTAAACAATTTACACATTGTAATTGGCTTAAGGAGAGGCCTAGTCTCTTAGTCTTCTTATAAACCTGTATATTCCATTGTGGAGATAAAGAACGCTGTCCACTACCTTGCGAAGTTTGTTCAGGTTTTAAATCCCCATGGGATACCTCTTCACAATCTCCGTCTGAAAGTTGGAGCACCCATAATCATCCAGGAGATCAAAAAATAAGCACTGCTTAGAAATCTGATTCTCCTAAGCTTTGTAATGGAAGTCTTTTCATGGTTACGTGACTGAAGCAACCATCGTTACAGGTTGTCATGCGGAAAACCCAGTTTTATAACCTGCATTCCTCCGATTACTCAATCCAATTCATACAATTGCAATTTCCCAACAAAATAGGCTTCTCAGGACGATAAACAAAGCTCAGGGTAGTCCAATTTACAATTTTTTTAAAAATATATGTTGCTTCTTATTTCCATTTCCCTTACAAACATAGAACAAGTTTATATCTTTTTCTTAGCACTAAGAAATATTTGTCTGTAATAATCGTAGAAAGTACTCCTTAGCGAAGCACGAGCTTTATCTAGTAATCATATAAATTACATAGAAACAATATTGATAAATATGACTCGAAATTTATTGGCAGCAGCAAATATTCTATGAGGACTCCTGTATGAGAGATGGAGTATGAGATGGTTGAATGATGGACAAAATGCAACGTTTCAAAACTTAATAACTGACTTAAATCCACAGTTAACAATGGACTCCTGGTTTAATATTTCTGTTGCCGTAATATATACTATCTTTTCCTTTTAACATCTTGTTGGCCAAAGCTAGTATTATTGTAAATCAAGCTTTTTTTTCCCCAAGAATACGTTTCGAACGTGTTCTCGAGAAGAACGTGTACTGTATTTAATACTCCATTTGTCTGTCCCTGATCAGTCTGTGAATTGGTACGATTCTCATCCCGTTGAATGTCAGCAACATTACCACACATCCACATATGAGTGCTGTTTGAAGTCTGTCACACTGCACATTATCATTTAGATTACTTTGATAGATAAAAACGAGACTTCGCTTAATCTTCTCCCTAGCGTGTTTTTTCCTAACTCGTCAGAACTAAGGCAAAGAAATTCACGCATATGAACTTAAAGCTTTACCCATTTGTTGTAGACTCGTAGAATAACGTAAATTCATCATTTAGATCAAGATAATTAGTTATAGCTCAATATCATTGGCAACTTATTGTTCTAAACCTTTAAAGCTATCGACTGAAGAATAATAAATCATAAATTTGGTGAAGTAGATGCTTCAAATAGTTTTGTTCTTCATGCCTTTTTTTCTCATAGCTTGGCTACAAAATGTTTTATGATACTACACAAAACGTAGTTTCAAGATAGTGCTTGTACAATTTATTTTATTCTACCTACTTAATTTTTTTTTTCATATTCTTAGTTAGCTGATTTACTTTGTTTTGTATTAATTATGTATCTTGACTATCCATTCAATGAATTTCCTATCGGCGAAAGTTAATTAATTAATACTTACTTTATTTGTTACTCTTTAGCCCAATTTAAAGAATATTTGTAAGTTATAACTAAATTACAATGAATATCAGTTGAGGAATAACTTATCGCGATTGATAAACCTATATGGGAGGCTTCTGTTCATGACGTAACCTGAATAAAGTTGTTAGGCTATTAATTTTTATATGAGGATGTGACAAAAGTTATTGAATAGAACCAGTGCCAAAAGTATGAGACCGGTTTTATTCTCAACTTAAAATATACGAACAATTATTGGTTAAAAGAAACACTTTAGTTCCTTTCTAAAAAAGATGGTTAGTGATTGGATAGTTACATTTTATATTCTGTTAAAGAAATATTTTCTAGATTTAATTAAAGAATTCATTAACCTTATAGTTTCGTTGTGCTACATACTTCATTTATACAATTTATAGTCAACATATAAGCATACTTTTCGTTAGAATAGGTTATACATGAATTCATGTTTTGATAGTAATAATAAGATATCCATTTATTAAATGTGGACTATCTAGTGCTGTTGTGTTTATTTTCTCTTATTTACAGAGTTTTTTTGGATTTGGACAAAGTGCAGATGTTGAAATAGTATTGGATGGAGTTGAAAATAGGCCTCTGGCTGAAATAAAAACTGAAGATGGAAAGAAAGAAAAGCACCCACTTTACTATGATGGTGAAAGTGTTACTGGAAAAGTAATTATTTTGATATAACAGCAGAATTTGTGCTATTTGATTCTTATCAATAATTTATTTAATTACATTATTTTGTAGGTTAATATTAGGCTAAAAAAGGCTGGTAGCAAGCTTGAGCACCAAGGTATAAAAATTGAATTCATCGGTCAGATAGAATTGTATTACGATAGAGGAAATCATCATGACTTTACATCACTAGTAAAGGAACTTGCAAGGCCTGGAGAATTATTACAAAATACTACATTCAACTTCGAGTTCCTAAATGTTGAAAAGCCATTTGAATCTTATACTGGTTGCAATGTTAGACTTAGGTAATGTACATGCTTTAAATACCAATTACACAATAGACTATGAATGTGTATTTTAGGAAATTCATGAAAATGCCATTTAAAATCTTGATTGCTCTACAATTATTATATCTCGGTATATTTTATTTCAAATTGCATGTAGTTTTTATGGTACATTCTCAAGTTAAGATCTAGCATTCTTTGCTGAGCTAAGTCAGGAATATCGCTATGTCATTTTGTTACTGACCGATTTTTTATGTCACTCAAATATTCATTCAGGGATCTAATCAGCTCATTCATTGGTTCGCTTCATGACCCACTTCTTCCCATGCATCCTATTGTCGAAACATTTCAAGTTTTTCTACCTCCAGTAATCAAAGGAGCGAAGGATAGTCTGATAAGCATGTCAAAGAACATTTCTGAGGTGTGGTAATTTAATGCTATACTTGTTAGCTTACTCGATTATAACTTATTATTATTCTTAATTACTATTGAAGAAATGAATAACTTCTTGACAAGGTTGGAACATTTTCCTTGAAAATGTTGAATCTGGAACAATTTCTTTTGTTGGTGTGATCGCATACATATGTCCCCTACCTGGAGAATGATAACCTGAAGTACTTAGAGGATAAATTTAATATTTTTGCTTGAATCGGTGAAGACACAGCTTTTATTCATGTAAGTGGCACTTATCAATCATGGTTGATATTTGTTACTAATAATACAAACAATAAACTGTTAGATGGAGTATACGTACTTTTAGTTTATTAATATTTCTTGATTATTTGCTTTGGTTATTTAATAATTGGCTGGATGAGGGTAATACCTTTTATACATCAGTGGCTTTTTTTTATTTTGAGTTCTTTTCATCTATTGTTTGGTCAAAGTGATGAAATAGATGGGAATAGTCATCTAGAAATAATCGGTCAAGATAAAAAAGATCTGTAGGATAGGGGGGCGAAGTTGGCTTTATGTGTGTGAAGGGATTATTCAAACTGCAGTAAATATTATGGTGAGTTTTTTTATTAACATAATGAGGTAAAGGAAGGGTTCTGGGAAATATTGACTTTCTGCAAGAGGTAACCAACCAATTTACAGTAACACTGGTTGGGACATGCAATAAGCTGTTGTAATCAAGGCATTGAATCTTAAAGAAACAATTCATTAGGTGTTGTAGTTGACCTGATCCCATGAACAATATTTTGAACTCCCAGAAGTAAATTTTTAGGGTTAATTAATAAATAATAAATTACTTGGAAATAAAAACAATAAATATTTTCTATGGTATAACATTAAAGATCTTGAAGTCCTAATTAGTAATATATATAATAAGTGTTTGGTCTTTAGTTAACTGTGATACCATAAAGCCATTAAAATTTTGTGTTCAAAAGGTGTTTAGAACTTAAACTCAACTGGTGTTAGATGTAGAAACATGATATTTGGCAGGGTCCAATCAATGACATTAAAAAAATATGTACATATTTATAGAATTCAATTACCTACCAATGTTGATTTATTAGTTTCCTAAAAGTTCAAAATGCTAATGTTCATACACTTATAGCAGAATTGTGTTATTTCTAATAATACATACAATAAATATTAAATATCAATGTCATGAGCATTTTTAAAAAAATAATAAAAAATTTATTTATCCTTTTTCCAAGTCATCTGTTAAAAAATGAAGTACTTAAGTGTTTATTTATTTCAAACCTTTATAGAATGAAATGAGGTACTGATAATAATACACATTATCAGCTTTAAAATAAAACAAGATCAGGGAATCTTTAATTTAAAGTGCTCATAAACGTTATATAGTATAGTTTCTTTTGATCATTTAAAAATAAATCAAGCCTTCTTCCTGTTATCTGTTAAAAAATTTATTTTGTTATTTACATTGAATAAAAAACAAAAATTGGAATTTTAAAATAATTTTTATGGCATTAGCTCCCCTCCCACCTGTCCTGATGAGTCACTGTGCCAGATTTGGTGGACAATAGTGAAAACATGCACAACATACTTAAACTTGAATATATGTGTGAAAAAAAAACAAAACTCAAAAGCTCTATGCTCTTTGATTCCTTTATATGTATATGGTTACTTCTACCAGACATTTGTGTTGAATTGAAATTAATCCCTAACATAATAAAAAAAATCGCCTTTTATCTTTCGAGCAACTAGTACTTTTACTTCTAAATTATTTTATTATTGAAGGTAGTGTTCGTTTCACTCTTGACTTATGTTATTATTAATTAATTTACTGTTGGTTGTGGCCTATTCGCCATTGCAAACACTATAAGAAGCTATCCTCCTATGGCTATTTCACAGGCCTCCACTGGGAATGCTGGCAGGCAGCCAAGTGATCGA
The DNA here is from genome assembly GCA_930367205.1 of Acanthosoma haemorrhoidale. Taxonomy (NCBI): domain Eukaryota; kingdom Metazoa; phylum Arthropoda; class Insecta; order Hemiptera; family Acanthosomatidae; genus Acanthosoma; species Acanthosoma haemorrhoidale. The sequence continues at coordinate 96,231,501 of OV884012.1, forward strand.
CCCTGATTGGTTCTTGCCATCTGGGGCTGCCTATAAGAACCACTGCTCCCGAGCTCGGATGATCACGCTTCGGCTCGGCTCAAAACTGGTCACTTGCAGCTGCACTGACTGTTTGTTGTGGATACTCCCCTCCCAACTTCGGCTTGTTAGACTAGCACTCCTTGGAAGGGGCCTCTTCCACACAGAGGAGGACAGGGTTCAGGGGCACAGCAATCTTACCTAGTGAAACTCCCCCTGGTGTCCAGTCTGCTTCTTTCCGGTTTGCCCTATCTTTTGGGAGATGGTTTTCACTTACCTTTAGATACTGAGTGTGAAGTTTGTGATCATTCCACCTCTTTTCCCTGAACATTGTGCACTGTTGGGGCAAGCCTTCTATGATCTTATAGAGTCAGATTATAATTACACAAATAAGCAAGGATCAAAAACAAAATTTTTATATTTCTCCGCCAACAGGGTTAGTCTGTGAACCCCTTGGTAACGGCCTGGACTGCTCATTGGACTAAATTATTCAATGTTTTGCTTGCAGGTATTTGTTGAGAGTTACTATAGTTAAAAGGCTATCAGACATTATTAAGGAAAAAGATATTGTAGTTCATACATTATCGTCGTATCCAGAGTTGAATAATAGTATCAAAATGGAAGTGGGTATAGAAGATTGTCTTCACATTGAATTTGAATACAACAAAAGCAAGTAAGTGATTAAGTTTTAATGCTGAACTATAACTTTTTATTCATATATTTTTCTTCAAGACCATATCTTATATGATTTACCTGATTCAGAACTAAATTTGTTGAAAATCCTAAAATATCCTTATATTTTTAGGTATCATTTAAAAGATGTAATTGTGGGGAAAATTTATTTTCTTCTTGTTCGCATCAAGCTAAAGCATATGGAGATAGCAATTATCAAACGAGAAACCACAGGTTCTGGTGAGCTTTCGTTATGTAGTGATAGTATTTTTTATTTATTTAATGCTATCAAGTCTATCCAAGCATTCTATTAAGCTGGTGTCTTACTTGCTGCAAATCACACATAACCTTGCATGTTGTAATGTTGTAAGCACGCTGTAAGTCAGTCGGTGGCTTTAAATTGTCTGACTTGAAGATCATTGATCACATTGAATAAATCATTCCTGAGAATGCATTTCTTAGTTTATCAAAATGATAATTGGTCTCATTTACTGAACTGACGTGAAAAAATATTGCACAAGCACCCTATTCTCAAATAAATTAATATCAACCTATTTTTTGTTATATTATTTTGTATAACGAATGAGAAAAAAAAATCAATGAATTTTTTTTGGATTAACTGGTTACATAACATTATAATGTAACATTTTGCCAATGTTCACTGAGATACCATTCACTAGTGGCTGTTTAGCAGCCATTTTGTTTTTACAAAATACAACATATAATATATTGTTATTTGAAATATTCCCCAGAAAACATTATTGAGCCTGTCAGGCATTAAGGAAGCCATGTTTTCTATGGTCTCTTTTGAAGAAATGTTTTCCTGTTCTTTTGACAGCTTTGATTTTGAGTCTCTTGAAGTACTTGGGAACTGCAAGCTATTTTTTGCTATCTTCCCATCGGGTCCTGGGTATGATCTATTGGGTTAAGGTCTGGGCATCTTGGGTAGAACTCCCAGAAATTAATGCTAACCTTAACTACTCAACCTATGTAAGACTTATTTTGTCATGCAGAGAATGTCTTCTATAAAAGAAACAAAAGGTTATACAATATCTTCCAGGATTTCAGTTCTGTGCCTCTATTCATTTAAACTCCTAGTTGATACTCAGTGAAACACTGTTCAGGCCTCTAAGTTGATTGTATCAACAAATTTCATGGATGCCATGCCATCTTTCCTCAATCCAGTTAAACATGTGTATTCCTATCAACTCTCTCAGCTGGTACCCAGTGTAAAGCCAATTTCATATAATAATAATCCAGCTAGAATTACAGAATTGTTGACACTTTAGATTAATTAAATTTAAGCCATTGGGCAATGGCTTTAATCTGTTCCAGATGAACTTTAGGTATGGTCCAGTAAATGTGATTCACTGCTCATTTCTAATTTTTAGAAAAACTTTATTTTCATTATATTTGTGGAGCTGGATGTGACAGATAAAATTACTGTCTGCCTAGGGGTTAAAACCTAGAACCTTCATATCATTAACCAGTTAAGCTGACTAATATTATAATAATATTGATTATACCTATTCGCGACCTATTCACTTATTATAGTAATATTGATTTACTTGAACATTATAATTGATTGCAGGGGGGGGGGGGATTTCTAGTGTCATGCTTTCTCGAATAGTTTGTTTTATTTCTACTTATGTTTGTAAATCTAAAGTTCTAGTAGTTGATAATTAAAATGTAAATATCTTGAAGATCATTTGCATAAGTAATTAAAGAAGAGTTCGCTAATGGTTAAAAACCAACAAACAAAGTAACAAACAAAATTGTTGTTACTTAAGGTATGTGTTTATGGTTCATTACCAAAAACCCTTATGTTTTATATCTGTTTGTCTGCCTGTCATGTTGGTTGTAATACTCATGTTGTGTTGTAGTAATTTTGGTTAAACAAGAGACAAGAAATTTCACACCCAGCAACATAAAAAATACTGCTAACCACATAAAACATGATTTAAAACAATTAATTAATTATTTGAAATTAATGATTAAAAATAAAAATCATGTTCAGTAGGGTATCAAATTAAGATCTATGTCCTGATTAATAATATTTATTTTTTTAATTTTATTTTTGTGTTGTAATTGATTGTACGGAGTGTAATTGTACAAATCCATTAAAATTCTTTTCGCCATGTTTTACAATGAGAGGTGATATTTTGTTATATAATGTGCTGTTAACAGCGTTAATAACAAATAAAGATCCCCGGCGAGTATAACCAAAACCATTTTTCTTGATTTCCACAAAGTCGTATTTATAAGTTTTTAGAGGTGAAAACAAAATGAACTCTGTTTTTATTTGTTTTGTTTTTTGCTTGAACTGTGAAAGTAGAAAGTTTTTATACTTGTCGATTGTTGATCCAAGAAACAAATTAGGTATATGATTGAATGTTCTGTGGAATTTAAAGCTATTGTTACTTTTTTAACTCAAATGAAGTGCACTTTTTAGAAACACATTCATAGTTGTCACTTTTTATTATCTTAGTTTTCATATTAAATTTTATATATATATATGTATGTATGCATATCCATTGATCATTATTAATTCAAACTTATTTTGTAGGACCCAATACGTTCGTTGAAAATGATACTATTGTCAAGTATGAGATTATGGATGGTGCTCCTGTCCGAGGAGAAAGTATTCCTATCCGTGTGTTTCTCTCTTGTTATGATCTTACACCTACCATGAAAGACATTAATAAGAAGTTTTCAGTCAAATATTTCCTTAATCTTGTTTTAATGGATGAAGAAGACAGAAGATATTTTAAACAACAGGTGAACCAACCATCAAATTGAAAATGTTTTTATGGTTTCTCTCTAAAATATTTCTTAAAACTGGATCTGTAACCATACTTTCAGCTTTTAGTGACAAAATGATATTTTTAATGGCAACAAATACCATAATTTGTGTCAGTTAAATAATGAAGTAGACAAGTTCTAAATTGCTTTTAAGGAAAACAAAATACCCAGACCCGCAGGCAATTTGTTTTAAGAATTAAGTGTTACCTAAGGTTTGGGTTCGCTTGTGATTTATTAATTATTAGACAATACTCAAAAGATCTGGTTGAGTACTTCAGGGTAAGAAGAAAGGTAAACATTTTTGGAACCTTTGACTTGTCTAGATAAAGAGGGACTTGGAGTAGAAAGTTTGCTTTTGAGTATAGAAAGGCAGTCAGGTACTCCCTAATAAGCATCTTATGACAAGCTGACATTAGTGTGTCAATGGTAGGTAGGTAATTAATGTACTCGGAAGTACAGGCCAAAGGCCTATTTCACACTCATCCGTTAGATGTTTAAATGACCGTATATACCACATGCTGATGCGGCTAGTTCACATTAACCAATACTGAGCTAGGTAAAGAACAAAAACAAAAATTCACTTCACATGTATAAACAACATTTTCCAATCTGTCGTCGGTTAAGTGCTAGTCCCCAGTATCTTAGTCTGATTTGTTACCGACACTAACTGTTGCTCTGACAGTGGAGGATGTTAGCTCCTCCTACTAATAGCATGTCAGCCAGGTAAGTGTGAAATAAGCCTAAACAAGTCCTTCTAAAGTTTTATAAATGTAGTATTTTATGATATGTGGGTAATATATGTTCACTTGCATTGCTGAGCAATGCAAGTGCAATGAGAGTGGTAAGAATACATTCTAGAGACATAACGTGAATGTTGGGTGACTCGATTGAAATTTGTATCTGAAATAAAGATGACTAACATCAATATAAATGATCTCTAATCATTGTTAATTTGATGAACATTCACAACTTTTCTGTTCCAAGTCAAACAAAACAAAGTAATATAAAATGTATTATTGACTGACTCAGTGAAATGTGTGAATATAAATTAGTTTTTTATTTGTCAGTTATTCAAATATTCAAGCAAATTTTTTATTGATTCAGCAGTAATCACTTTAGTTCTGTATATTATACTATTTTGATGAAAATAAGTTAAGGATTTATCACTAAATTAAATTTAAAGAGTAAAATAATACTTTATTAATTGTCAAAAAAAGGATTTTTGAATTCATGTGGAATCTTTTTGAAGTGGGCCTCTTCAAAATTACCCAATCAATGCACATATTTTTTTATGTATATTCAAAATAGTTTATTGATAGCTCTATGCTTAAAATTTATAAGCTTTTTAACATATATGCAAATAATAATTTAAGACCAGGAAAAGAAATAAGTTTAAGCATTCCAGTCATCTTTTCTTGGTCAATCCTTGTCAAGCATAATGTTTAGGTATTAATGCTTATAAATCCCTAGGATTGAAATTAATATTTCTTTAAGAAATTTAATCTAAACCCTAAATGGTTTTAGGAAATTACTTTATGGAGGAAAGGAGAGAAAGCACTCAAAGGGCATAGTTCACCACATGTTCCTAATCATTTGGTGTCTGGAGAAGGAGGTCCCCGAGGTACTGAGCCTCCGAGAACAGCCCCTGATAATAAGTCAGCCTTCGAAGATTTTCAAAGAGACAATGATGATGATGATGTGGAAGGTAGTGGGGAAATCATTGATGAAACGCTGCCACCTGTTACAAATAAGGAAGAAGAGGATCCCCCGACAAAAGAAGCTGTCGGTGATGAGGTGCCAGAAGACAAACAAACTGATGGTGCCTAAAAATAAGAATGCTCATTATCTTATTTCGGAAGCAGATTTTCCTTACCATGCATTTGTGGATAGTTCTAGTACTAATGGCAGCAAAACTGGGGCAATCTCATGTAATTGTTTTTTGGAAAATGTTATTGATGATTTATTTCTAAGTCTCAAAAATGTAATATAAGCCTGGTGACTATTGCATTTATCTAAGCCAATTAAAATGGTATATTATTAAATATCAATGAAATGATGTAGGAGGAAGATTAAAAATCACAATGGAAATTTCTAGCATGAGGTGAATTAGATTAATATTTCATAATTTATGCCTTTGATTTTCCACTGAAACTGCCAATTGCCACTATTTAAGAGCTCTCTTCCATATTTAAGTTTATAAGATTGAAGGAGTCTATTTCATTTATCTTTTTAATTTATATATATTTTTTGTTTGTCATTTTAAAGAAAAGTGATATTTTTTTAAAGTAAAGACATAATTATTTGATCAAATCAATTAATATAACTGTTTGCAGAGTGTAGTTTACATATATATTGAATATCATTGTTATATGCCTGAAAAACAAAAATATTGGTTGTTAAAATGTTTGCCAAGTTATTCAAAAATGTTGACAACTCTGAATAATGTTCTATCAATTTCATTTTGGTATAGATGTAAAAAAATTAAGTTAGTAGCTATTTTAAGCAAGAAATTAAAATATTATTTTATTATATTCAAGGCCTCAAGTTATATAATTATTACAATTCACAAAATCTTAACAATCATTCATGTTTTTGTTTTTTTAAACTGCCTCTTTGCTACAATTTACAATGGATTGTCTTACTTCTTGATTTCGTTTTATCTTATTATTTATTTAGTTGTCCAAATTTCCCCAACACCTTGTCCCTTTAATTAGGATGTATGTTTGTTCCATTTCCAGTCTACATACTTAAAGTAAAGTAAATTTATTTCATTTTCAGTGAATATCTTTATTATTTTGATAACAAACTTTGTATGTTTTAAATAGTACTAGCGAGAGAATTCACTATAATGTAATTAGTATTATTTTATGTATCTGTATTACACTGCAGCTTTACAATACATTTTTTTTATATTTATTGAAATGGCAGAAAATAGGGATGGTAAGGTATTTGTATATATATATAATATAATGTATATAAATAAAAATTGTTTATTTCTAATTTTTGGATTTGTTATGGCAAGGCCCATAATCTTTCATTAAGAAATATGAAAAGAATTTCATTGGGAAAATGAAAAAATACAAAGTCAAGGCTGAATAAAGTGGAGAATGTGTAGATCACTTTAATGTTTTATGTTTAATGTGGAGATACTTATAAAACAATAATCTTTATGAAATCAATTAATCTAAATTATTATTTAATGGCTATTTATGCAAACAACTTTATTATTATTTAAAATTAATTTGTTAAAGAATTAAAGTGGTAGGTCCTTAAAATTTATTCCATTTGAAAGTACATCATGATTGATGATGGGCTATTTATATGCCCAGCATATGAATTCACATAATTGTCAATTGTGCAATAAATTTAAGACATTTTTCTCTCTTAAGATAATGTTGTGCTTGAAATGCGGAATTTATAGATTTTCTTAATAAATTATTAAGAATAAAACTAAAAAAATAGTTTTGGTGAACCTAGTGTATCATTAAACTTTCAGTTAAATTGCACCAATTTTAATTTAATTGTTACTTTTTGAAAAAGAAAAAAAAACTGTAATTTATTTATTTTTAATTAATTCATTATAACAGATGTAACAGAAAACATCCTAATGACATTAGTGCATTCAGTATGACTTTTCTATCATCTCTAAACTGTTATCATTGATTATAGGCCTATTATACCTTCATAATATGCCTAATGTATTTTACTGATTTGTTATTTATTATTAGGTTTTTGTATAAATTATAAGTGTCTCCAATATATGCTTTAGTCGATACAACGGAGTATTGCTTGTTCAAGTTTTTATTTAATAACTTCTTATAATCAAGTGGAGGCATTTTAAACACAATTGGTTTTTTTTTCTTCTATTTTTGAATAACCGGTACTCTGAAGTATCATCATTATATATAAAGTGTATATATACATCTTCATATGTATGCATTATACGTAAGGTTAATGTATATTTAAAATAAATATCAAAATGAATTATTATTGTTCACATCTAGATATATATTTATAAATTGTTAAAAAGAAAATTATAGGTGATTTAATTATTATGCTTTTTAGTCATTCCAAATTATTTAGTTATTTAAATTGCATTTAATAATAATGTTTAAATCAAGTTCGTATTTTTAAATTTGTTACAATCTCTGATTTCAAACTACAAGTTAGCAGTATGTTTCCCATTTCCAATAGTTTTTACTAATTTAGACAATATGATACTATTATACAAAATGCTTTTAAATTTTGTTTAATATCCTAATGAAGGTGAAACAATAATAAAAGGAAAGAACATATATGTTTCATCAATAATTATTCGATGAGTGAACCCTATATTCACCATTCACTAGAAGTTTAATTGAACTATGTGATAGTTTTATAGAAAGTGTCAAGAGTTTATAGATATGAAACACAAGTCAAAGATGTAGGTCCTGCCTCACCTTGTTAATTTACTAACATTCACGTGTATTAGCTAGCAATACATGTGAAAAGTATCAATCAAGTTGATTTTGTTGAAAATATAAAAAACAATATCAAGGAAAGAAAAGTTTATTAGGTTTTGTCGAAATATTTTATAAAACTGGTAATTCTTCTATTATTGGTTTGGCATCATTGTATCCCAGGAATAAATTGTATTTTTGGTTTAAATGAATTTTCTAATTGACTATAAGTATTCAATTTCTATATCAACTAGCCTTGCACACACTCATTTTCAAAATAGTAGTTTGATCATTAGGTCAATCAAGAATTCCTCGTTATAAAAGGAGATATATTTATCACATCCTTTGATTAGTAGGTTAGGAAACAATTTCTGCATCAGCATAACTTTTGTCATCAATATATCCCAAAAATACAAGAATTGTTATTTCTTTGTGAATTGATCTTTAAGCAACATTGCACACAGACAAAATATTGAAAGAAATCTAGCTTATATGGATTACCTAGCAGAAGTTGTTACTCAAGTGTTTATTGTCCTATATGAACTGCCACCAGTAAGTGTTTCCCATCACAACATTATTGCAGGATCAATTATGATTTCGGGCTGCTGAGGTGCTTATAACAGTCTCTACAGAGAGGCTAACCAACCATAAATATAATTTTTTGGACCCATGAAAGTTTCAATGGTTAATAAAAACTACTAAATGCCCATTATATAAAAAAGAAGTTGGTTATTTTCTTAATTCTGAGGTGTGACAGTTGGTAACACTAGATGCTAGTGGTGATAAAATTAGTAGCAGTTCATCCCCCAATATAAAATGGGCAAGTACCCAGAATTAACCAAACAATTTTCAATGCCATTAGTGACAAACCAAAAAGTAAGCCTCAAATCTCTGTAACTTTCTCACTTCCAACTGCCAAATGTTAAAAATCACTACGTCTCAGACTTATGATGTATAAATGTGTCTTCTGGCCAACTAAGCTGTATGTACCCTACTAAATACTTAAATAAAAAGACTATTGTCAGTTTGACTGAAAAATTAACTTTTGGGTGTCTACCCATAGAGTACATGTATTGACATACAATAACACACAAAAGCTTTTGGAAGTTCACATTGCCACAAGTGCTGAAGAAATTAGTTATCAATAAGTTGTCAGATCTGCCGTTTTAAATAGTCATTTTTCTTTCTGAACATTCCCTAAGTACTTATTTCATCAATAAAATTTTTTGGTGGGTGAGTGTTAATCACATTTTTAGATTTTTTCCCCCCTACTACTGTAAAAAAAAATGGTTTCATAAAAAATTGAAACTAATTCTGATTTTTTTTATTGAAAATTTCATTTGTTTAGAGTCAGCAATTGCTAACCTTTCATTATTGTCATATTAAAAAATAAGTCAAATACTTATTTATTACTATATTATAGTTACTTAATATTTAGAATTACTATAATATTTGCAATGAACTCCACATTGACACAGTTTTGCCTTTTTTATTTTATTAATTATTCATTAGTTAACGTTATTGTTTTTGTATGTTACATTTTTTTATTTTTTTTTCCTAATTAATTATTTACTTACTTATTAACCATTTATTTGTCATTACTATTAACTTTTTTAATTCTTTATATTTCTTACTACAATTTACTGTGTGGTATTAATAGATGGAGCTATAAATTTAGTTCTAGAGAAGGTATTTAAAAAAACTAAACATAGGTTTTACAAAAATTATTAATGATGAACTATTTGCTTGGGAGAGTAGTTGTTTTGTTAAAATGGGTTAAATTACTAATTTGATTTTAACTGCATTTGCTAATAGATTGATAGTTACTTATAAAAACATGTTATCATTGTAAAATAATTAGTTTTAATTCTTGGAGAAAATAAAAAGACTTCATTTTAAAAAAAATACATTTTATATCAACATAATAAAAAATATAGCCTCAAAAAATATTCTACTGTGATGAGTAGGTTTAAGTTAAAAACTAGATATGCTCCTCTTCATAACCAGTAGATGTTCCATGCCTTCCTTTGACTGCCAATGAAGCAGGAGTTTCGCCCAGAGATTGTTCTAAGCCAAACCAGGTTTTTTCTCGTTTTCCACTAAGAAATAAAAATTGTTCATAATATATATATACAACATACAGTAAGAGTTTTTGAAAAGCTGTAAGGGTAAGCTTTAAACTCAAGAAAAAATCATGATATCATCAATACCAATGGTGTAAGTTTTAATAAATATTGAGAAAAGAGAAAAAATATTTCTTAGGTCAGGATTCAAAGCTTGGACCTACTGGTTTCCGTTCAGCTTCTTTTCCAACTTAGGTATCCCTGACACCTCTCAGCTAGGGTGCTATTAAGGAAATAATTTATTATCCCTAAGTTTCTTTTGGAATATTTGTTATTTTCCCCTGTAATATCTATCTTTTTTTATGATCATCTCAAATCTTACAAAATTACATCAAATTGGTTCACTTAGTTACGATTGTTTCAGTTAGCAGTAAAAGAGTTGAATGATCACATAGTCAATTATCGCAATCGTGACTTTATTAAAGTTAAAAAGACCTAGAAAATAGTGGGGCCCTTGGGCGAGAATAAGGTTTAAGTCGCAAACTTGGAGGGGAGGACAACTTTTAAAAGGGCAGAGAGATTGGAAAAACGCTCTATTTTTCAGGATCGGCGGCAGGAGGTTAAAGAAACATGGCAGCAGAGTCAAATCACGTGGAGTGAGAGCTACCTTTTTAAAAGAGTGAACAGACCTGTTGGAAAGGATAGAAGTATCCATCCATAAGTTCAGACGAGCTTTGGTGAGCAGAACCTAGAATAATAGAATTCTTCTCTCGTGAAATTATTTTAGGAATATTTGTGAATTTCAAGACTATATTGTGAGTACCCAAAAAATAATTACATTTCCCCGAAAATATTAATAATAATGGCTATAGCAGAATTCCAGCATAGTTTTTATATTATACTTGTTTTAATTTGTGCCAAGATAGGTCAAATAAAATTAGATTTTGAAGGTTTGAGTGTTTGAAATTTTAAAAGAGTCCAATAATTAAATCCAATTTCAAATAAATGTAAATTCTTCACTAAATTTTTATAAAACCTGATCATATTAAAATTCAAATTATTTTGTGTAAGAAGAATGTAAATTTTGGAACCATGTGGGCCACCATTTTATTAACTTTACTATTTGCTCTTAATTTTATTTTTGATTTTACTATTGTTGACTAAGAAAGGAGAATTTGGCAGAAATGTTGGAAATTCCTGAGGGGTCAGATATTGTTGTTGAAGGGTTGATAAGGCTGTTGTGAAGAAGGGAATAGAGTGGTTGAGAATTATAAAGGAGGCATGAGCGTTCCTTTGTGAAAACCCCACTCTTAAGTGGTTCAGTTCAGATATGAATGTGTTTGCATGAGAGAATTAGAAGTACAAATTATTTTGAAAAAACTGGTGAGTATTTTGAAAAAAATGGACGAAAAACTAGAAAATAAATTTGAAGAAAATAAAAACCTATTCAGCAAATTTGAAAATAATTTAACCACAAAATTAAATGAAAGTGACAATAAATATTTAGATGTTTTAAATGGTGAGAATAAAGAAAAACTAATTGAAGAACCAGTTACAGACAAATGTAATGTTATTGAAACAGGGAAAATTGATCATGTCAAAACAAATAATTTTATATAAAAATAAACCTGAGGGGCAAATCGACAAAATTAAACTTAAAGAAGGTATTGAACCAGATCTCCTTATAGAAGGAAATAGCGTTTTTATTAAAAATACAACCGATGAATCTTTAAATGTCTACATAAATTCAAACAAGCTTGTAGGCATTTGTATTGTTTCAGTCGCTTATCATAATGATTTTAAAAATTCCCTTTTAGGATCTATTGAGGAGTATCAAAAGTAAATCATAATGATATCAATAAGTAAAATCATAATGATTTTAAAAATTCCCTCTTAGGATCAGTGGAGGAGTATCAAAAGTACTCTATTGGAAAAAATAATTTACCAAATCATATATTCCTCAAACAATCAAAATTAAATACATCTAGGAAAAGTAATTTTCCCAATTTCACATAGATCAAACATCCAGAATTAAAGAGAACAAAAAGAAAACATCATTATATATAAAATTATTACCCAATCCTTTGTGAAGATGTAGCTAATGTTTTTTCTTGATTTATACATATTTCTGTAGAATCTCCTTCAATTTCATTTGATTTTGTCATTTTACCTGTGATTAATGAAACACCAGATATAGTTTTCATTTCGGCTAATGGGATGTAGTTCTGCCCTCCTAAAATCAATAAATAAACTAAGTAAGAATAAATAAATTTACAAAATGTGGAAAAATGCAACATTTATTATAGTCTACTTTGTTCATTGTAAAAAATAAGTTATTTGCTACATGTAAGAGGTACAAACTAAATATTGGTACCAATTGAAAGCACATACCTTATTGACATTATTTTATGAAACATCATCAAAATGATAAACTAAAAAGGAAGAAAGACTGAAAGAGCTTGACAATTAGGTGTTTTTGCTCTTCATCATAATTTTTCAAGGTCCAATAAGAAGCTACCTCTACAGATTTAAACTGATAGACAACATATGTAGTCGTACCACAGAACATATGTACGATATTCTGATATATGTTTGTTCTCTGCTGGATCTTTTGAGGGGGAATCTCATAAAAGCTACTATTTTGAAACAGCTAACGCAGCCCCCTTCAAAAAAATATCTATTAAATGATTTATTTGATGATTTCAATAAATTAATTTACAAAATTGATTTAAAAACAGAAAAGTAAGTAAGGGAAGTGTGTGAAGGTTTCACAAAGACTTCTGAACTAGTATTATCCATACCAAAATTTAACCCAGGTAAAGCTCAGATTTAGAATAAAATATAGTGAGAGTTGTGTCACTTCTGAAAAGGTTAGGTTGCCATGCTACCAAAGTAACTAGACTAGTAAGTTCAAATCTTGGAATATATTTTACTATAAAATAATATTTTATTACCTGGAATCAGATCTCTAAAATCTCTTGTCAATGTATCTTCCCAGGTCCTATTCTCATTTAAGGCCAATTCTAGTTCTAGAAGACTGACAATTGGCTGTATTATTTCTCCCCTACTTGGAAATTCAGTTTCGGTACATCCAAGAGCCACAAAAACCTCCATCTGCAAATTTTTTATTAATTTGTGTTCAATTAACATAAGTCAAAGTTCAAATTACCCCAAATAAATAAACTTTAAAATTAAATAAATTAACACTTATAAACCGAAGAAAAAATATACTAACAGGATCAAGACTGAAAACAATTGAATAATTTGGACCAACAATATTTATTTCTTAAAATCCTCAGTCACTGAAAAATTTATTTATGAAAAAAAATTTTTAATTGCCAAGTTATCTAACAATAATAACTTATCAAAATTGGTCCTTTTAAGTTAATTTTCTAGATTTCTATTATTGATTCTCAAAATTTTAATTTTAGCACAAGAGCATTAAATAAAATACATGCAAAATATTATAACTCTTTAACACAGAATGAGTTTAAAATGCGAACTCAATTAAATGATAGTTTTACTGATTTTGAGTGATTACAGTTCAAAAACAAAAATTATGTATTATCATCAGAGTAAAACTACCTTTCAACTTAATATGTTAGAAAAATATTTTTTAAATTACAATTAATAAATTAATTACGATGTAATTAACCATGGAACTAATTTTATTTTTAACATATCCAGGGACGAAGAACGAATAAGAAAAATAACACCTCTCTTTGACAAACACAGAACCACAACTAGTACACACATCCTGAGTAAAGAATGTTTGTTTATACGAGATAAACTCATGAACTGCTGAATACATATTAAAAATTGAATCCTTAGACTGTCCATTAATACACAAGCCTGTATCTTTATGCTAAATCTTTTGGACGTTCAGTGAACTTAAAATGGAAGATGGGCATAATGAAAATAGTTTTATTGTAAAAAGATTTCTACGTGGGCAAAGCCATGGCAAAAAGCTAGCGAAACACAATTTAGGAGATTTGAAAATGATTTTTTTTTTTTCTAAGCCCAGAAAAATAGCTGTAAATGTAATAATCTCTGGCAGTCAATCAAATGTCTTTGACAACCTCTGTTAAAGTTAACTTTTAGTCAAACTATGGTTTTTTTTATTAATCTAAAAGTATACAACATATAGTTGAATTATCTTTATAATACAAATTAATAAAGGACGGTGTAGGAGTAAATAAAGGGGTGAAAACCAAACAAACAGGAACCACTATTATCACAGTGAGTTAGAGAGTGACACAGCACGGGTTCGATTCTCACCTAGAGAGACAAATATAGTGTTTTACTATTTATGCTTAGTCGCGTATTCAACCTAACACATTTATCTGTATCTAATGCAGAAATTATTAGGGTTTTAATGGACTCAGCAACAATCACCAGATGAGGTGTAAGTTCAAGTATACCAGAACATACTAGAGACGTAATGGTGGCAGTAAGGAGTTGATGTGGTCAATATCAATATCCAGCCATCAGGTTTTCCCTAAACGTACTGAAGTGCTCAGTGAAGGACTCTATCTATGTATTGAGTTAAAGCAGTGTAAAGGACTTCGGACATCAGAGTTATCAAATGATTATAAAGTAAATAAATAAATAAATTTGCATAATTGTAAGTTATTGTAAATAAACTATGAAATAATTGGGATTTTAATAATAATAACCTCAGGAAAATTGGTTAGTTTAGCTATAGTTGGCTTCCCGACTGATATTACATACAACTTTTTCTGCCATTTCTTTGCTAATTTTTTAACATGTTTGATTGCTTCAAGGTATCCTTTCATGGTGAGGGTTACTACAACAATGGTCAGAGATTCGGCAGCTTTTACCTCTTCTACTAAATATGATATCTGTTTATAAGCATTTAAAATATTATATTTCTCTATTCCACTTTTAAAACTGCAGTTCCATATTTCAGCACCTTAAATTAAAAAAAATTAAATTTTAATCAAAGATCGAAAGAATTTTTTTTTGTTTTCTTTTAAAGTACATAGGCATATCTATACATAGGCAGGTTCTATTCAGGCCACCCAGAAAGAATCCCAATTCTGGAAAAACCACTGAACTGCATATCAACTGGACAATCAACATGGTCACCACAGCTTCATTTGTAATTTCATGTGCTTCTTAGAGTAGGACTAAACTAAAGGATCCTGAGAACTAAATATCATGCTAAGACACTTGCACTGTAATCTATGTGAATTTACCTGATGTATATTACCGCATGTGTTTCTCTTTTAAACTGAAAAAGTAAGAATGTACTCTCAATATATTAAATCAAACTGATCTAACAATATGTTTTTACTGTCAGCAATGAAGAGATTACAACTCTTGTATTTTTCCCCCATTTTTAATACTCAAATCAAATTATAATAGTTAATTTGTTTATTTTATATACTTAAAATACATTATCTAGATAAATTATAATTATTAATAAATTTAAAGTTAAATAGTTATTTATTTCAATTTTAATATGTTAAAAGTTTAGAGCTGTGAACAGAATAGAATGATGTAAACAAATAGCTTTAGAAGCAATATTAAACCTTTCTTATTTTATGGATATTATGGGATTAACATATTAGCATGTTATTTAGTTCTTGGATCACTACTCCAAGCAGCACCATAAACCTCAATTGAAACTATAGACAATATAAGCTGGACCTGTCTATAACCTAGCCAATTAGCAGAGGGTAAGACACATCTTGCAAGGATTCTAATTATGAACTGGCTATTCCATGTACAGCCCTTTTATAAGAATCAGGTATACAGAGCCCCCATCTCTAGACAGTAGTGAAATCTCCATAAAGCCAGACACTGTAGTGTGGAACCAAAGGTGTCAGCAAGGGTTGATCTAGTATCTCCCATTGGTGCATGCACAGGGAAACCCCTTTTTGGTAAGCTCGGCACTAATGAGCTAGGCTAGAGCCAGGCATCTCGGCCTAGGGGAGGGCTTATGCATAAAGCACTTTGGGTGAGAAACGACCTGGATCTAGTAGAGTTCAGCATAAGTGTCCTCTTTATGAGACAATATAAGAAAGAGTTTGGAATCCCTTTTAAGTTGATTTGTTAAGGTGACCATAAAAGTTGTAAGTGGTAAGGGACTAATTCAGTCTGTCTGCTCCCATAAATTTAATGTTGACTAAGGCAAGGCAATGGCCTGGTTATTTTTTAATATGGCCATAGAAAAAGCTATCATAGACTCAGGTATCAAGACAAGGACAACGCTTGATAGGCTAGTATAGTTGCTTGGCTATGCGAACCTACAAAGAGAAGCTTTGTCAATGGAACTCATAATTAACCAGGCATAAAAACAGGCCAACCGTGAGGGAAGACACGAGTAGCAGCTGATGCAAGTAGTCATCTGGGAATCAATAATTGAAGAGCAGCCTTTGCATTCTGTCTTAAAAGACCATAAATCTACATTTTGTCTTTGGACATTCCCTTAGCAATATATAATAGTAAATGAAACACAAAGACGGTTGGGGTAAAGAACTGAATAAAAAATTAGTTGATGATACAAAGTATATGAGCAAATTAGTCAAATAAGACCAAATAATATGCTATTTTAACAATGTTTTCATGTGCCAAGACGGTTGTGACCTTGTAACATATTTTTAAAACTGTATAAGTATTAATAAAATTTTATTATGTCTAACATACCTTTAAATAAATATATAAAATTTTTAAAACAAGCATCTGTTTTTTCACCTATGTACACTAAAGTCTTTGAAAGACTCTCAGGTAAGCAATAGCCACGGGAAAATCTTACCTAAAATAAATAACAACAATTAATAAAAACCAAAAGCCACTTAACACTTAAATTAAAAAAAAATTGAACTATATTTAAATGATAATTACTTCTGTATGTGCTCCGGTCTCCTTAAATTTACATCTGCTAGAACATTCTTGGCTAGCTTTATTTCCTAATAAAATTTCTGGTACTATAACATCTTTTTCAGAAAAACAATTCCGTATTTCATCTGAAATTTTGTTTGTAAACATATAACAACAGAATGTAAATAAATTATCATATGTGCTTAGTCTTGTCAAACTTTAGCTAGGAGAGAAAAGCTTTTTAAACTTTACTTTAAAAATAATTTTACAAATGAATGAGGCGGCTCAAATACAATGAGTTACTTCCTACACAGTATAATTATCAGTCCAATGGATGATATAAATATTTATACATAAAATAATATGCAAATACATAAAACACAATAAGATGTATAAAGTGCCAAAAGCCTGTGTAAGTTAAGAATAAAATATAGAGCAAAAAAATAGGATACAATAATACAATATTTGTATTTTAGTCTCAGTAAAAGTTAATAGTGATAGAATATAAAACATACAATACTTTTAACTGAACTATGGAACACCCTTTTTATACTGCCTATTTAAGTGTTGGAAGCTCCAATTTTTTCTGCAATTTATTGTCTCGTGTTTATTTTAACATAATATTATTCGGTAATCAATTATATGTGTAAATGATTATAATTAAATAACTATTGCACTGACTTTAGTATACAGATTCCAAAGTAGTTTCTCAAACTCACACTATTGATTGACACAGTACATGTGACTTAGTAACCATGGCCCCAGCAATTTTATATTTGGACATGGCAGCCTGGACCAAATAAGCAGATCGGAATATGCAAGAATACCGTCAAACTAAGATGGTCTGTTGGAAGGTCCAGTGGATTCACTCTGATTGGGACACTCATGGTAAACAGACTGTTGTAAAGCCCGCCTTCTTGCTATCTTACGCTACTGTTTATAGTTCATTATATAGTTATCTCAATCATTCCAAACAGTGTTTGTATTATGGATCCTGACCCGGCTATTTCTGATACCCCATTCTCCCAGATCAGAATTACACAACAGCATGCCCTCTCAAGAACAGCAGAGTATTCTAGAGCCATGGATGAAGATTTTAGAATCCCAGAGCCAACGGAGAGAGACACAGAATCAGATCATGGGATCACTTATCAGACAATTAGCAAACACAAGTAAGTGCAAACCTGTTATGAAAATTACTGAGTGTTACCATAAAGTGCAAATAAAAGCAGGTAGTAAGACCCTGTTTAGTACACACTCCCTTTAAATCAGGACCAAATAACTCGTCTATGTGGTGTGAAATATTTCACATCACTTGACATGACTAGTGGATCTTATCAAATACCGATACAACCGGAAACTGCTTTCATTACACCTGATGGTACTTGGGAATATCTAGCAATGTCGATTGAACTTAAGAAATTCTGCCAGTATTTTTCAACGCTGTATTCATTAGCACATGATTATGTAGTGGTATACATGGATGATCAATTAACAATTTCCAAAATGCATGATGAAGCCATACAACTTGACATAGTATAACACGGTATGACTGACGCAGGTTTTTCCATTAACTTAGCTAAATGTTTATTTATATCGACTCGGATTACATATCTTGGTTATGATGTTCAAGATGGTCAAATTCGTCCAAACATACGAAAAGTTGAGGCTTTGACTAACTTACCACCTCCTTCCACCCTTCATTCTTTGAGACAAATTTTTAGGATTAGCTTCTTACTTTAGACAATTTATCCGAAGTTTTTCGATATTAGCTTTCACATTGCACAGGTTGATCAGTAATGATTTATCTTTGGATTCATAAATTGTTAATTGGTTACCAGAACATGAACAGATTACACAAACAGTCATCTCCATTTTTACAAATGATCCAATTCTCATGATATACGACCCCTTCCTTCTCTTCTTAATTGAATTACACACTTTTTCTTTGGGCTATGGTGCTATGTTATTACATATTGTAGATAATAAATCTTGCATTGTTTCATACTACAGTTAACGCATGACACCTCAGGAATCAAAATATCACTCTTATGAACTTGAAACATAAGCAGTAGTCAATACGATTAAACATTTTAACAACTTTCTTAACAGATACCCTTTTAAGGTAATTACAGATCGTTTATCATTGAAAGCTACACAAAGTAAACAAGCTCTTATTCCCTGTGTTTCAAGATGGAGGGCATTTTTACAGAAGTAGTGACTTT
Organism: Acanthosoma haemorrhoidale; assembly: GCA_930367205.1. Classification (NCBI taxonomy): domain Eukaryota; kingdom Metazoa; phylum Arthropoda; class Insecta; order Hemiptera; family Acanthosomatidae; genus Acanthosoma; species Acanthosoma haemorrhoidale. The sequence goes on from OV884012.1 coordinate 96,250,566, forward strand.
AGCATCAAATATCATAAATCTTCAAAAATGACCCATGTAAATTTTCTTAGACAAAGATGCCCTTGAAAATACAATCAGGATAATACTGTAGGAATCGGAAATGAGATTACAAATGGTATGTGCAGACACCTAGACAGTCCTAGTAAGTTAGGCCCCACGGATAGAAACAGGTAGGACAGTATTAGAATCTTCTATCAATTCTAAACGAGTCATATTAACTTCAGTATCATCTGATTGGATTCTTGCTGAACAATATAAAGACCCTTTTATTTATGAAATTAAATTTTGATAAGGTTGATCATGAAATCAAGGACACTTATGAAACTTCTAATACACGATCTGGTGTACTTAGTAGGAAAATTCTACATACTCACGTACTCGATGCCTCCCTATTGTACCACATTCCTTCGATGGTCCATTGCCAATAATATCCATATTTCCATTTCTATTTAGGATGTTAGAAAACCTTAGAGACTAGTATAATTACTATTGCTTTGAGAATATGTCTAAATTTGTTGAGAATTACCTTTTTGTCTTTATCAAAGCTTTATACTCATATATTTCTTTATTTTGCCATATAAATCAAGGATGATGCTTTACATCCCGATTTTAAAAAATTTTGTTGCTCAAACAGAACTTCATTTTATTGCCACAGATTTATTTCCAGTAGAGCGAATGGTCGAGTAGAGAGACTTATGGGAACATTAAATGACATGTTAACAGTAACTGAAATGAATGACAATTGTGCATGGCAAGACAGAGTCCCTGACATCAACTGGCTTTAAACACTACACCCCATCGTAAGACACAGGTATCACCTATAAAATTAATGTTTGGAAAGGTTTCTTGACCTCGTGAATTAAATATAGCTGGAGAACATGTCACTAAGAATTCTCAGGTAGATTTAAAAAGAATAAGAGCTCTAGCAGCTCAGAAAAATAATAATAATGTAGATTATGGAAAAAAGCTATTTGATTAAGGCAAGAGCAATCTAATGATGGCAAGCGCAGATATAAATTTGCACATGATCATTTGCGGAAGGTCCCTGATTTCTGTGAACTTGAACCAATATATCGGTGATGACGATGAAAGTCGAATTCAAACTTTTTACCTCTGTAACCTGGTTTGCAATGCTATTGATGTGTTTATTTACTTTCAATCTATAGGAATAGCGGTTGATTGATGGTGTTTGCTGTGTGTGTTGATATTTCTAGGCAGTTGCTTTTCCGATACCGATGGGATGTGTTGAAATCGTGAAATGTCGCTTTTTCAGAATTTGATACTGCAGTGCAGGTCGAGGTAACAGCAACACATTAACCAATCACTTAACCTAACTTACTATTATTTTGACCTTATTTATTATTTTGAAAGTTTATGAAATTTGAAAGTACAATGAGTAGTACTTTGTCTGGGACTGGAATGTACCTGATAAAATGGAGTGTCATCTGAATTGTGCATTGTATGATACATTTGTCAATTGTGAGCTAGCCAATGTTTACTTTATTTGTGATACGAAAGAACTACCATTATTGCTATTGGTTAAGAACTGGAATTTGAAAAGTATTCTGACTGTCTTGGACCTATCACAAACAAAGAGCTATTGTCTCTTATATTATATTATTATTTTTATATTTCACTCCCTCTTGTTATATGTTTCATTGCAAAAAGTCTTCCTATTATGGATCCTGACCCGGCTATTTCTGATACCCCATTCTCCCAGGTATATAAATTATTTTTTTTTAATTTAGTTAAGCATGTTCTACACACAACTAATGATTTCGATGATCTTAATAGTTGATCACTCCTGATTGATTTCCTAAGTTTTATTGACTTATTTTTATTAACATACACATTCAAAAGCAGTTTTTTAACATAACCAATTGATTGGCATAGTACATGTGAATTTGTGTCACCAGAGCTACGGATGATATATTCATAAATATTTTTTTTTTAAATTTGTCATTAATCTGATTTCATGTGTTTTTATTTGAATATTTTTGCGTGTGTTAATTATAGTCCACCAAACTCCCAATATATTATGCATATTCTATTATAAAAATTAGCAAGCAAAGATCTTTTATTTGATAACCTATTCAGTATGATAAAAAATTTTTAGTACTATTTTTAGCACCATTCATGCATTAAATGAAACTAATTTTCAAAGTATCATATCTCTGGGTAAAAAAAAAATGTTGATTTAAAATTGTGAACACATCTGTAATCAGTAAGATGACTTTATAATTACAGCTTAAAAATAAAATTACATATTATTAATGAAAATCCTTCATTTGGTAACTTACTTCATGACAGAGAAATATTTAGTTGTTTTTTTTATCACCAAGTAATTAAATAGTTAATAACCTTAATTATCTTTTATGGCCTTGAAAATGTTTTCATGACATCGTCGGTCATGTAGGGTAATCGTACAAAATCTTGATTTAAAATTTCATGTTTATAGGTCAAACAAAGGACTTAAATTGCCCAGGTCAGCCATGCAGGTGAGAACATTAGGGTTTGTGATTTTGAAATAAATCTTAAAAATGAATCCATCAATTACATTTTTGTGGATAAGATTATTTTATGTAGATATTAATTACATTATTACCTAGCAAGTGGTGATATCCAACATCATACACCACTATTATAGAATTTTCTACTTGTGATATAAGAGATTGGATATCACTGAAATCCATAATTCTTTTTCGGAATACATTCAGTACTGGTATCTGTGGTGCTGAAGTAAGGCAAGAATGTCCAAAATGGATAATAGCATCCCCACCAATATGTTGAGCTGCTACTTCGTCCACACAACAACTAAAACATGTTAAAAAATATTAGACAGTAATCTGAGGAAACAAATTGAAAAATTGTTAAAACAAATCGAATAAAGGTAAAAACATTTGACATACATAAAAATTTAGAAACAATTTAAAAACCTAATCTATTAAACAGAATCTTTTGAAACATAATTTATCAGTGGAACAACATTCAAAATATACCAATAATAAAAATATTTATTAGTACATTTGTTGTAAAGAATCTTACTTCTTAAGGGTAACTAGCATATCAGATCAGGCAGGCCTTACAGCCGAACAGTAAAATAAAAAAGTACTAACATTATAATAGTTAATACAAACACATAAAGGATAAGAAAAATCTCCAAAAAATACCTTCTTTCACTTGCTCTTCAGTGCCTCTCAGCATCGAGTATGTGCCTCAGTCACTTACTGCATCAGTGACCACTTAAAACTTAAATGTCTCTTAAAAGTTATGGGATGACAATACAGTTTTCTGAATTCACACTAAGAGCTTATAAAAAGATGCTATAAATATTCTAAATAGATAATGTCTAACATTATTTTATGGGGAAGTCTCCTTTCATCTAGGCCAACCTATCAAGCTGAGACTAAAGCCTAGAATGAATCAAGACCTTCAAATTATTATAATTTTTCTTTATCCTTTTTGGAAATTAAATGTAAAATACTAATGTAATGGCCCAAATAAATATTTATTTATTTATTGATTGTACTATCATAATTTTGAACTAATGCCTATTAAGTAACATTCCCTAAAAAATAACAGGTACCCAGCTATCCAAATCAGTTTAGTAAATTACCAGCATGATTTTTTGTAAGGCCTAAGACCTTAAGGTAATTAGTAAGAAACCCAAGACTTCTGATCACCTTTCTTTTAATCTAAATAAAAAACTGCTTTTTGCTTTTTTTTTTCATCATTCCTAAAAATTGGTTAGATTTTATGATGTTGGGATTTTAATTGTTTGGGTGTAACTTCATTGTATAATTTTATTTGGGCAGAAAAAGTGGGGTTTATTAATAGGTTCTCACACTTTTATTGTGACCTTAGAAATGCTAAACTTATTTCGTAACACTCACCATGTTCCTGTTGACAATCCAATATGGTCTATATAATCAAGGGTGGTGTTAATCTAAGTAGTATTTCTATGGGAAAACACGCGATAACGTATTTGTTTTTTATTCGGCCAACATCTGAACTAATGAAATTTCAACTAATTACAGAGAGAGAAGGAAGGGCAAATAAAGAGGCGGTTAGTTGAGTCAAAGAAATATCTTTTTGGAGATATAACAGGAAAGTAGTTGTTTTGAGGATGGAAGAGTGGACACGTATCAGGGAGAGGAGTGAATGGTAGAGGCTTGTTATGTTTCCCGAATGATGCCCCAGTTAGTTTTAGTGGGTTCAGATTACCTAATGGAAACATTGCCATCAACCCATTTGATCCATCTTACTTGACCTCTCTTATACTTCACCTTGGTCAAGGTAGTATTAATATCACTCAGAATTTGTTTATTTTAAATATATAATTGCTTTACATTATTTTTTAAATATATGAGAAAGATAATTTCAAGATTTAATATTATACTTCCATCCAATTTCCAACTTGATCATTTTGTGTTAAATAAAATATATATTTAGTATTTTTTTATTTTATGGAGAAAACAGAAACCACATCTTCCGGAATATTAATATAATAGATAATTTATTTCACATGGAAGTAACAAGTATATCTGTTTAACTTGCAGGAAAGTTAATTTAGGAGGGGGTCATTTAGTGTGATTTTTTCATCTTGAAATATATAAAAAACAAAATAAAGGATGATGAAAAACAGCAAAACATTTCTTGCTTCTTATGAATCTTTCAAGTTTACATTATATATATGTAAATATATATGAAATCACTTTAGATAATGTAAATAAGTAACATTGCATACATACAATAACTTCTACAAGACGTATCAGTTGAAGCACGAAACTGATTCGGTCACCTTAGTCAAGAAATGGTATATACTTATCAATTACTGAACCCTTTAACCCTCTGTTAGATTTAAAGCTACAGGTTAGATAGCTACACTGTGTATTATTTAAAATAATATATTTAATGAGGTTAAGAGTTTCAATTTCAAAAATAAGGCTACACGCCAAAATATATTTATATAATTTACATATTTACACTACTTATACAATTATGTTTATAATAATATACAAGTACCAATTTATCATACAAGTAATTATTTTTATGAAAAAAAGTCTGCTGCTCGAGGCCTTCTTTTAACATTCAAATTGAGGAGATTGTCTGTAGTAATAACATTGGCTGCTGGAGTTGGTGTCAAGTGTGGTTTTGGAGACGCCCTCGGACTGTAGTATGCATTTAATCTTTTATCGCTGCCTGTACGTTGGATTTGGTGTGAAGCAAGTCTCCGAGCAGCTGGTGACAACATTTGCAACCTATCAGAGTGAGGTCTTCCAGAAGGGGAGGTCAGTTGTCTTCTTGCAGCTTCAATAGCTTTTTTTTTCCTGTCCCGATGCCTCTCGCCAGCTTTATCGGCTAGTTTCAGTGCTAAACATTCCCGTTTTGGTGGTTCAGGCATGTGGAACGATGGAACATGAGCTAGTGGAGTGGAATCCAATCGAAAAGGAGTTCCCTCTATTTCTCCCCAAGTCATAACTGGAGATTCATTCACACCAGGTGCGGGAGAAGGAGTTTTGACGAAACTGAATCCATTTATCTTGGGCGTAGCAGCAACAACTATCTTACCATCTACGCCTATTTTACCATCCAATGCCTTTGCCTGGGTCTGGGCTAGATCAAATATTCTTTCTTTGCTTTCATTTTCATCAAAAGGATTTACTTTTAATCTTGTATTTGAATGAGCAATCTCTTGTTTTCTTTTAGCGATTTCAACTTTCTCTTCTGACGTTAAATCGACACCATCAGGGACATACATAATGTAATTTTTATCTTTGTATCCCCAAGTATCTAATTCCAAAGGTTTAACATTAGAGGAACTTTGAATAGCAAGTTTCTCCATAGATTCTTTAGCTGCTCTCTCTTCTTTGAACAGCCAAGGATGTTTCTGTTTATGCTGCTCTTGAGACTCTTTTATAATGCATTCAAAACTTGTGTTGTCCTCGCTAGTATGTGAACCCAAATACTGATCTAGGGACATCTTGGGTTTAGGGGCTTCTTGGATGATTTCATCTTTATTTTTCATTTCACGATTAATATCATCCATATCTTTTCCACGAGTTTTATCAACAGGCGTTTCAAATGTGGCAGGGCTAGCATATACTTCAGGATTAATCAAATACTTATTGCTGATCTGCCTTACTTTCAAGATGTCATTTTCATTCTGAGCATCCAGGTACTCATTTTGTGCCTTGAGTCGCTCCAAATCAGGGAAAAAGTCTCGTTCAATGATTTTCCCCATTTCATCAAGATATGTTTCTTCTTCTAAAACTTTGGTTTTCTTGTTTGTTTTTTTCTTTACTGGCACAGCTGGTAACTTAAATAAACTCTGATTATCAGCTTTTATTAGCGACATTTTAAACAAGTGGGTTTAACTCACAACACAAAAAAGTTCCTCAAAGGTATTATAGTATGCTACGGATAATTACCTTCCATATGTGGTATCACCAAGAATATAGGTTTTATCTGATATCTGTTCTTCTAAAAGCAAAGCAACATCCACAGATTCTGTCAGTAAAGTATCAGGAAATTGTAAGCAAACCTATATTAAATAAAATACCTCAGTTAGTCAATCACAATGGCAAAATCTTGTCATTAACGAGTCTCAATTCAATATTTTTCCGATATAAGTTCAACAAATACCTTTGAATAATTGTTTGTTTTAATCCACTCCACACACTTGTTAATTTCGAATCGATCCTTTAGATGTATACGACGGTCTTCATCATCATCTAATATAAAGGAGAAATCTTGTTTGTCAATAGACATTTCAGGTATCAAGAACTGCAGAACAACACGAACTTACTGAATACACCATTTCACTTAACCACCAGTTATGACAAAGAATAGGTTATAACACACAACTGATAAAAGACGCAGTTTCAAAGAAACTAACGAGCTGTTGTTTGTTTTAAAAAATAACGATTAACCCCACCTCTTTGCTAGGGTTGTGATGGTCCAGTAACGATTTGGCACAGGTCCAACTGCTTTTGTTAATGTATCATATACAGATAAATCATGTAAAATGTTCAATCAAGGTTCGTGTATTCATGTACAATGCAGTGAAACCATTGTATGCATTTACATTTAACTATTTTTTTATGAACATTTATTTTGTCTACTAATAAAATATTTCGCAAAGCACAAATGTCATTGTATATTATTTAAATAGGCGACCCTTCAAATATATAATATATAATTAACTATTTAAAATTAGATTTGGCTCAAGCATGCCATCCCACACTAACTTTTAGATCAAAGACGATCTTTATAGGTAAATCCCGAATAAAAGCATTTTCGAGTGTGTTTGTAAGAATGTATATGTGTGTCTTGTTTCAGTTGAGCAAACCTTGTATGACTAGCTCACTCTACTATGTAGACATTCAGCTACGTTTTATATTGGTGTTAAATAACCGTTTATTTTCTAAACAAGCGGGTGTTTTAGTTTTTTCTACAAACAGCTGAAGATTTTATCACTTGTGGAGACCAGCTAACTACAGAAGTATGATTTCAATTAAGTAGAATTGCACATTGCGCAATGTGACCCTATATTTTAACTGGCGCAATATTAAAGTTGAAAAGATGAAGATTGTAATATTAAAACCTAAGTGTATTATTTTATTTATGTATATTGCGTGAACACTAAATAGGGGTGTTGTAAACGAAACAAATGTTATCTGAACAAGGCTTTATTAAACTGAATAACACAACGTTCTTACTACTTTACAGAATAAATAAAGTAGCGGTTATAATATCAAGACATTACAACGAGGTTACAATTGGTTAACGCTGTGCTACTACATTCCTCCTCCTAGGTTTAAAGTTTTTATTTTAAGCATGAGCGAGTTCTGCGAACTCATGAGCTTTTTCTTAAGCCACATTGACCTTGCCGATTCACGGTATTGGAACTGATCTGGTTGGAAGGATCATCATTTATATTGTTGGTGTTCACTGGTGAAATTTCTGATATTAGCAAAAAATCTTCAGAACTCGGTGTGTCGGGTCGTCAAGAGGGGGGGTGCCTAGTTACCCTCACCCTAGCGACGTGAGGGTTGATTAGGATATGACCTGGACAATTGCTTCATGACGGGTCTTACTACCGTACTATCTGACTCCATATTTGATAGGTATGTGCCCCGACAATGCATTATGATCAGGAGAAGAGGTATAGGGTAGGTAGTTTATGTGGTCTTGAAAAGACCACGAATTCACACTCGGTATCTGAGGGTAGGCAAAAACCGTCCGGATCCCAAAGACGAGTGTGAACCGGAGAGAGGCAGACTGGATTGCCATGGGAGACACTACTAGGTAAAGTTTGTAGGGCCTCGGCCACCGTTGTCCGCGAGGGGGTGGGGAGGGAGAGGTCTCTCTCAAGGAGGTGCTAGTTTTAGCGAGTCGAAGGTAGAGAATCCCACTAGGAAAGTGTGGAGTCTGACATAAACATAGCGAGGTTAGGAAGAGAGGTCCAGAGGTTTTCATAAATGAGAAGGCCAAATCTTGAAACATCAGTGCAGCTGCTACCCACCCAGGCCTGGGCTGCTACCTACCTATTACCTACCTTCAAGGGCCTCTGACTAGTTTTTTGCAGCTGGGTCTTTTATTGTTTACAATATTTACACTGGTATGACTTATGGTTTGGTAATTTTATTTACATTTGTTTGAATTAATTTACAACATATTGTAACCAATTTACAATATAAATATACAATAGAGTATAGGCTGATTTATCTTATGTAGTTAGCGGTCGCTACACGGTGGATTAGTCTTTTCTGCTCTTTTTACTAAATTAGAGCCTGGAGGAGCAGGAAGTCTTATGGATATCATGGTTTCTCTTCCGCCGCGTAATCTATTATGCAATGATTCTGGGTTCTCTTTCAGAAGAAGTACTCCCTCAATCAATGGTTCGTATGTGGAATGTCATACCGTCCTCTTCATAACAGATTTTCATTAGTCCGGTCAGGATTTAGCAACCAAGAAGGGATAGCAATACCATTGTTTGACTTTCATGTGAAATAGCGTTAGTCTTATTATGCAAAGAGTCAACAGGGATCTGATTGCATGAGCATACTTGTCTAAAACAGCTTAGAATCCACTAATTTCCAGACCAATAGATCGCAAGGTTAACTGAATATACTTCCAGACGACGCCAACATAGCACCCCCCCACTTCCCCTGCACCATTTTCTCTAAGGATTGTATGAATTGGTCATTAGTTCGTACGTAGGGATTCAAAATACCTATTTGGTCCGACAATTGAGTTCATCTTCTTTATCTAGCAAACCTCTTGAAGCAATTCTTCCCACATTCCAAATTGGCTCATAGCGTCCTTGTAATAGTTAGAAGAATTTATTGTCAATAGTGCTGATGGTATACTACCTTTATTATTTTTAAAATTGGGATATTCGACCTTGCTATATTTATACATATGAAGTACTTTCTAGAAATAAGTAAAACAAAAGCTTTTTTGTCTATTCAGAAAGTTGACATGCATAGTGCAGCATGGTGCTATGATTTAAGCTCAGTGAGTATTCGTGTGAATAAGGATATAGAACAATATATGGGGACACCATAGAGTAAATATTTTGCAACATGTTATTATCTAAAAGGCAGTGTCAATTCATTCTGCTCCTCCTCCACAACCTGTCAGATTTAACCATCCCCCATGTAAGAAAAGAAGTCGTTGTTAAAATAATGTCTAGGCTGAAATATGTAGAATTTGAAGTATGATGGGATCACGTATAAGGTAGAGCAAAATTTCATAATTGTATTTAAGTTATTATCAGTATGGTAAAAACAATTGTATTGAGACAAAACAATAGTTATTATTATTATCAGGATCTCTGAGTGAAAGTGATTAAAGCACTGACTTTAAACTCGTGTTTATATATTTTTAGAGAAAATGTTTCGCAGTTATTTGAATGCTTTTGTGAAGTAGTAAAACCTCAATCTGGTACAGATGCCTGGATTATTCAAAAGTTCCCAGAAATTTACAAGGTTGAGGAAGTATTGAAATCAATTCCTAAATTCGCATACCCTTGTGAATTTGACAAGTATGTTTCTGTTTTCATTATTTTTTATTACTTATTAAGTTTTCTATTTAAGCAATTACAAATATTTCTTTTAGTTCTGTGATACAGCATTTTTCCTTTGTTCTAACAAATGCGGATTCTAAATGGACCTTTGGGTTCTGTAGGCATGATCCTGACTCATCAACTGCGTTAGTTATACTAAGTTTTTTGCCATGGCATGAATCATTTTATAAGTAAGTATTCTACACATTTAGTTTTCAATTTTCCATATGAAGAGTGAACAACTCCATTTATTTTTTACTATGAACCCATTATTTTAATGTTTATCTACCTTCCAGGCTTTTAAATTGTATATCGGACTTGATTCATAATTCAGAATCTGATCTTTTATGGGCGTTTTTGAACAAAGTATATACATCTAAAGTTCCAGATCCAAATGGGACTCTCAAAATCCCATTAAATAATAGAGCAAATGCAGTAAGTATAGACATTGTCAGTTAGTTGATATGTCAGATATATATATATATATATCAAATTTTTATATTAATAATAATTAATGGTTTTTCTAATTTTTAGACTTTTGAATGTCAAGCACCTGCCCAGTTTCAGTTACCGAAAATCCCTGAAAATGTTAGTATGCCTTATAATCAATTATATATGACATATAAGTTGTGAGATGAGAAACTTGTCTTATGAAATATGAAAACAAATTGTTATATATCTATTTTTTTTTAGCGAAATTTGACTGAATATTATAGTGCAGTTGACTGTGATAATATGATAAGGATATTTGCTTCGATGCTATTTGAGAGGCGTATTGTTTTTACATCAAAGAGGCTGTATCGGCTTAGTTCATGTGTGCAGGCAGCAAATGCCATTTTATATCCAATGAATTGGCAGCATATTTTTATTCCTGTTCTTCCAGTTCATCTAGTTGACTACTTATTGGCTCCTATGCCTTATTTAATTGGTGTTCCTAATACTCTTCTTGATGTGAGTTATTTTTGGCAGTTTTTAAATGAAATCTATGTATTCCTTTAATTGTTAATTTATTGTAAATATTTATTCATGTTTAAAATTTACTTCTAAATTACACATATCCTGATGTGCTGTACGATAAAGAGCTCCTTAGAGCCATATTTAATTTCAGATGTTTACTAAAGGGTTTTCTCCAAATCAAGCTTTTCCTCTCCAAACTACATTAATCTTTTGTTTTACCTTAATCATATACACTCTCACCATTTGCTTCGCAGGCCTAACTAACAGGTCCTTCACCTTGTATATCAACTTCTTCCATCCAGATATTCCCGTCTCACTAGATCTGCCCTTCTCAGTCTCGGCCTTCCTCTAGGTTGGTTGTGTACTAACAACAGTTGTGTCCAAGATGATCCTTATAGATCTCCTTGGGATTGGTATTGCATCACCACTGTAGCTCCTCATAAGAAAGACCCTTCTAAAATCCAAGGTTCTGTTATGTGGGTCCTATAATCCACATCAACATTCAGTTCTTACAAACCTGCAACCTGCCCTTTAGTGACGAAGTTGGAGCACAGCTTTCACTCATGTACTACAGAATAGTTCTTACTATGGCCTACAGAGTTCTGCCTTTAAACCCAGAAACTTAATTAAGGGACCGAAACTTAGTCCTGAATAAGCCCTTCAATGATTAAAAACAGGCTCTAAAAGCATTGTGTACTTATTGGTCCGTCTACCTCTGTAAACAGGCAATTTATCAAGATGTATTTTTGAGCCGAAATACTCAAGCAAGTCAACTGGATCATAGATAATTCCATCATTGCTTCTAGAAGCAGAGGTTTTTTATTAACTTGCATTTATTTTTTTAGATGAGTTTACCTTTAGCCCAATGTTCGAAGACTCCATCTGCTGGACTGAGCTCCAACCATTTCAACCAAGTCTTCTTCTCCCGTCTGCCAATAATGCGACCTCATCGGCAAAGGCTGCCCTACACCCACGTAAACTCCACCTTGTACACCCATGATAAATAAGTTGAACAAATTAGGATTTAATTCACTGCTCTCTCCGATGAGGCTGTTAGTCGCTAGATAACATTCAGTTTTATGTCCTTTAACCAAGGCGCGGCTCCTCGACTTCTCCATCCTCATTGCAGTGAGCCTAATTAGCCTTTCAGGAATCATAAACTCACGTATAATTTCCCAGAGGCTTGTGCAATCCAGAGAGCTGTAAGCCCATTGAAAATCCACAAAAACTGGGTGTACATCTGGTTTACATCCCATTTCTTTTCCAATATCTCCTGTGAAAAGTTTATCTGTGTCATGGAGCATTCTCTACGGAAGCCACACTAGTATTTACCAATTAAAGAATCCGAGTAGATAGTTAACTTCCCCAGGAAGATATTAGAAAGCTCTGTAGGCTGTGTTGAGCAGAAATATCTCTCATTAATTTCTGTAATCTTAAGTGGTATCCATGCTTTATAATCAAGCAGATTATGCATATTCGCCATTTTTTTGACATATCCTGCTTACAACAGATCCTCTCAGTTCTAAAGACAAAAATTTCTTTAAAACTAGATGTGTTATATCATTTGGAATGGAGAACTCCCCTGGATCGGGAGACGGGTATGTCTCAAAAAATGATATCCCTGGAAAAGAAGCCAAGAAGTAATAACGAATAATAATGAGTCCACTGTTGTGGGTAAATCCAGCAACTTCCATGTGTTTTATATTGTCAATTATGTTGTGTTATAGTTCCCACAGTATTTTTGGTTTGAGTTTTAATTAATTATAGTAGTGAGAATCAGATCACAACAAAACTTTATTTACAAATGATCTTATATTTTCATATTATGCGGTTAACATTGGCAAATTACTTCCTAGAAAATTAAATTAAGGGCCACATTGTGTCTCTGATGTCATCTCTGTCCCCACTATGTATGAGGCTTACAGTCATTATGAGAGGATTCATGTTGGAAAGATCGCCCACTCGTGTAGGCTAGGGTCCAAACAAGAAATTGGGGAGTTCCCAGGTTCAAATCCCTATCCTATTTTTTGCTTAAGCTGTTAAGATTTCTTTCTAAGTTTTTTTTGTGTCCAGCATGTGTACTTTTATTTACCTGTGTAAAACATATTCTTTTAATATAAAACTAATTGATTTGCTAAGTTTTGAATAGCAATAAATTTGAATTCATTAAAAGCAGTTTAAGTTAAATACTTTCCAATCATCTAGTTGTGGTTCCGGGTCCTTATTAATGAATTTTCTTGACTAACTAGTTCTTGCATGCTATTTCTAGAACATGCGCTTTTTCCAAGTGTTCTAAGCTTTCTCTTCCTAAACAGGTCTGTCTTCGTTTGGGGCCATACCATGAATGAACATATGTCTACTTTCCCTCTTTCTTTCCCCTGTAGATGGTGTCTCTTTGACGGATTTTTTACCTGATTTAGGATTTAATCAGAGTGAACTGTTAGTATTTATTCTGCTGACTTGAGGGCTATATTCTCTGTATTTTAAAAACATCTCAAAGATATATTCAACCCTGGATCTAACCATATAAAATAACATAACATAAAATTTACTCTATTTTTAATTATTTAAAAATATTACAATTTATAAAATTTAAAAAGGCAAATAATTGCTGTTAATTAATATTTTTTTTCTTGTAGAGAAGGTGTAAATATATTTCCTAATGCTTTTCATTGGATTTTGTTCTATTAGAAAGTGAGGAGAGCTGATGTTGGTGATGTTGTTATTTTGAATGCTGACAATAATACAGTGGAGTCCCCATTTAATGATCTTGCAGCACTTCCCCAGGATATTGTAAGTATGGTTATTATTTGAACAAAATTTACCATTGTGTTCATAGCTTTATCGATATGGTCATCTATTAGTGCCTAAATAAAAAAAATTATCTCATTTCTTCCTTCTACTAGTCCAGAGGTCAAATGCTAAAAAAGATGATGCATAATAAAAAAAATTCTTTGATTGAAGTACCATGCACATATGTCAGTCGCTGGCTCATCACTGCTCCACAAAGAGGATTAAACTGCTATTGTGAGGCTTAAATAAAATATTAATGATTTGTATGTAATATTTATTCATCTTACAATCCCCTTACTTTGTTGGTAAGAACATAATATAATATACTCAGGCCCATACAGACTGAATCAAGTTTATTTATGTGATACTGTCCTGATATATCTTCACTATTAAAACTATTGGAGATTAAGGTGAATTTATACATCAATTCTTCAATATAATATAATAAGTTGATAGTATTTGAAACAATTCAATATTTTTGCTTCAAATTTCTACCTAATAAAGATTCTTATTATCTATCTATATTTTTTTTATGGCAGCTAATGGGAATAAATACTTTTCTAAATTCTATCTTCTATTCTAGATGAGAAGTAAAGTAAATTCTTGTTTTCATTAGGTTAAACAAGTACGAGGTGATCTTAAAAATTGTCCTGGTCTACTTGGAGATGGTGTTTCACGAGCATTTCTAAAGTGCCTTGTGCGCTTGATTGGAGGTTATCGTGATGCGTTGCAGTTATTGCAAGGCCAGAAAATCACATTTGACAGGGAAGCTTTTGTTGAATCTAGGCCTTCTCATCTACAACCTTTTTTACGTGGAATGTTGGAGTTGCAAATATTTCAACAAGTAAGTTAATTGCCATGATAACCCATGGTATTTATCAAATTGAACTTGAATTTGTTTTATATATATATTTTTCTTCACCCAGCAAAAATTGATACATACATATATATATATATATATATATATATATATTGTTATGATATTTTAAAATGATGATTTTTAATAATATTTGTTTAAATAAACTCGGAATTAGCGAGCATTGAAGAATTTAATAACGATCCGTGGTTTATGTTTTTGAAAGTATGAACGTTTTTATTGTCGTCATATTAATTATTAATAATTGAAATAAAATAATATCATATTTAATATAAACATTTATTATATAAACTTCTAATCTAAGCAAAGTAATAACTATTCAAAACAACTGGCATTAAATAACCAGTTGAAAGTCAAGAAGGCAGCGGGAGGTAGTATAAATAAACCGGCATGAACACAAAAGCACATTCATGAGAAACTTCGTAGCACTCACGGAGATCACAGAAAGTTTTGGAAGTTGTTGAAGACTACAAAAGGCAAGACAGCCACTGTCCGTCTTCACGAAGGCGACAATGTTCTGACTGCTGAGCAACAGGCAACAAAACTGGCCGACCATTACGCTAGGGATATTACGGCTAGGACGGGATACTACCACATCCCTCCTCCGGTAGATGCTGAACAGAACAACATGTTTGTATCACCGAAGCAGCTCAAGGCGATTCTTCGCCGGTGTCAGGGAAACCGAGCACCAGGGCACGACGGGATACAAACAGTGCTGCTCAAACAAATGCCGAGGAGAGGGATAGTACAACTAGCAAACTTATACAACTCTTGTATAAGATTGCGGTACTTTCCTGACACATGGAAACAAGCCATCTTGTTTCCATTACTGAAGCCAGCCAAAAGTGGAGATCACCCAGCCGACTACCGCCCGATCAGTCTGCTACCACAGATGGGGAAAATCTTTGAGAAAATTCTTTTGAATTATCTCAAAGATTACTGCTCGGAAAATGATATCATTCCGCCAGAGCAGACTGGATTCCAATCCAGTATGAGCGCAGAGCACCCCCTTCTGAAGGTGCAGTCAGAAGTTAGCCATAACATGAATAGAAACATAGCCACGGCTATGATTTCCATTGATTGCACCCAAGCATTCGACTCGGTGTCTCACGGGACACTGTGTCAAATGCTCTGCGACCGGGAATGCCCGGAACAACTATATTCAATTCTGGCTAGCTTCCTGAAAAACAGATCGCTGCGGGTGCGGGTGGGTGATAGCTTCTCCGAAGCTGTGCCACTGACCTGTGGAGTACCCCAAGGCGCCGTCTTATCCCCTGTACTATTCAACGTATACACGTCCGAGATTGTCGGAGCCCGCTACAAAAATACCACAGTTACTGCTTTCGCAGATGACATAGCGGTGTACAGCAGCAGCATGAGTGCCAAGGTAGCTCTAAGACAGGCTGAAGCAGCCTGTAACCAGATCAGTGAGAGATTGGGGAGACTCAATATCTCTGTAAACGCGGGTAAGACCGACTGTGCAATTTTCTCTTTTCAAAAGGGAAAAAGCCCGCTCCCTACTAGTTACATAGTAGGAACGAAGCAAAATTCACCAGCCAACGACCTAGTATATCTGGGAATTAAAATGGACAGACACCTCCATTTTAGTAACCATTTTGCAAAGAAGTTGAAGCATACACGCATGAAGTCTTACCGGCTTACGCACTTATTGACTTCCCCCAATCTATCACTGCGACTCAAGCTACTGATCTACAAGAGCATACTCAGGCCTACTCTGCTGTATGGTGCACCGCTATTTCGTTATCTGACGTATACGACAGCTAAGAAACTCCAACAATTCCAAAACGGTATACTGATGAAAGTGGTCAGAGGTACTTCATTCGAGCAGCGACGGAACAGTGAGCTGCATGAGATATTTGAGCTGCCTACGGTGGATGAATTCATCCAGCGTAGACATATCAAATTTTTCGACTCATTACAATATTTGACAAACCCGGTGTTTAACACTATAACCCCCGCTCCGTTCCCCCATCGATGGCAGGACGCTGTCGTGGCTGGAACACTCTAGTCCTAGGTTCTAGGTAGAGATTTAGTTTGTTTTGTTTAGTTTTGTTTTGTTTAGTTTGTTTTGTTTTTGTTCCTAGTGTTTAGTGTTGGTGTCGGTGACAAATAGAAGGTGAGCCTCATCACCTAGTGTTGTATAAGAACAATGAACTATTAACGACAATAAAAATTTATTATATTTAGGCACTCCGCCAAATGCATGTAAATGCAGTAAGAGGAGAAATATGTAATCCAAATATTTTGTTATTTTTCTTTTGTACATTGTATTGTTTTGTTGAGGTTTTGAAATAAAAAAAAAATAAAAAAAAAAAAAAACAAAAGCACATTCTTTCGTCAGGAGCCCACATTCTTCATTCATCAGAGGAGAGAGCAGGTAGAGACCAGGTCCAGGTAGTCACCGACCCATGCTACCGCCTCATGGTGAATCACTTTCATCCGGCCATGAGACAAAGAACCACGCGCGGCAGAGAAGAACAAGCATGCTGATCCGCGAACCACCGAAGAGAAGAACACAAAGAAGCACTGGCCAGTATTAGTATACAGTTACGAATAATTCACAAGGTACCATTTTAATGTTAGTCTTAGTAATTTTTAGTACGTACGTATTTTGTTTTGTATATCAATTTTAGTTATCTTAATGTGTGTAAATAAATCCAATAAACCTTTTGCCAGAAGTTTCCTATAAATTATTAACAGAACCCTGATATAACGTATAAGTTATAAAATATAAAAGTTTTTTAAAATTATATGAAAAGAATATATAATTAAATTATTATTATTAATGCATCAAGCAAATATTAGATTATTTGGCGCCCGTAAACAAGGAAATGTTAATTGAGGAAATCTGGTTAAAGGATTGATTGGATAAAGTGTGTCACAAAAAATTGTTGAAATTTGATATAAAGGTTAGGTCAAAAAGTGTTAAAAATTCTGTTTGTGGTAGGGATTTATATCGTTAAAATTCAGTCATGGAAAGCGTGAATGAATCGAGTCGCGAGGAAAGTGAGATGCAAAAGTTATTTAGGTTAATGATGGAAAAATTTGCCGAAAATAAACGTGATATGGCCGAAACTAAACGCGATATGAACGAAAAACTCGAAAAAATTTACAATAGATCCGATATCTTTGAACAAAATTTACAAAAACCTTTCAAAGAATTTAATGTAAACCTTGATAAAGAAATGCATGTTAAAGAAACGGATTTAAAACCGGAAATGGGAAATCAGATTAAGGATTTTAAAAAAGATAAATTAGAAACCGAAAATAAACGTGATTTTATCGAAAAATTAAACGAACGTTTTCGAGATATTAACGAAACATGTAATGAAAATAAACGTAGTATTGACGAACAAAATAACGTAAATAAACGTAGTATTGACGAAAATAAACGTAGTATAGATATTAACGAAACATGTAATGAAAATAAACGTAGTATTGACGAACAAAATAACGTAAATAAACGTAGTATTGACGAAAATAAACGTAGTATAGATATTAACGAAACATGTAATGAAAATAAACGTAGTATTGACGAACAAAATAACGTAAATAAACGTAGTATAGATGAAAAAATAGACAATAATCAAGAGATCATTGAACCAAATAAACAAAATTCTTTCAAACAGTCCAAAGCAAAACTGGATGAAAAAATACATCCTCTAAAAAGGGAAATTAAATTTAAGAAACAAAAACGTGCATAAATAATGAACCGGTAATTGGTCCTGACGAAAGACAAATAATTAACAGTCATGATCATTTAGAGATTCAGCAATTAAAAAATTCAGACCCAATAGAAATTATAAATAGATTTAAAAGTACAATATTTAAAAATTTGAATTGGAATAGAGTCAAATTTAACATTTTTTATCATGCTAATGAAACTCCCCTTGGCGAGTTGAATATAAAAAGCATACAAATAAACAAATTGACAAAATTTAAAAATAACCACAGGGATACTTTTTGGGCTGTAGAGTATAATTTTAAAAAGAAAAGGAAAAAACAGCTATACTTTATTATTACGAAATAATGGTAATCGGATAAATATAAAAGTAATTAAAAAATAATAAATAAAAAAAAAAAAAAAATTTTAAATTAATAGAAAAATCTATTATTAAAAAATGGCAATTAGGCACGTGTAAAGTTTAGAAATTAAAGTTTATTATAGTGTAAAATCAAATTGAAAATATGGTAAAAGACATTGAAAAGCTTGAAAGTAAAATCAATTGAAAATAATTTATTATAAGATAACATCAATCACCCATGTAAGAATTTGGAAATTTAAGTTTATTATATTGTATTAAAATGTTAGAATGTTTAACTATACAATCAAAGTTGAAAATGTGTTAAAGTCTAAAATCCTAAAGAACTAGAGAATTAAATTTAA